>BMAW01016227.1:673679-808184 GCA_019974015.1 Nephila pilipes
TATCGTGTGTATATATATATATATATATATATATATATATATATATATATATGTACATACAATTTTAATATCATTATTCTACCATCCCATTCAGCAGTTACTTCATAATTAATATTGGTAAAAAGAACAAAAATCAAATAAGCAAAAATGAACATTTCCAAAAAGTTGACCACAAAGATTCATTAAGGAAAAGAAATTGAATAAAATATCGATAGATAACAGACTGTAAATTAATTTACTTAAGATTTAAAACCTGATGTGTGTTTCTCTTCTGCCTGAAAATTTTTCCCAATTTTGTAACTGCTTTTATTAGGTAGATACCCTTAACCACAAAGCAGTTCAAAAAATTTCAAAAATCTGGTCCCCAAATATATATATATATATATATATATATATATATATATATATATATATTTATGTGTGTGTGTGTGTGTGTGTGTGTGTGGAGAGAGAGAGAGAGAATTATAAAAGTTGTCATTTTCTCTTCGTTTAATGGTACCTTTTTCATTAAGGTTGGCGTGCATACATTTATTTTTTCGGAACTTAACATTTGTTTCAAAATAATTAATGATTCATGTGAATGGATGGAGGGATAGAAATAGAAGCTTCTGTGGAGCAGTTGGAAGATTTTTCACATCCGTTTCCCAATAAGTTCGTGTAGCCGAGGTTAAAACCCGTTAAATCTGTCAAGACTCAAAGGTTTCTCGTTAGCGTGGTGTGGAAGTTAGATGATGGAGGTGTCAGCTCAAGTGTCGTCCTCGTTATTTAACCGAGGTTCAGAATTAGAAGGACCGTCGCCAATAATCCTCGTATTGCTTATAGTGAGAGTTATAAAACCAAACCATACCCAATAAGTTTGAGCTCTTCGAAATCATCATTTGAACTTGCTTCATCAGCAGCAGAAGACCTAGGAAAATCTGAAGAGCTTTCGGTTTCGCTTAGCAAATAATCATTGTTACTTCCGCAGCTACTGCTATTATTGTCGGAAAATGATTCATTTTCGGTGCAGTCAAAAATTTAAGAATGTAAACTACATATAATAAAATTTGGAAGTTCAGTTACATTAATTTTTTATAATAAACTTATAAAAGTAAAACAATTTTCGTAAAAGCATACCTAAAAATGAAACTTTCATGGACTGTAATGAACAATATTCAAACAAAAGCTCGCTTTAATTACAAATCAAAGCACAAAAATAATAAAAAAAAATCAAACCCTAGAATGTTGGTTCTAGGAATGAGTAATGCCCTCCATGAATCAAAAAGTAAACTAGAATAAATTCTACGTCATAATCAGAAACAAGAGCTTCGAAAATGGGATACCTGCACCACATACCGGGAAATTAAGTTGCCCACAAAAAGCTTCACCCGTATGAGTTATTAGCAAGACTTCAAAATGGTCAAATAAAAGTTTTCTGAAATTTTGGATGAAGTTCCTAAGTGTCAAAGTCAATGGCGCTTATTTTGTGTGATTTCTTTTAATCAAACAGGGTGTGGTAATACGACGAATTCATGTTATTTGTTGATATCTTAAGTGTACAATCCACTTCGATAGTGTCTATTGCGTGATTAATATTTCTATGAATGTGAGACACAGTTGATGAAGGGTGGAGCTCTCGAATTATGTACCAAATGCTGAATGTCTATATTGAGTTTGCCCTTCTCATGTTCGAAAAAATAAAAGCAGATCTCTGTGAACAAATTTCAGAGTTTTTATAAATATCGGTATATTTTTAAGAAATATTTATTGATTATATAAGCTATAATAATATTTTAGGCTTTATATCATAACTTAATCTTTAATATAGTGAAATATCTTTTGTTCTCAGTTCAAATTATTGAAATACCAAGCTTTAATTACATTCTTGTAAAGTATAAAGGAAAAATGCTTAAGAATTATTATTAAAAAAAACCAACAATACCGAGAAATAGAAAAACAGAATTAAAGAAAGATCTAAATTTACCTTTCTCAGTTTATTTATAGAAGTAAATTAAACACATCTGTGCGTGACATTTTCATTAAGAAAATGTATATGTATGTGTGAATATATGTATATATATATATATATATATATATATATATATATATATATATATATATGTATGTATATTAACCATTTCATTGTGCTTATCTCACTATTTCCATGAGCATCAAATTAATTAGTTAATTATTTACATCTAAAATTGATTTTTCGGAATATCTGCTCTTTTGATTTAAATCCATATTTAAAGTTTTTAAACGAAATTATGCAACACATTAAGACTTCCAAATATATGTAGATTTTAAATATATAATAAAAAGTACAATTTTCACAAGTGATTTTGTTAAAAAAAAAATTGAGCTGTCAGAAAGGTTAAAAATGTTAAAAACAGCCATTTATATTCATGAAATTTTACAACTTTTAATGAACTTACAACTTTCTTATAATCGGATTTTCTTAAAGTTAATATATGAGAGTATTCTAAAAGAGCTAATTTCACTTTACTACATTTATAAAGAGAATTTTTTGCTCTCAAATTTCTTATTTTCTTGTGAGTTATGTCATATGTATTACAAATTATATAATTTTAAATAATGTAACGAACACACACACACACACACACACAAAAGATTATTTGCATAAAAATGGATGCAAAGCACTTTAGTAATATTTAAAAATCAGCTAACGGTACATTCGCAAATTGTATATCCTCTCCACATTGCGGGTATTTCAATATATACATACATAGTTTTATGTTATGATAAATTAGAATTTCACTGTATTGTTAATTTGAACTAGAGCTTCCTCTTCTTGCCTGATTTTGTCCTCCAAATTTAAAGTTACTTTTCACGTATTTTTTTTGTTGAGATTATTCACAATTTTTTAGATTCTTATTTCTTTTAATGGAAAAAGCAAGTGTCCAAATATCAAGCGAATGCAAAGGAAGAGCTACTGGTTAATGATAAATTAGCGAAATTATCATTAAGATTTAATAATTACCAAGAAATAATTGAGATATATGAAATAAAATGATTCTGCATATTTATTGATTCATCTGTACATAATTTTGTAAATTACAGGTATTCATGTTGATTTATTTGGCTTGGGAAATCGTAGATAGAAGTAAGCCGCACACACATACATGTATATATATATATATATATATAACCAGTATCGTAAAGTTTTCATTATTAATGAAAAATTAACAAGATAGAAGCTTAATTTTTATTTAATATACTTCAAACTTCCTTACATAATTACCCTTCAGAGTTATACATTTCTCCCAGTGTTTCTTGACCTTTCGAAAGTCGTCATCGTGTAGCAAATTGTGTACTCCACATTGCGCGTTACTTCAATCTTCTTTAAACCAAGCAAATCAACATTAATATCGACGACATAATGTACAGAAGGATCCTTTAATATATAAATTAAATTTTTTATGCAAATATCTTGGTTATATATTTGTAACACACTAAAAATGGAAGAAAAAAGAAGGAATTATTTCCCCCTAAGCATTTACGAAGGTATTACAATGTATTGCAACTAAAACATACGCGATTAAGAGAGCCCACCCCATTCAAATACTTTTCAGAGCAATCGAATTTCTTTGGGCTTCGTTCCGAGTACCGCACATTGAAAGAAGGGAGGGAAAAAACTCTGCTGAGATAGGCTAGAATTTGCTTGCTTAGACCTCCAAACAAGAGGTCGATTGATTGCGATCTCATTGGAGCGTTAAGGGTTAAAGAAACTCTGTTGCCCTCAAGACGGCATCATTGTTCCCTTCGGGTGAGACATTGTCTCAACCCTTGAAGAGTGGACGTCCAAGATTCGTCTTGATCAAGAGATACAATCAGCCTGAAACAAGCGACTCTTTGTCCTCCACTCACAAGACTCATTGGGTTCCTGGGCAGCTCCACTCCATCTCTTCCAGTTAAATCAGCAATTTCGTTTCTGTCGCCGCGAATAAGAAGGCATCGCCGTCTAAGTTTTTTTCTTGGACCCTTTTCCACGCATCTTCATCTGTGCAGTGGAAAACCTTTTGATGAGACAGACATTTCCAAACATTTAACGCTGTCTTAGCCAAATATCAAAGAGCCCGAACCTAACTCGGAATGTTTTTTCACAGGGAAAAAAGTTCCAATCTTTTTGCAAATTCGTAAAGTTGTAACTCATGCATCCGTTTATTATAACGGTTCCCAACCTTTTTCAGTCCGCTTACCTCCCTCTTTCCCCCAGCTGATTTAATTCCTTTCTGCGTACGTCTAACTGGAGTAGATCCTGAATCTTCCAGGTACCTTCCTCCCGTCCCATCTTTTTAACCCATAACAGATTACAAAAGCTTCTTCAAAAAAGATGTATGCTGAATTAAATAAATGGCCTATTTTTTCATTAAATAGTTGTTTTATTTTATTTAATTTTTGAAGTAAGCAAACAAATTAACAGAGTGATTGAAAAAGGAAAATTAATGAGAAATTTGGGACTGCATTGAAATACAAAGTCTAGAAAAATTAGCCTCAAAAGAGAATAAATACAATCTCAAATCTGGAACTACGTTTAATTTGCTTCAATGTTTTATTTTTTGTAAATGTTGTTTATGCCTCAGCGGATGCAACTCTTTTTTCTTCGAAGATTTTATTGATAGAGGACCAATATTACAATTAATAGAATTAGTAAATATCTACACCTACTTTCTGAGCATTGTTTTTAATCTTTTTAATACTTTTGTTCTTTTTTTTTAGTTGGGTAACTGCCATTACTGTCTTTCTTTCGCGTACCCCCATTGAGAATTGCTAGTTTTTTTTTACGCTGCCTGTTTTAAGTTTGGAAAAATAATCCAAAGTAAAGCGGTCTATCTTTCATGGTATAATATTTTTTTTTAGCATTAGGGATAATAGATGAAATACATAAATCATTTTATTCCAAAAAGAATGGACTGATTCAGAAAGGAATGACTATCAGAAAGTGAAACAAATTTGAGCTTCAACTTGACATAAACAGAACTAATTAAGGCTTTTTCTTCTGATGCCAATGATCTTAAACTACATTCAAAATACATTTTCAAACAGAAAAAAAAGTCTCAATTTTCACGCACATTCGTAAAGTTGCAAATTATACATCGACTTATTAATTTCTCATGAAAATATAACACTGCACCCCGGGATGGCATTACATCTCTTTATTGCAAGAGAGATTTAAATTAAAAATCTCTTTTGAAGTAAGAAAATCTTAACTTTTCATTTTTTTTTAAAAAAAAATTCAAGCAGTTTTTAATTTTTTGGCATGCATGTCTAAACTACTTCCTTTTATTAAAATTAATTTTTGCGTAAGTGTGAAAATCACTGTCATGCTTCTCATAATTTTCATCCTAAGCACCCTGGTAAATTTCATCCAATCCATTTATTATAAGGCGTCTTTAAAATTTGGAGGGAATAAAAATCTATAAATACGTCATTACTTTCTTTAAGGCTCCCGTCTACCAGCCATTTTGGGTTCGTGAACGTAATGTTAATCCTATGTAATTCATGCAACCGTTCTCAAATCTTTACTACTTTGTCTATTTGAGTGCAAAAAAACGCATCTCAAAGAGCAAAAAATAATGAAGATTTCTGCGGAATTGCATTTTTCATCCGATTTTTATACCTACTTTATTGATTCGTTTGAGGATTTTCCAGTATTTAAAAAAAATAATTTGAAGTATTTTCAAAAATTGGGAGGGAGAAATGCAATTCCGTAGAAATCTTCATTAATTTTTGTTCTTTCGGATACACTTTTTTGTATTCAAATAGATAAAATAGTAAACATTTAGGAACGGTAGTAGAAACTCCTTAGGATTAACATTACGCTCGCGAAATCAAAATGGCCGACCGATGAGAACCTTAACACGTAAAGTTAAAAAATCTTTTAGAATTATGGCGTGAGTGATAAGTGGTGGTTTATTAACATCTCAGCAAGCAATACGAGAGATTATGACGATGGACCTCGTCATTTTGAACCATAGTCAAGTAAGAGGTCAAAACTTGATTTGGCAAAATGCTCTCCAAAAATTCCACACCATCCCAACGAGCTCCAACATATTTAAGGAGCATCTATCCCACTGCACGACTTAGACGAAACCACTGGTCACAAACTCACGATCATGGCCACTCAGTAAAAAATTATAGATAGTTTGTTGGTTTTATTTAGCCATATTTTGTCGAGCCTAATTCTCGTTAAATTACAAAAAACTGACCACAGCAGCACTTAGCATAATAGAACAGGAAATGAAATATAGGAAACCTTTTATATCAGAAAAAAAATCGACTGATTCAGACAGAATGGATATAATGCGAAACGGTTAGAAATGTGAAATAGGAATGAGGCAATTCACTGTAGTATTGTCCATTGCGCGTTTTTTCTTTTTCTAAGAATTCCATGAGTAGAACGCCACAAGCATCCCCAAAAATTATCACAATCCTTTTTCTGGCCATTTTCGCTTTCTTTATATCAGTTTCATAAGAAGCCATTTCATCAAAGAGATTTGTTTAACACCATTCTTTGGTAAACGAGCGTGGCTCAAAAAGTACCCTTGTTTAAAAAGGGAAATGCAGTAACTTATTGTATTATTGTCCAACTTTCCCCCCTTTTCAAGTAAGTCAGATACGGAGTATTTGTTCTTGGGGTGCATAACCCTCACGGGCTTTAATCCCCAGTAGTTTGGCTATTAATTGAGGTTGAGACTGAACTTTGGTTATTTCACTTGCCCAGGAGTTAAAATTAAAATATAAAAGATAGTTAAAATTGAGGAGCAATAGCTTTAGAAAAAATGCTTTTAAGTTAAGAAATTGGTATCAGAGATAATTTAAAATATATATACATAGTCATTACTAGTTATAAAACTAATGGTGTTGGTTTAGTTCTAAATGTTATGAAGAATTTTAAGCTTTTTAGGTTTATGGTTGAGAAAAATTGCGGCAGTAGGTTATCTTACCCTGCATGTTTGCTCAGTCTGGTTGCAATGAGAGCGAGTGATGTGATTGGTCGAGGATGAGGTTTGCTATTTCACTACATATAGGTGAGTAGGTACGGTTGCTGTTGAGATAGAGAGAGGAGTTTGGATGAATTTAGCATTTTTTAAAGAAATTAGTCTATTAATATTTCTCTAGGTCCGTGAAGTTGTGGGTTATTTCTGATTGGGGTGTATTTTTCAATTTCTGGGAATGGTTTTATTCGTTGAGGTATCGATTTTTTGGAAGAAATTTTTTTGAAAGCTTTTGATGTTTTTAAGAGAGGGATTTTTTTAATAGAATTTCTGATATCGCTGTTTCGCATTTACCAGCTTGCTTTTACAATCATTCTAATTGTTGCGTTTTGTGATTTTTCTAGTAGGTCCAGGGTAGTAGTATCTGCACAATGCGACCAGACTGGGCAAGCATAGGTCAGGATAGATCAAGTAAGTCAATGAGTAATACACCTTTTAAAGCCCCAGAATTTCGCCACCATAACTTTTCCGTCCGATGAGACGATCTCCGCTTTCTTTGGAGCAAATTCTCTAAAATTACCCATTATTTTGATAGTTGCTTGGTTTCCTATGTAAATGAAGAACCCAGGTTTCATCGAAGAAAACTATTTGTCGCGGTGCCAATCAAATTTCGATTTGGCAGCAATAGGTCTTCCAAATCAAAATTTATCTATGATTTTGTGTCACATTCATTCAACAGATTTCAGCGCATAACAGTAACACTATCTTGTCTGAACAGAGTCATCTACTGCTAAAAAACAGGTTTTTTTTAAACCACCCTCGAACTCCAGAAATAATGAATTCATTCAGATAGAAATAGCCACACTAGAAATTTCCCTTAACGAGACAGTGAGGTCCAAATATTGTAAAGTAGTCATTTTTTTTTTTTTTTTAATTTGAAAAGAAGTACTACGTGTTTGGGTAATATTCTTAAACATTAAGCAAAAACAATTTCACTGGTCTCATTCCAAACGTAGACAACGATTGTTTCAATTAAAAAGCTCGAAATATAGAAATAACTATCCACAGAAACAACTTTAGTTTGTTGAAAATGACGCAGAGCCTGTTACGTGGATTTGTGATTGGCTAAAAAAGAAGAAGAATATCACATAGCTACTAAGCATAAACGTCTCTGTTTTTTCAAAGATACCAATGGGTTTGAAATCACTTTAGAAGGTAAACTGATCAACATCTTTCACATGCTCCATGAAATAAGTCAAGTTCCCTTTACTAAAGGAACTGTCCTGTGGTATAAATCAAGGGGGAAATCAGAACTCATATCAGGAAATTTTTTTTTCTATCAGGTTTACATAAGAGCAAAAATGTGCAAAAGATGTTCCTCTTTAAAATTGAAATGAATCTAGATTTAATTTGAACATATATTGTTAATGAACCAAAATAACTATAATTTACCTGTTTCTTTTTAATTTTGAATTGCTACATTATACAAACTTAGTTTGTTGATTTATAGTGTAAAGTGCAAAACGGAAAATAATGAGTTTGTAAAATCTATATCTAAAAAAAAATTATAAGTGCTGGTAGTAAAATGGGAAACATGACTTGCAAAGCGTCCGGACAGATAAATTTTCAGATTCTAAAAATCTGAAAGAGTTAAAAAATATAATTTTTTTAAAAGTCTTGGATGAAAATACATATTCAATATGCAGTTTTCCAAATTTCTTAAAAATATAAAGTTACAATGTTTATGTAAGAGAGTAAAGCACACAGCGAACTTTTTAAAAAAAAGTTTTTTTAAGTGCAGCTTCTTTCCAATTGTAAAATGATAATCTCGTTTTATTATCATACATATTATACATGTAAGTGTTTTGTTTTGAAAAAAAAATTGATATCTTGGAGTTATCATTATTGGTCAGAATTTAAATTAATGTTTGCACATCAGGTGAAAAAATCGAAAGAAATGTTTGTAATAAATTTAGTACAGGATTTAAAATCTTACACTAAATTTATTACAAACATAATTTTAAAAACTATAGTCAAAATAATTAGGCAAAAAAAAAGCTGTTAAATTTATTGCCTATTCAGATAATAAACAAAAAATTTTTAGAAAGGAAATGTAGTAGAAATTCTAACTTGTTATTCAAAATCTGCAACATTAATAGTATAAGTGATTTTTTTTCTATAGACATTATTGATCATTGTAATCATTCTATAATTTAAAGCTTTTACACTAAACAATTAAATCTAGATGAATGATGAAATTCAACAACAATGAAATTAAACGAATAAACAAAATAAAATAAAACAAAATAAATAAAAAGTAAAGTCCCTATACCAAGTTATTCCAATTTCATTTATTAAAGCAGTGGGAAAATGACCTTTTTAAATTAAACAATATCAAATCAAATGTATAGAAAATTGCATTAAACAGAATAAGAATTTACGATGTGAAAAATTGCGTCCAACTAATTTATTCAAATAATATTAATTCAGCTAATTCATTTAAATAAACCAAAAAAGTTGAGGTTAAAATATATATAAACATAATTTTAATATAATTTTTTAAACTTCAACTATATAATATTTAATCAAGTATAATGAGCCGCACACAAAACAGAATAAGAACTTATAATTATAAAAAGTTTCTTCCAATTAATTTACTTACATTATATTTATTAGTTCAGTTATTTAAGCGAGAAAAAAAAGTTGACCTGGAAAGCCAGTTACTTCATTTAATGTATTTATACAATAGAAAAATAAAGTAAATAATATCCAATCCAGCACATTAATTTGGAAGTATTACAATTAAAACTAGCTTCCAATTCAAAACATATGACTTCTGTGCAATTAAGCTTATTAAGTTTGTGTATGAATAAAGCTAGTTTATGGGTGCAAAGACAACATTCTAATAAGAACTCAACATGTCTCAAAAACCAAAGGTAAGATAAGGTTTGACTTTACAGTAGGAAGTAAACAACTCAACATGGTAAGATAAGGCTAGACCTTAGGCCCCTAATCGTCTCTTCCATCCTTACGGGGGAAGGTACGGGTAGGGAGATAGACATATGGTGGCTTTTTTTGAACCTCTTGCAACATTTTCACATTGCCATGAGGTGGCAAATCAAAATTCATTTGCAATTTGCGTATTTCCTCAAGCGCCAATATGCAAATTGCGAGTGCTCTGTGGGCATAAGTGCAATGTCACTATTTATATCAGTGTAGTTATCAGTTTAGCCAGATAGCAGAAGTAGTAGTAGATGGAGACAAAGAGAGAGTTTTCTCTTGCATTATCAAATTACTGTGTTCCGGCACTACCATCTTTCCGATCCTAATGCCCTCCTCGACTTGTCCAGATTATTCTCTTTCCACCGACCACCAAGACCAATCGAGTTCAGCATGGATCGTTTGCAGACCTCTTAAACCTATGAATTTCTCGTCCTCAGTAGCTTTGTACTGGACTCTCCAATTTCGCAAAAATATTTCAACATATTAGTTATTGTTTTTGTTCTATAAATACGGACAAGATGTTCTATCTATAAACAATATGATATTAATATGACAAATAAATATTTAAATATTAAATTGCCCTGGACTACTCGCATCTACTGATTTGAGTCATTTGAAGCTGTGTCGTTGGGCTATTCGCGGTTTTCTCTTCACTAACCTTAGGGACTTTAATTAAGACTGATTGCGATAAATAACAATGTCTTCCAACCAAAATGAAACGTGATTAGGTAAATTAGAGGCAGGTTGAAATAAAGTGAAATGGTTAAGATAGGAAAGTATGTATGCAAAGCGAAATTAAGACGATAGATGTCGAGCGGCACTAGCGTTGAGTATATGCCTTACAGGTGGTAGACGAGATCAAGAATAGCTACGGGTGATAGTGATCGTAGCGAAGTCAAGAATTAAGTTAACCTCAACTGTGAAATTTTCGGTAAGACACTTTTAATTTGGTATTAGTTGAACAGGTGTATCTTTCTAGGGTGGTATCTTGGAGAGCAAGTATTAATTAAACATTATATTACAAACTTGATAAATAAACAGTTGTGGGAGACTTGACTGGCGTATCCTTGCGCAGGTTATTGACTTTTAGAGTTAGTTGTATTTGACTGGATTATGGCACAAGAGTTGAATAGGAGTATTTATTCACCACAAAGCCAAGTATATTCTGGTGCAACCAAATATCGGGAAAGGGTGGCGTGCAAGGAGAAAATGTATATATATATATATATATATTATAAACATGTTAATCTTATATTATTAAATATAATTACAATGCATTTACAATCGTAGAAAGAAATTTATAAAGACCTTTGGACAGGCAAATGCAAATCTTATTTCTTGATATAAACAGAGGGTAAAAGTCGAGGAACAAAAGATAGCTCAGGAAAATAACGATGTTTTGCTTGAAAGGAAAAGCCTATTTTAGTTACTATTCAGATGTCGAAGAAAAAGTTTTTTCATATTTATTGATATTGTTAATGCTTCTAGTGAGGGCTTATTTCAATACATATAAATACTTTTTATTAATAACCAAGTAAAAGAAGTTACTAATTTTATTAACGTAAGTCACTGTTTAGTAAAATAAATCCGTTCGACAAGGAAAAATGAGTTTATTTTATGCTATGTTTGAGAAATTCTGACTTTTTAAAATTAAAAGCAATGGAAGTTTTAATTTACATCGAGGTATCTGTATATACTTATGCATCTATTTATGTGAAGAAAATCACATTTTTAAAGTTAAATAATTAAGAATGAGCAATTTCTAATGAATATCCATACTTCCATTTGCAAGTTTTTTAGGTACATCTTGTATATGTATAAATTCCACTGTATTTATAACTTTGAAAATTTGTAGAGTACTTATTAACATAATGTTCTATACACTTAGCATGATTATACATGAAAAAAAATAAATTGAACAAAATTTAAAATTTTGATTTACTAAATTTTGAATTACAATTTAAAATTTTGATTCAAATTTACCAATAATTTTTATACAAATATTGTGCCATACTTAAAATTTGTGAGTGTTTATTAAAAACAAGTTAAGTACACTTTATAGGAAATAGTCTGTTTTCATTATGTGCAAAATATCACCACTGTGGATAGAGTAGACTTTGAGGAAAGTGTACCAAAATCCTTGAAAAACACATTTTGAGAAAAACGCATGTACAGATATTTTCTTCCTCGGGATATGTTTGTTCACAGTTTTAAAACATCAATTTTGGGTGTTTTATTTATCAAGCTTTGATAAATAAGCATAACATGAGCATTTTACGTATCACAGCCGGTAAATAAAACACCTCCAGATTCATTTAAATACCCTCCATTTTTTTAGCCTTAAATAACTACATGATTTACTTTAAGAAATAAAATTATACTTTAAAAAATTAATTCTGAAATAATCTACTCCATGTTTAGTCCCCCCCCCTTTTTTTTTACTCTAAATTAAACATAGTTCTTTATACAACTAATATTTGGAAAGAGACAGTTAGTATCAGGAATCTTTTTTATTTCGTTACAAATCGAATCATCTTTCTTGCTAGATACGCCCTCATTCTTTCTCTCTCTCTCTCTCTCCCCCCTCTTACTTTATACAAAAAGCCCCATCCGAAATCTGCTACAAAAGGAACACGCCTTTCCGAATACATAAGGGAAAAAATAACAAATAAAAGAGATCACAGCAGTAGTTTCATTTTGGAAGGGGAGGAAGGAAAATTGTGTTCGAGAAAAGGAATAGGCGTTTTCCTGAAAGTAAATAAATGCATGCGCGCTGGAAGGGAGCCGTGCGACAAATAGTCGACCAACACGCGACAGACGACACGATGGAGCCACCCTCACTTTGGAAGGTTGTGGGGGTGGTCCTCGTGACTCTTGCTCGAGCTCTCATTGGTGGAGGGAAGGAAATCACATGACATTTTTTTCCCTTTTCTCCAGTGTAAGGACAGGAAGTTACGGTGCGGTGCTACGGAGGCCTAAAAAGGAACAATTTTTTTTTATTATTTGTGGATTCGTTTAGTTTGAGCAATATGTTCTTTTTTTTCCCTATCATCTATTTCTTCTCGCATTGTCGGTTTTTTTATTATTATTATTTTCTTTTTTGGTCATTACTTTGATGTATTGACATGGATACACGTAAGTGTTTAAACAAGTATGTTAGTGTGTTGTAAGAACGAGGAAAGATAAAGACAGATCGTATATTTCTGGCAAGGCCCACACGCAGCGTCGGTGGCAGTCAGCGAAAAGAAATGGAATGATATATTTTCGCTTTCCCTCTCCTCCCCCTTGTAAAAATAAACAGAAGAGACAGGAGAAATATTTATCTTTTGCGTGGAAGCTTATGTGTGATGAAAGAAGTGTACTTAGTATCAATGCGTTTTTACTACTGTTCGGATTACGCCAAGTTGAAAAGTAACAACGTTTTTTAACGGTGAAAAGGTTCGAAGGAAATATAATTCGAATTCAAAAGATACGAGGGAAAAAGATCATTAAGAGAAAAGTTCTTTATAATATTAAAATAAAAAAAAATAGCAGGTTTAAAATATGCTTAGTTTTTAACAAAATAAAAGAATAAGTAATTAATTGCTCTATAGCAATGATCTACGGTCCGCAGAACACTGGTGCTCCATGAAGTAACTTCAAATGCTCCGTGAAAAAAATCAAATACACAATGAAGAAATAGTGCAAATCGTAAGCTAAATACTCACATAATTGCTAGGAAAAATGACGCCATGTACTAGACCGAGTGGTTGGGGAAAACCATCTAAGCTACTTCACAATGATTGTTAGGAATTATTTTGTATTTGTACAAATTGGCTAAACCTTGAGCTAACAAAAAATTCATTTGGAATATTATGATTTCTCACGTCATATCTTTGCAATGGAGGATATTCAACGATAGTTAATATTGAAAAAAAGAAAAGTCAGAGTCTACGAAATTTAGAAAAGGAGATGCGAGAGATTTTTTTTAAATCATATATTCATCGTAATATTACTGAAATCTGCAAAAATCACCTAGCTCACGATCATATTAAATTTGAAAATTTTTAAAGTATTAAAATTTTAAGTGATTTTTAAATAAATAATGTTTGCAATAGTCAACAGTGGTATTTTATTCTTTAATAAAAGTAACACTTTGAAGAAAGGGCGGCCAACCCCGCACTTGAGAGAAATATCATTTTTTTAATTGTACCCGAAATAAAAAATAAAAAAAAAAAGTGGTCGTGGTAGCCTAGTGGTCATGGCTTTGGATTTGATTTGGCCGCTAAAGACCCGCCGTGTAGCCGGGGTTAATGAACGTTAAATCTGTCGGGGCCCAAAATCCTCCAGATGGCTTGGTGTGGAAGTTAGAAAGGGGGTGCCAGCTCAGGTGTTGTCCTCGTCACTTGACTGAGGTTCAAAATTACGAGGTACGTCTCCAATAGTCCTCGTGTTGCTTATAATGCGATGTTAATAAAAAAAAACTAATATAAAAAAAAAGTTGGTCATCTATGCCGTGAAGCTTATATTGTATTGTAAGGGATAGTTTAGCGTTCACTTACTTCAGTTAATGGCGAATCTTTTGAACTTGATGTATTGAAATTCGTACAAAAATTCTATTTTAATTCGGGTTTTGTGTCACATCTAGAACTATCCAAACTTTTGTATTATTTTTTTTAGCTTTATTAAAAGAAAAAGTTCTATTTTCGAAAATTTATTAAAAAAAAATAGAAAGAAAGTAATTTTTTTACACTAAGGATATTTTTGTTTCTGACTTTCACTTACTAAATTTTCAATTGAAAACTGGTATTTCGTACTCATGTAGTGCAAACAAGCGAATTAATTTTATTTGTCAGTTAATTTCTTCTATTGCTTTTAATAGCGTTTAACGCAGAGAATAAGGTTGGCGGAGATGTGGTAATTGGTAACTAGCGCAAATATCCAATTCTTAGAGGCACTTTTCTTCATTCTCCAAGCTGTCTTCACAGACTCTGAAGTTTCGACTTTAAATCGACAAGAACTTGAGCTTTGATGCTCTCCTTAAATTGTGCAAGTTGCAACAAATCATCAATCAGTAGGAAACCATTTAATTCTTAAGTACTGTTGTACTGGATGTAGTAGTATATCGAGCTATGCACTGCAACATCCAGATATTTATTTTAATAGTGAATTCCATGTTGATATTCTTGGACTATGAACATCCGTGAACAATGTGTGTCACCCAAAAGATTTGAAGCTCCACCTTTGACATGCGTGTCATAGGTTCGCCAACACTGCCCCACTTCAAAAAGATTGAGAATCAGTACTCTATACAAAATGTTGCAAAGGACAGGTTTCATTACCAAAAGTTCTTTGTTCACAACGCATTATATAGTGTTTTTTAAAGAATTTATTACATGTTTTCCGATGGCCTCTATAAAAATGTATCGACTAAGCCATACCAAAAAGGAGCAACTACAAGTTATTTGTGTAATATTCTACACATTCTCTTTTATTCAAGATTTAGGGAAGTTGCCTCTAATCTTTACTATCAGGACAGAGAGAATCATTCTTATATTCATTAAACCTTCAAAATATAAATACTGACTTTTTTTTAAAATAAAACATTCATTAAGAAGTAAATTCTTGTGTAATTTTACAATTGAGCCTATTCGCTAGTACTATTTACAAGGGACAATAATATAAGTTATTTGAGCTATATTTAATTTAATCTCGATTAAAAATCAAAATTTTATGGATAATATTTTTATTCTCAAAAATTTTTAAGCAAGCGTAATTTCTTAATTTATCATACAAGGTTGGATACTTTGTAACAGTGGGATCTTTCATGAATTTGCCTTCAACTATCCCTAGGGTGTTTTTTTATTCGAATTGTTTAAAATCACATCTCACCTGATAAAATGAAATGGGATTCATGTAGATTAAATGAATGAATTGCGATGTTTAATGTATGGATTGAATGAATTACATTTATAAGCAGTGGAAAACGGTGTTGGATAGTTGGTGGTAGATTTAGTGAAAGAGAGAGTGAATCAAAGTGAGTCTTCGGATCCAGCAGTTTGTAATCTAAGGAGCGATTCGGGGAGGAATAGAAAAATGGTTCAGGATTCGAGCCCTCACTTCCAATTAGCCTATTCACTTAAAAAAGAGTGAATTTGTAAGACATAAATTAATGCGTATTGATTTTAAGTGTTGTGGTTGTGATTGTTTGTAAACATCGTACTGAGGCTATTGGCGATGGTCTTCGATCAAGCAAAGAGGACGACTTCTAAGGTGAAACCTCTCTCTCCAAACTTTCACACCACTCCAGTAGGAGAACTGGGGATCTTGTCTAGATGTAACGTGCTTCAGCTCCACTACACGGCGGATATTCTAAGCGTAAATTCGGTTTCTTAAATACAGAGAGAGCAACATTAAGTATTGAAATTTAATATTCTAATAAATGAACAAAATAAAATTAATTAGCAACCCTGTCGGACTTTTTCTCTTCATCAGATTTCTTGCGACTCTTTTTAATAAAAATAAGTAATAACAATTTGATGTAATAATCAGTGGACTTACAAATCCAAAAGGCATTTCTTAGATAGCTTTAAAATAGTATTTACAGTTGAGCTTATTCTATTCTGTTCTAAAAATAGAGATCAAACACATTGAATTAGTTAAACGGTATTCTAGTTCATTATGATTAAAAATCAGAATTATATGGGTAGCATTCACACAAAACTAAGAGTAGTTGTATGAATTGACAAGATTTGTTAAATAGTTGCAGGATGTTTGAAATGAATCATTCATTTCAAAAACCACGTAAGTCACACAATCTGAATTTTTCAGAAATCAGTAAAAACTATAAAGTACACAAATATGCAAGTTTCCAAGGATTTTTTGGATCAAATATAGTGTTTAAACTTTAAGGTTCATAAACTGTTAATAATTATTTTTGTGATTTACGAATCATAATTTTTTTAAAAAAACGAGAAACTTTGACTTAAACTGTTTTAGCGAGAGGCACAGTTATGTGGGATAAGACAGTCAAATTAATCATGCTTTTAATCAAAACTAATGAAGATATCACTTAAACATTAACATTTTCAGTCATTAAGGTTATGAAGAGTATGTGATTCATAATCACATACTCTTCATCATTTACATCTGCATTATCCTTTACTTCTACAGTTGGCCAGTCAAATATTTTTCGATAGAATGCCATATGCTCTTCCAGAGTGCTATTCTGAACACACATAAATAGTCTAATTTTTTACTGTTAATTTACATTTTCAATACATAGGCTTTAGTTGATGAAAGTGGCATAGTGGCTGAAAAATTTTTTTCTTACGATATAACGAATCGTTAACGATTGTAGCATTCAACTCCTATAGTAGATTGTTTGAACAGGGATGGATGTAGTGAATTACTTGGTTTTTATCCAGATAGGGGTCTAAACTTAAGGCTGCACTCATGATAAAAAAATACAGAAAAAACTTGAACTATTTGACTTTTGAAATGATCCATTTTAAAAAATTCCTTGGATAATTTCAAATTAGTACTGGTGGTTAAATCTTTATCCACACGACAATGATCATAATTAAAAATTGAAATCAACAGAATAGATATTTTATAAGAAGAACCACAAAAATAATTAGAATCACGACGTCAAAAATTATTTATGAGGAATTAAAATATAATTACTTTTAGTATGACCTATTTTATAGAGACTTCCATAATCAGGCTCGTCTATACCAAGTATATGTTTAAACTTATGTTCAAAACCAAATACAACAAATTATAATAATGTTAAAGATTAAATAACTTCTTTTTAATGTTATGATTTTTGGATAGAACCGGAAAACGCGCAGCCGTCGGTATTTTATTAATTTTCAACGTTGAAGAGGAAATATTTTAACGATATAAGTTTGATAAAAAATTTATATTAACGGAAACAAACAAAAAAAAAAAAAACTTGGTGGCTGAAAAATAAGTAATAAAAGTTGATGCATTTCTGCGTGATTGTAAGAGTAAATAAAGAATCACTTTTGCTACAATGATACTATAATACAAATGAAATCATAGAATATAAAAACACATGAAGGAGTGAATAAATTCAAGATAGAGTAAAATGTTTTTTTGATTCTACCTCCTTCCTTTTCCCTATTATTAATTATATTTAACCATGAACTGTAAAGTATGGGAATTATTCCTTTATTTTCTCAAAATTTGTAACGTTAGCAATGTTAATAAAATAATTTGGCCAAGTCCTGCCCTTATTTTTTGTAAAAAGCAATTACTACATCTTCAGAGCTTTATTATCTTTATACTTCAGGTACAAATATATTTATTAATTAAATTATATGAGTTCAAAATAAAAGCAATCAACATCTCAGCTTATAACTGATTTGTTAAAAATTTGCCAGTACTATTGCTCTACTATCCAACCAAATAAAAAAAAATTTCTGATTAATACACTCATCAGAAATGGCTTCATTATATTGAACCGGATAGTATTTAATTTGTTTGAATTTTTCCTCAAGAATCATGGTTTCATATTTTTGAAAGCTCTCCTGTAAAGAAAATCTCACTGTCGAGATTCAAGTAAATCCTTTATTATAGGGTCCTACCGACTCATCCAGCCGGGCAAGCATCTAATCATATTCTGAACTGATTTAGGAGGATTATAAAAACTTTTGCAGCATCACCATATATTTCAAAATATTCTACATCTGGAAAGGCTTTGTCATCCAAATTATTACTTCGGTACTCATCAGCCAGTTTTCACTGTGCGGCTCAAGTGTGACATAAATTAAACAAAGTATCAAAGACAAATGTATGTAAAATTTTTAAAATATCAGAGATCATCGTTTTTTTTTTTTTTTTTTTTTTCTTTTTTTAAATGTTAAATAGAAAATTTGGTAGTAAAGGAATTTGTGCAACGAAGATCAGTAATGCCGGTATATTTATAAAAAAATAATTGGATTGATTACTTTTCAGCGTCGGAATTAGAAGCAACGCAAGGGCTATTGGCGACGAACCTCGTAATTTTGAATCTCGGTCAGGTGATGAGGTTTGCTATACCTGAGCTGACACTCCACTATCCGAACTTCCACAGCATGCCAACCTGAAGACGTCGAGTCATGGCAGATTTACTTTTAAAAAATTATTGAAAAGGGACACGACTATTGATTTAAACTACCAAACAACAATTCTGAGTTAAATTTAGGCAAAAAAAATCTTTAAAATTATAACAAAATCCACCCTCTCTAATAATAAAAGTCCTTCCATTTGAAACTTAATTTAAAATTTCATTTTACTCATGAAAAAGAATTTTTCTTTGAATTTTTATTGATGAATTATTTGCTATCATAGGAGCCATTGTTTCAATCAACCACAAAATGTCGTAGCTCACCGCTTTTCAAAATAAAGAGTAAAATGTAATCGACTTGTTGTCTGAATATTTTTTCTTGCCAATATCTAATCAATCAATCAACCAAATTTCCTTTCCCTTGTCATATTATTGTTTGCTTTAATTTTACTATTTGACTGAATGATTTAGGAATTATTTAAAGAAATTAGCACCTTTGGTGGCTAAATCTAGTAGATGCAAAACTTTGCATAGAACTAGTTTTTGAATTTGTTCTTTCAATGTTAAATAATTTATTTTATTATAAATGCACATTTTTATTTAAATGTTGGTATCAGCCATTTTTCCTTTGAAGTTTAAAAAAAAAAATTAACGTCAATAAGGAGTAAGTGTTTTCGAGAAGTGACGTGTTTAAAGTTTCTAAAAATAAATTTCTACTCGATTATAAGCTATTTTCTAACTTGAAGAGGATCATTCGTTATATTGTATAATAGAGAGGAAGAAGGGTATATATATATGTGTGTGTGTGCACGCGTGTATGTATAATATTTTCACTTAAATTTAGTTTCCTAATTTATCCTACATTAAATATCACAGTAAGAAATTCATCTTTATTTCTTGGTATCCCTTCAGTTTAGCTTTAAATTTATGAAAATACGAGCTTTTGAAATTTGTTCAGTCATCCGTTCTTACGGTTCAAAGCAATAGGGGTAATTCCTTCTAGAATCTTCGTCTCGATACAAAATACCTACATATTCCTACATCTTGGACCATGTAATATGAATAATCCTTGCTTTAACTTTCCAAACAGGGAACTTTTTCGGTCTCTTCGTTCTTAATTGCTTGTCTAGATGGACACATGTCCATCACTATCTTAATGTATATTCCTCCGCTCTCATGTACATGAATACATTGGAAACTCAAAATTTACAAGTTTTTTCATTGTGCCACGACTGAATTTGGATTAAAAAATGTCTTAAAATTTCTTCGTATGTCTTAAATGTCTTAAAATGCTTTCGTTGTACTATATTAATTTTTCTTATCAATACGAGAACATTCAATTAAATTAATGTTCAATGCTTGAATTTAGTTTTGTAGTTCTAGAATGAAAAAAAGGAATACTTTGTCGGACACTTATATGGTCTACGCAGGATTAGAATGGGCGAAAATACATTAAATACATGTTTCATTCTCTAAGATTTTTTATATAGAATGATTCATCTTTGGTATCCCCATTAAATCTTTGTTGACGCTTCATAATCCGGCATAATAGCTAATCTGGCTGGGTGGCAAACGTACCGTTTTAAGGAGAGGCTTCTGATAATAATTGACACAAATACATATCTGTGTTCTGCTTATAAAGTGAAGTGAAGTAGAAAGAAAGTAAACATTAGGGGTATTTCGGGGGTGCGTTACCATATTTATCAAAGTCATCAAACAATCCGGGAGAGAGAAAAGATGGTTCAGGCACTTCGAGGTCATAAATCCTATTCATGCATAAAGAAGGTAAGCGGGAATGGGGAAAATGGAATAAATGTAAAAGAAAATCCAAATTTTAAGCAAAAGTGAAAGGAATTAAATTACGAATTTCGTAATAAAAATTAATTATACGTGAATTATAAAAGACTCACTGCTTAAAATTTTTAGCTTAAAACATTTTTATAGATAAGTTTAAAGTCTTAAAAATATGCTGAAAAAAGGTTACAAAGTTGTAGCTGGTATTTTTGTAATCCACCCCCCCCCACACACACAAAACAAAACACCTGAAAAGGTGTTCGTTACTAAATATAGGTTATAAGAGTTCTTAAAATTATATTTGTGATGATTCTATAGTCTAAAATTAACTCTGATAAGTAGCAGTGCTAATAAATTTCTATACTCTAAAATTGACTTTTATAAGTAACAGTGCAAATAAGTTTAAGATGGGAAAAATGTTTCATAAAATTAAAAATATATAGATTATTTATCGGACACATAAATAGGTGTAAAATAGAGTTCATATGCTAGATACATATGCTGATTCCTATTTTAATATAGTTTATCATATCTGGATAAATAGATGTCAGAAAAAAAAGGCACGTTTTCATTACTTGCTATGTTATTATTTTTATCGAATTCCCAATTTCAATGCGTTTTTTTTTTTTTTCTTTTTATCCTCTCCTCCCATTAAGCTGCTAATCGTCTTTCAAAAATTAAATTTAAATAAAATAATAACCAATGATGAATTAGAATGAATAACTAATTATAAAGAATATTCAAAACTGTAATTAGTTATAATAAATAAGGAATAAATTAAAAAAATATAAGCATAAGACTAAGCAATATTCAAAACTTTAATAAGATATAATAATTAATAAAATTTAAATAAAGAAATATTAATCAAAAATTAAGCAATATTCAAAACCTAAATAAGTAATAAATAAAAAAAAAAGCATAGAATTAAACAATATTCGAATCTCTTTGACTACTTTTTTTTTTTAGTTTTGTGACTTCTCGTTCCTGGGAGATGAATACCCTATTTTAGACGTTTCCTCTGATTGAGTCATCGAATTCCTTTGGCCCTGGGGTCCACCCGTCTTGTCACCCTATCCATTCGGTGACAGGAAGAGAATACTAATGGAATGTCGCATTCTTTCACTCTCAGAAGGAAAAACTGTCAGGATTGTCACCAAAAGCGAAGAGAGAAGGATTACCGACCGTCAGAATGATTCCACGTGTTTTTTTTGGTGAATCAAATATGAATCGAGTTGCAATAATTAGCGTTTGGATTTCTGTTCTTTTAGATGAACTGCTCTTCCCTGTTTATTGTGAAAGAACTTTTCTATAACCTGATCTCTGGTCCACTTATTCTCCAAATTTCATGAGCAAAACATGAAAATTACGAAGAAGTATCTAAAAGTTTGAATTATTTCTAAAAATAATCTCTCTCGAGATGCAAACTCAATTTTTATATATTGTTCTTAAGACTTCTCTACACAGTCACTTATCAGTATTATGCAGTTTTCCCAGCGTTTTTTGAACTTTCGAAAGCCGTCATTGTAGTAGATTGAATTCTGTCTTCTCCATACTGTGAGACACTTCAATCTACGGTTTCCGGAAACCAAACAAATGAGCATGAATTGTCGGAAATTACAACATTATGTACAAAAGAATCAAATGCTGTGCAGAATAAATTTTATTCAGATATACAGGTTATTGTTAGGAATAATTAAAATTTTGTATACATCATCGAATTCAAATGATTTTAATACTACTGAAATATTACATATATAAAGTTGATTACATTAAAATTTTAAGGAAAATTCAAGAATCGATAATTTTTTTTTGAAAAAATGATGTTTTGTATTAAATTAATACTAAGCTGAACTTTCTTCTGTAATTTTATGGGCAGACAGGGAAAATGTAGCATTTTTGGTAATGTCTCAATATGCGTTTTTTTTTTTTAATATATCTACATATTCAAAATAAGTATACTGAATTAAATGCTGGTAATGAAGAATTTGAAGTTCTTTTTCCATTACAAATATAGAAAATTTAGAGCATAATTATGAGCTCAGAAACTAATATATTCAACTATAGAATGATGGTTGCAGACCATTTGTCAATAATTTCTTAAATGTTCTTCCGAGTACTTAATATAATTTTTTATATTCGTGTATCGCTCAGAATCAGATTGAACTTTTTTTCACGATAGCATTATTAAATTTACTGTTGTTACAGTCATTCATATCATTAACCATAAAACAATGCCATTAAAATTTTTAATACTTACCACAGATGCATCTATTGGCTGAGGATTTGTAATTGCGTGAACAATACTAAAGAGGATTCGTTTTTCGGACCACTGATTTACAGCAAGAATTTAGATTTGTTCCAAATTAAAAATTAATGACTGAAATTTCACTGTTTGGAATCAAATGCAACATGAAGTTCGGGGAGAGTTTTTATCACATTTGGAGAAATAAATTCAAACGATGGAAAACTTGCGTTCCAAGTGATGGGTGAGTCACAGAGACAGTCGAGATCAATGTCTCAATAACCGGAAAAAATTATGTTGCGTTAACTCAGATGCAACTGTGTTCTAGACACGAAGGAGGGTCAAAAATAGAAAATGATTGCTAAGGCATCCCGAGAGTACGTTACCCGGGCTTACCGAAGACATTAAATTTCTTGGGAGGAAAAAAATTTCCCTGGGGTACCTCAGGTTTATGATTTCTACACTTATCGAACGAGAGTAAGCCTCTGTGGAAAAAAGCGATGAAGGAGAATAAAAGCCCTATACAAAGATGAATTTAAAACTGCATAGAACTGGTTGAAAAATTGATAATGAGTCGAAGCACTGCCTGTCGAACCGAATAGTTTCTGTCTAAGTTGCTTCCTTCGCAACCAATATGACTTTGAACAGTTCGAAATGTTAAAGAACAAGCTTCTGGCAGATTTCTGAGTCAGGTCGCTATTTTAGATGAACTAGTTCAAAAGAACAGGTTGTTCTTTCGATATCCATCCATAGTAATAATGCGTTCAGCATCAATTCATGTAAGATGAGAAGATAATAATTTATTGTGCTGTATATCGAAAATAGCTAATTATGATTAAAATTATTATGTCAATAATTTGTGAATGTAAAGGTACATCGATATCAATCATGAATATTGTATGTAATTGTTTATTTGATTGATTTACACTTTGTTTGAATTATTAAGGAAATAGTCGGTTTCATTGGCGAAGATCCCTATTTGGTCTATCTGCGCCAAACTCTCGTTAATTAACAAAAGATGCATTTGTGGTCTAGACCAATCTTTCCCCAATTCTTTTACTCTTGACTCAGTTATTTTTTTCATGACCCACTAAAAACTTATTACTAATTAGAGATTTGTAGGTGAAATAAAACACTATTTAGAGATCACTAAGATTTTCATGTACTTGGATATTGTTTACATGAAATTATTGCAAAAATAATTACAAATAATAAGACCAAATTTTTAATGAGAAGTGTGAAGTAATTTCTTCGGTAACTAAAAACTTCTCGTTTGGTATAAAGGCATTAACTTTATTCTCAGATCCGGTTCCATTTTCAATATATTTCCATTATTATTTTTTTTAGAAAAACCAGAGTTGAAAATCTGGCTTCATGCTTGTAGGATAGTGACAAAAGACATAATTTCCATCAGAAAAAAAGCTGTAAAAAGTTTTACTAATTTCTTAATAAAACTGTATCCTAACGACACCACAGTCAAAATTTTACCAGAGGTATTCTGTAGTATATGTCTTCGAGTGATGTATCACGCGGCAATTCGATTATAAATTCCACACCTGGATCAGACAATTCTTTCTCGCATTGTACACTAAATGTAAACGATTTCCTTATACATTCTTCTTCGTTGTTGATTGTGGGAAAATGGTCTTATACATATAAAGATTAGTTTTCAGGCTTGGATAATATTCCTCGATAGTAGCTGAAATCTAATCAGGCAATGAACTCACATTATATTCATTCTTCAATTTTGTTATAAAAAGCTTCATAATTACTATCTTCCGCATAATATAACCACAAATAGAGTCCTTTTGTAGCAGCTACAGCCTTTTCTTTTCAATTTTAAAAACAGTAACGATATTACCTTATGAGATCATATTTAAATTATTCGAAAAACCAAACATATCACAAAGATATTCAGCATCACTCGGTAAGCTGACAATTTTTTTTTTTCGCGATCCGGTCGCAACCAACTATTTGGGAAATCCTGATCTAAACTGAACTCGAAATTCAAGAACAGGAATGAAAGAAGAATATATGGTAACAAGGTACAGAAAGGACTAAAATAGACAGAAAGCGCAAGAACAATCAGAGGGCGTATCATCCGCATTTTCCATAAAAAATAAGTTCATCGAACAAAAAAGCAGATCACTCGAGCGTCTTGGAGTCTTAAATTTTGTATTTACCTATAGAAAGTAGACTTTAATAGTGAAATAAATGTTGTGTGTGAGAGAGCAAAGAGGTTTCTGTAGACATTTAAAGAATGAATGAATTCGGATGAAATCTAGAAAAATTTTCCGTGCATGTATTTTGAAAATTTAGTTGAAACTTTGTCTTCTTTTAATTCGCCCTTAGTTAATTTATTTAAATACGGATTTATATGATCTTGACAAAACTTTTTAAATGCAACAAAATAGGAAATGGGGGAGAATATAAAAGAGGAAGGTTTTGATTAAAGAATGTTAAGTAGGGTATCTCAGAGACATGGTAGCCGTAGTTTCTAAAGACCACAACCTAATGGGAGATAGAAAATATATCTTGGAAACTTCGGAGTCGAAATATATTTTTCACTTAAAGAAGGTGAGCCTATATATTGGGGCCTTATGGGGATCTTGCACGAGGATAATTAACTATAACTGTTGATGAAAAAGAAAATTAGACAGATTAAAAAAAAATAAACTAATGTGACTAGGGTAAAAAAGCTGCGATACTCATCAATCGTTAATTTTGAATTTTTCTAATTAAGAAATCATGGCAGAGAAAATTTACAATGATTTTTTTCTATCGCTTTAAATGTTTACACAAAGTTCGCCTTTTTTTAGATAAATTTAATTTAATTCACTACTGAGAATTTTGGGGTGATATATTTGACGTAAAATTTTGGCGTTTATGACTGAGGAAACATTGGCTTGGCTGGATGAAACATAACTTCCAGCCATTTTTAAAAGAAAATTCTAAATGGTTAGGTAAATGTCGTATTTATAAATTACTCTTCCTTTTTTTATTTACTTTTACGAGTAAATGTGTTAGAAAATGAATAATTAAGTAATGCTAAGATAAAAGATCGTTTTGTGAGTGTATAAAAAACCAGTCATACGTGAATGAAACGTGTTATTCTTTTCCTTGAAGATGCTCACTTGATAATTTAGAAATGATATAAATCTATTTTCTCTTCATATTAAAAAATATCTCCCTGAATAAAAATATTTTTTCAGGTTCAAAAATGTCCGAATTCCTATTTGAATACAATTTGCAGAACACCGCATTGGGTTATACTATTCATTCCAGGTTTATTCAACTCGTGTTTACGTTATAAAAT
The DNA here is from genome assembly GCA_019974015.1 of Nephila pilipes. Taxonomy (NCBI): domain Eukaryota; kingdom Metazoa; phylum Arthropoda; class Arachnida; order Araneae; family Nephilidae; genus Nephila; species Nephila pilipes. Next base: position 700,025 of record BMAW01016227.1, read on the forward strand.
GTAATCTATAATTCCTATCTCGTACTGTAATACAAAATAATTTTCAACTTTATACATTAAAGCTAAATTATATTACCATTGTATTAAGAAACGTTTATAGACCTTTTGTGCACAGAGTAATAAGGAATATACGTGTTATAACTAAAGAACTTTAGCAATATTGATAAACTTCACTATTAGAGAATATATTCCGAGTTTGAGTCTTGTTCAATAAATAAAAACGCATTAACTGAACCCGTTCGATCATTTAATTAAACATTGTGGTATGATGTAATTGTGATTGTTTATTATTGTTGCAATGATAAACAACACGAGGGCTACTGACGACGAACCTCGTAATTTTGATTGTTAGTCAAGTGATGAGCATCATCAGGTTTCGAACCCCTGATTTGACGAAAACAACGCTTGCCGCGAATTCGTGGCCACTAAATGAAGCTTGACCCAAAATTTTGTGAATTTGAATATTAATATAATATGTATCATCATATATCAACCAGAATTCCCTTAGTCGTATTAGATTTAGAAATGTGTAACACCTATTGATTATTATTTGATTAATTTTTCCATTACATATCTTGTGACATATAGTTACTGAATTAGATATAGTAAAATGAAAACAGATGAAAAACAAATCAATTAATTTTTATTTGAGTTTGAATATTTAAAATCTTATCAGCTCACCCTATGGTATTTCTTGTCTAAAAGCGCCTGGATCATGATTTAGAATACAAATTTAATTTCTTACCTTGATGAGGATTGCTTATTAAAATCGCACTTAAAAGCAGCACGGGGATTAAGGGCTACTAACTTTGCCGTTTGAACCTGAGACAAGTCCCGAGGACAACACGAGGTGGCACCTTCCTTTACAAACTTCAAAATTGTCAACGGAGGGACCTGGAGCCTCGACTGCTTAAACGCGCATCATTCCAGCTACACGATGGATCTTCAGTGACATTGGGACTAGAACCCACGACCATAACCACTAAGCTATCACGTCCTCTCGTATCTTACCAACTTCCTCGAGTGAGTAAACAGACTGTAATTCAAGGTTCGAACATGGAATCTTTCAATTTCATCTAGGATTTCTCTGACAGCTTCTTTGATAACGATTGGCTTGATTAGGACGTCTCATTTTCACTAGTTCAAGCACCCATTAATTTCCAATTCTGTAACTCTGTTTGATTCCTTTCATTGTGCTTTGATAAATGTAATTTATATAATCCTTTCATTATTCTTCATGAGTTCAATTTAATTTGCATGAATCACGTTTTATTTTATTGGGGTGAGATTTTATTTTAAGCTATTCGAAAAGAGAGGGAGGCGCCAAGGTGAGTGAAGATAAAATCGCGAAATTTCTCAATGTACCAAACGTTGCAAATAAGCCAATAATTCTTTCATACGAGGCCTAAAGGAGGAATGTTTGATTGCTAATTGGTTTTACCGGTATAAAAGCCAATTTGGACAAGTTATGTCGAACACTAGTAAATTCATGGAAAAACAGGCGTCTGCCATCTAGTCGAATCTCTGTTAATGCAAGAAAGAGGCTGGAAAAGAAAGGGAAATTACAGAAAAAGAAAGGAAAAAAAAAAAAGATACAACGGTAGTTCAGATGCACTTAGACAGCTTAACCACAGATGAAGTAGAATAAATGATAAACATTAAATGATCTTAATTATAAAGACAACAATTTGGCTACCGTCATAACCGGATTATTGGTCTCTTCAGACTATTATTTTGGACTCTTTTAGTTAAGACTGGAACTGAATTAAGAAAAAAATACTACATGGGTATTAAAATTACAGCTAATTTCAATCGCTGAAGTATAAAGCGAATTCTCTTATGTTTAGATTAATTAGAAATTCAATTAATTTTTCCGCGTGGGTTAAATCGTTCTAAATTTTTAAACCGAGTAATGATCACAGCATTTCGAAAATAACTCTAAAATGGCCATGTTGTTTCAAACACCAATTTTTTTTTTTTTTTTTTTTTTTTTTTTTTTTTTCAAAATGAATTTGTTACTAGAACTTTTTCACTTTACACTTTAGATGCATTCTCTTCCCGAGGAATGAGTAATTTTCAAGGCAATTTCGTTATTTCGCAATCAAAAACAAACATAAGTACTTCAACGCAACAACTGCGAAAATTTTTATTTCTCTCTCTTTCTCTCTCTCTGGAGAAACGGAAACGTAGACATTCATTTTTCTCAGAGAGATGGATTGCGAAATTTCCTTGGCGCGATTCATCAACTCCAAAAAATCGCCATCTTTAGGATAACCATAAAATGCAGAAGCGCCAAATGAGATGAGGCGATGATCCTTTGATTCAATATTTGAACGGCATCGGGAACCGTCCGAGAAGGGGGGAATTGTTGATTGGGGGGCTACACTTAAAGCGGAAGAAGGGGGAATTGAAAAAAAATGGGAGAAAATCGGGAAAAGTAGGAGAGGGGTGAGATCAGGATAAGAGAAAATACACCTACACGGTGAAAGCTTAAAATGAGAAGAGGGAGAGAGAGAGATGGAAAAAAAGAGGAAAAGAAAATTAAGGAAAAGAAGGAGGAGGGGGAAAAAAATGAAAAATCTTGTGGTATAAATTCAATTTTTTCTTTCTCCAACCTGCGTGCTGGTAGAAAAAGGTGTTTTGCCAAGATACCCATTACAACTCTCGGATATGAACTTATGGGGAAAGTAAAGGAAGGATTTTTGCACGGGAGTTAGTTGGGAGAAGGAAAAAAAACCGATAATTTTCTTATTTATTCATGCTTGTAAATATTTATTCTAATGAAAAGGGAAGAATTTTCTTCTTTTCTCTCTCTCTCTCTCTAACTGGAGTGCGGATGTAAACCGCCATTAGGGGATAGAGATTTGTGCAAAACTCGTTTGGAATTGATCACTTTTCTCTATCCTCTCCCCTGCCTTCCCCCTTCTACTTCCCCTTTACACTCCATCGAAAACGATGAAATGTATTTGTGGAAGAAGAAAAATAGATGAAGTTGGGGTAAATTATTTTTTTTCTCTCAACGAAGCGATATAATGTTTTTTTTTTTTTTTTAAATATTTTTTCTTAGTTCCATTTCGGAATTGTTTGTTTAATTCCCAGATGAGCGTTCTTAGATATTAATCTAAAGATTTGATTGTTTTTCGAAGAAATATGAATAAGAAAGAACGGTGGAAGTCCAATTTTTTTGTTTGTAAGTTTTTAAGAAAATGGAGAAAAAATTTCAATGTAAAATATATATTTTTTTTAATTTGCAAAATATTTTTTTATTTGTTAGTACTCTTTTTTTTATTTTAAATTTCTATGGAAAACAATCAAATTTGGAGGCCAAAGCATTCTGCTTTGTTCTCCAAATTTGATTGTTTTCCATAGAAATTAGAAATGAAGCAAAGAGTACTTCCAATTGTCTTTGGAATGAATTAGACGCGGAGAAAATTTTTTAACAAAAGTTAGTGAAACAATTTTTATGCATCGTTAAGGTCATGTAATTTAATGAGTAAAGATAAGAGCATTAGGTTGTTTATTTTCGAATTAAAAAAGTTCATGAAATATTGTTCAGCTTGAAAAACTTCAGCGAAATTATGTATTAAATATGTAAAACAAAATAGGTGTAGAAAACATTATTTGTACATTTTTAAATAAAAATCATGCTACAATAAAACGAATTACTATCAAACAAATGTACTTTTTACAAAAAAAAATATTTATAGTGGGGATCACCAGGTTTTTCTTGCATTATAAAACAATTTAATTATCGAATTGTTTTTAATTCGAAGTCATGACAACACATTTGCCGAGATTAATAATGTTCTGTGATTGAAATGCCGAAAGTTTGAATGGCTGTTTACTAGAGCAGTATTTTTGTTGTTGTTTTGGTTTAGTTTTTGCTTTTAAAAATGCATGTGACTGTTTTTAGAAGCCTTCTAAACGAATCAATACATAGCAACGTAGCGTGATAAGATGTACAGACGCGAGAAAAATGATACAGTCTAGTTAAAATTAAACATTCAAATATTTGGAAGCTGGAACAAGCTTTGCAGAAGGCACACAAACATAGTGACAAAAACAAAATTAGAACAGCGTCTTCTTGGTCAGCCAAAATTTATTGCTAATGAAAGCTGATGTTTCCATAATGTGCTACCATCTGTTATATGGAGCAAAAAAAAAAAAAAAAAAGGACGTGATACTCATTCATAAATTTGTTGGGATTGCTTCCACATCGAGTTGTCCTGGTTTTTAGAAGCCTTCTAAATGAATCAACACTCAACATTTTGTCACCGTCCATGAGAACCGGACTTCTGTTCATCATTCTGTTCCAGCAATCAAGCAACAATGAAAACATAGGGTTGCTTCCAATGAAGCTACTTCAAAGAAAACGAAGGAAAGGGGTGAGAAAGTCATAGGGGCGATTTTTGGGGTGGGAGGGTGTCAAATTTAACAAATTCTTAAAAAAAAAAAGAAGAAGAAAAGGATCACTGTGCAGTGTTACAATGATTAAGCCTCATTCCCATTTCTCATTTCTGATGTCCCATTTCGCATTCCTAACACGGGTATTTTTTGAACCACATTAGCAGCTTCTTGATAATGGAACAATTGCAATGGTTGATGAAAAAAAAAAAATCATTACGTGTACTTAATTCTATGTTTCATTTAGAACAACCAAATACTTTTTTCTGAAACAAACGGTAACACATTCTCCCACATATAAATAATAAATTCTGGTGTAGCTCAATCATCGCACCTGCCATTGGGAGCCAACGCACGGCTGCTCCATCATTCCATTACTAAACGCGAATTACGCGCTGACAACTTAAAAACACAACATCTATCAAACACAAGTCATAACACGCGCCCGATTATTACAGCTGCTATAATTGTTTTAAATCGTTCAGGGAACAACTCGCTCGGCTGGTTGAGGAAGAAAATGATAGTGGAGGAATTCATGTCTTGAGAGTTCTCTTTACTTTCAGACAGGAAAAAAAAAAAAAAAAAAATGGTTGATTTGATGGTAAAAAGGCTACTATAGGGAGAGGAAAGGGTTGAAGCGGCGAAATCCGAGATCCTTTGGGTCATTCATTTTATTTGGATGTCATCTGCCAATCAAAAGCGACGGCGTTTCAAAATTTTTGCAAGTCCGAACACAACATGTGTCCTTCTTGATTACTCAGAAAGACTGCGATTACTTTACGTTTTTTTTCTTTTCTTTCTTTCTTTTTTTCTTTCTCATTTGTTTATTTGACTTTTTTTCTTTCTTTCTTTTTTTTTTCTGTTTCGTTCGGATGGTTTTAAACCTAGTGTTTGCATATATCGTTCTCGCTGACCTGATCTGACCTCTATTCGGGTCACAACATAGTTTTTTTTTTTTTGCCACTTAGAATCAGTTTGAAGTGAAGCGTTGGTGATGTCTTTACCTCCCACGCGTTTGGGGACAACATTGCCACTCTAAACATAAATAAACGAATCAGCACTTCCCCCCCCCCCTCTGCTGGAAGACGTTGTAATTTGAGTATTCGAAACGGTATTCAAGTACAATTTTATTTGTTTATTTGAATTCTTTTTTTTAAAAAACCTTTTGAGTTTTCTTTCTTTTTCTAGAGAATGGATACAAGAAAGCATTACAAGTTAAAACACGTGGGCACGCAAGGCATTTTCAACGAGCTGTAATACGGCACTTGTGCGCAGTTGTATTTTCGGGTTGGCATGCGGTTTTATAAAAGATAAACATCAATAAACCAAATATTGAGATTTTAAAATTGGAAATGATCCTAACGCGATGCCATCTATTACATTCCGGTCGTAAGTTTCCTAATTTGCTTCATTTCTTTTTCAAAAAATTTCAGACCGCTTGCCGCGGGATAAGGAAAAGAAATTCGACCTAATATATTATTTTGCTCGTATTTCATAATTCAAATATATTTTTTAATCTTCTGAATCTATTAAATATACAGCAATCAATGAAATTAATTGATGGGATACATCTGAATGCACAACAGACGAAATTTAGAAATGTTAGAAAATAAAGACAAACGATTCCAAGATTTAGTTTGTATTTGCTTACCGACATCAATTAAAATAATTCTACGAAGAAAAAAAAAAAATAGAACATAAGAGATAAAATTATTTTTTAAAATTCTTTTTCTTGCTTTTAAGACAGGAAATTTTATATTTTAATTCTCTTTCCATGTATGATATCTCGTCAGACATATCAGAAATCTAAGCTGTTCATTAACATACAAGCCTGACCCCATTATAAGCAGTCGAGACCCATGGTTACAGAACAATGCGTTATATTATCGTTCAATTTACATTAACATAGTAAGTACCGAAATCGATGCGAATTTTCTGCGTAAGAAATAGTTGAGTTAGTTCAAGACAATACATTTTTGATCGTGTTTGTTATTTTTACAACATATGAGTCAACTACCAGTTACCAAAAATTACAAAAAATATTTTAAAAAAGAACACTTAAAATATTGAAAAAAAATTACGCGTATAGTTTTATGAACCAATAATATATGGCTGATTCAAGAAAAATAAAAGTAGAAAAAAATAAGAATTATGACCCACAATGTCTACGATATCACAAGAGATTTCTTACCGATGGAAGCATAATAGTTAAACCGCGTGTAAAGTGTCCTCGCGTGTTACTGAGCCGCGTGTTAACGGGGTACAACTCTATTTATAAAACACTGTCTGAATATCAGATATAATTTAATTAAATAAGTTAGCATTTAGTATGCAATTACAAATATGTATCTGACAATGAAACTTTATTCTTTTTCTTACAGTTTCAGAGTAAGTGAGTGACAGTCAGGGTTCATGGTGCAAGAGTCAGATCTGGCTAAGCTATACCAAAAACCTGTATTTAAACTGTAATTATAGCAAGAGAAAAAGTGGAATAAAGCAGAAGTTGTTAGACAAGATGGAGGGTGGAAAATACAGTTGAATTGTCAGGATATTCAGAGGGTGCGTTACCCGAATTTACTAGAGATTGCAAACAACATGGGGATAAAAGACCTCTAAGGTACCTCAGGAACATGATTCCTGTACTTATCTGAAGACGGTAAGCCCCTGAAAGGTTATTATTTCAAAATTAAGCGATTAAGTTCCCAGCTTTGATGGAAAATTGAAATCCTGTTTATGTTTCGTCCTCTGATTGCATTTTATGATGTAATCAAAATATGATTGTAGTGCCAATATAGAAGGTAGATAGCTTTTAAGTACGAGGGGTATCGCAAAGTTTCAATTATTCCTAAGAAATAACCGAGATATCCGGATAAAATTTATTCTGCATTTTAAATTATATGTATGCACAAAATGTTGTAAATTAAGCTATTAATGTTCATTTGTTTGATTTCAGAGAGCAGCAAATTCAAGTAATCCACTGCATGGAAAAGATAAAAGTTCAATATGCTGAGTTTTACAATGATAGCTTACGGAAGGTTGAGAAATGCTGGGAGAAATGTTTGACTTTCGATAGGGACTATGCAAGCGGAAGTCTCAAAAACAATAAATTTAAAGTTCTAAAGCAATTACAAATTAGATGTAATACTTAAAAAGTTCTAAGTAAAGTTTTGCAAAGAACAGATCTATATAGCCACCTACGGTGTGCTTTTTTTTTTTTTTTTATAGTTATTATTAAATTACTCAATTATATGTAAGAGTAGTTTAGCTTATATTAACGTCGCACTAGAAGCAACACGAGGGCTATTGGCGACAGACCTCGTAATTTTGAACCACGGTCAAGTGACGAGGACGACACCTGAGCTGGCACCCCCCTCTCCTAACATCCACACCACACCAACGGAAGGACTTTAGGCCCCGAACAGATTTAACGTGCATCAGCCCCGGCTACACGGCGTGTCTTTAGCAGCCAAGAATTGAACCCGAGACAGAAAGGAAACCGTCAGCCACGAAACCAAACCATGACCACTAGGCTACCGCGGCCCTATATATATAAGAGTAAAAGTAAACGGAATTATTAAATAGCATATAAAAGAATATTGAAAAATTTAACATTAAGCCTATATATATAACCATAAAATTAGGAAATAAAACATGGTTATAAAAAAAATCTGATTTACATATTAAAAAATTGAAAAGTGATCTGGTAAGCCAAAATGCCCCACCAAAAACAATAGCCTCTTGGGTGGCTAAACCTTCAGTTTATTTTATCACGACTATTTTTAGCAATAACTTTGTGATACTACGGGTCACACCGTGAACAACAAATATCGTATGAAAGAGAATATCACCCTGGCTTCTAAACTTTTTTCTTATGACCCCTTTTTCCAAAACTAATACTTTACAATTGCTTAAACCATAAGTATCTCTTAAAACAATTGCTATTACATCATATAAATTTTTAAATACAATTCTTTCGCATACGAGGGTGGTTCAAAAAGTACCCGTGTTAAAGATGGGAAATGGGATAACTCGTTGTATTATTGCTAAACTTTTCCCTCTTTTCTGACAAATCCACGAGAAATACACCCTTCGAACTCCCAAAATAACTGGCCCCAAGCTTTTACGGCTCATGAGACCATCTTCACCTACTTTGGAGCAAATTCACTATAAACAACTCATTGCTTTGATAGTTTTTTGATTTATCGGTGTATGATGAGAAATCTAGATCTCATCGACGATTACAACTTGACGCGACAGTAGTAAAATTTTGATCTGGGAGTAACTGGCTGCAAAATCAAAACTTACCAATGAATCAGTGGCAGGCTTGTTTTGGAGCTGTTTATCTGTTGTTATCACACAATAGTAAAACCAACTTGCCTTAACAACGTCATGTGTTATCAAACAAATTGGCCATTCATTACAGACACAGCTTAACTGAATTTATATTAACAGACTATGCTTTTTATGTGTGTTATATTTTTTGTATAATATCTCAAAGAATTAATATTTGAGATTGATTGATGTGAAATTTCATAATATGTAAAGAGATTTTCAAACGAGTCAAAAATTTTCTTGTATTCTTACCTAAGAAATATTTCAGAAATTGTAATTTTTTCAATATGAATAATTCCCAGGAAAGAAAATTTTTAAGTTACATTGGTTTAAGAGCATTTTAGGAAAAATTTCCATATAAATTAGAGAGAATTAAGGTACTTTACAAAATAAAATTACAATAATTTTTTGTAATCGAAAATTTGATATAAATAAAATTTTATAAAGACGTAAGAATTTTTTTTTATAATTCTTGTAACCCCACCTCCCCTTTGTAAATTGAGTTGTGTGACTCCATATGTAGTTCTGATCCTTGAAAAGCCTTGGGTTACATAACAGATTCGCAATAACACATTAAACGAATTTCCTACTCTGGACTGTGCAAGGTTTCAGTGATGAAGTAACAAATTGATTGCACGTATGTGTTTATTTCTTACTACTACACATTGCTTAATCAATTTTAAAATCGAATTTCTGCAAAAGTTTTCTTTCTTTATTGTTTTTTTTACACTTAACTTATTCATTCTTTTTCTCATACGAAATAATGTAGTCGTGCAGAACTCGATTCGAAATTTTTCATGTGGCTCAAGTTTTCATTCAAAATTTTGAGCCACCGTAGCCTGGTTGACAAAGTAATGGTCTCGTAACCAATGAGAAACGGGTTCGGATCTCATCTTTCCGAGTTAGGGAGTGACAAGTAGTATCTATGGAACAAGAGCATGGAATTGTCCAAGCTGTGCCAAACATTTATTTAAATTGCCTTCTAGCAGTAAAAAACAAAAACAAAAAGATTGTTTGATAAGCAGGATCGAAAATAGAGGAAAATCGCTACGATATCCTGGGAGCACGTCACCTGCGTTTATCAAAAACAGTAAATCCCATGGGTTAAAAAGATCAATAGGGAATTTTTCAGGGTTATGATTACCATACTTACCCAAAGAAGGTTAGCCCCTGTTAGATTCACGTTGATTTTTTCAGCATTAAATTGTAGATAAATTGTACCATATCGTCTATAATCGTTTTATTCTTTTCGACATTTGAATGTGCATTTAAATAAATGCGCATACTTTTCATGATGTTACGCATTTCTTATACAGTGGGGACTGGAACTGCAAATGCCTTCGCGCGAATCTAGATTTATGATATCTTCTGAGCTCTGAAAGATCTCCAAAATGTCCTGGTCAGGCATAATCGATGTTGTATACACGTAATCATCGATTACAACAAATTTTTCCAATGATATTGTTAGGACAGTCTAAATAACAGGTCAATTGAAAAGTCCCCGGCCTATTATAGTAAAACACATTTTTTTGGCAAAATTAGTTTTTTTTATGCAACATAATTCCCTTCAAGGGTGATACACTGATTATAGCGACCCTCCAACTTTTCGATACCATTTTTGTAGTACGATTTGTCCTTTGCTTCAAAATAGGCCTCAGTTTCGGCGATCACCTCTTCATTCGACGAAAATTTCTTCCCAGCGAGCATTCTTTTGATCTGAGAACAGGAAATAGTCGCTGGGGGCCAGATCTGGAGAATACGGTGGATGAGGAAGCAATTCGAAGCCCAATTCATGGATTTTTGCCTTCGTTTTCACTGACTTGTGACGCGGTGCATTGTCTTGGTGAAGCAGCACTTTCTTTTTCTTCAAATGCGGCCGTTTTTCGGCGATTTCGTCCTTCAAACGGTCCAATAACGCTATATAATAGTCGCTGTTGATGGTCCTTCCTTTTTCAAGGTAGTCAATGAAAATTATTCCATGCGCATCCCAAAATACAGACGCCATAACCTTGCCAGCTGACTGTTGCGTTTTCCCACGCTTTGGAGCGGGTTCATCGTGTGCAGTGCACTCGGATGACTGTCCATTGGACTTCGGAGTGAAATGATGGAGCCATGTTTCCTCCATTGTCACATATCGACGCAAGAACTCGGGTTTATTACGCTTGATCATCTTCAAACACTGCTCCGAATCATCAACTCGTCGTTGTTTTTGGTCAAAAGGGAGCTCGCGCGGCACCCACTTTGCACAGAGCTCTCTCATACCCAAATATTTCGTGAATGATATGATGTACACGTTCAGTTGATATCTTTAGAGTGTCTGCTATTTCATTCAATTTCAATTTACGGTCATTCAAAATCATTTTGTGGAATTTTTTAATGTTTTAGTCGGTAACAACCTCTTTTGGGCGTCCACTGCGCTCACCGTCTTCGATGCTCATTTCACCACGTCTAAACTTAGCATACCAATCCTTGATGGTTGATTTTCCCGGGGCAGTATCCGGAAACTTGGCATCAAGCCAAGTTTTTGCTTCAACTGTATTTTTCCCCTTCAAAAAGCAATATTTTATCAACACGCGAAATTCTTTTTTATCCATTTTTTTCACAATAACAAAAGTTGCTTCACTCAAAATGCTGTAATTCACAAACTAATGATCCGACAGCTGTCAAATTTATACACGCATCTTTTGAGAGTTAGGGTTAACTAAAAAACATATGGATTTAATTCTAGTAGCGCATCTATGTGTCAGGCCGGGGACTTTTCAATTGACATGTTATGTAGAAACTTTCACATGAAAATAAAAAAAAATATTTAAAATTACACAGCATTATATTGGGACTGTAGAATATACTATCAAGAGTTAACCAATTTTTCATGTTAAGTGTTTTCATATTAAGCGTTCTCACTATGGTTAGGTGAGGGTTTTTTTGTCATATATTTTCATAATGCAAAAACTCTTTTATAAATCACCCCCCCCCGCCTCCTTTCGACTTTCATTTCCTGCTTGGAAAACATTAAATTTTTATAAAATTACATACAAATTCTCTTTGTATGTATGTATGAAATTTTAGTTATACTCCTCTAATTTTAAAGTCTGCTGGGAATTAAAATCAATGCAATTCATTTTGGCATATAAATTCTTAATAACAGGAATTTTTAAAATTGAAAATCTTGTGTTTTTGATTGATTGTTTATTAACGTCTAACTTAGAAGCAACACGAATATTATAGGTCAATCTACAGCAAGGTCTTACAACCAGAAATCGGCGCTTCGAGGAATATCCCTAAACACTTTGAAGCCTTATGTATGTGTCAAAAATATATGATCTAGGCAGGAGTACAGAGTCTTTACTCAGAAGATGTATGCAAGGTAATACAATAGAGATTCCTCGAAATAAGGAAAACACAGACAGAAAAAAATAAACTTACATTTTTTTTACTTGATTATCGGAGAAAACATACAAGTAGGTATTTTATAATAGTAATTGTATCATTTGTAATAAAATAATAATATGAATGCAAAAGGTCATCAATAAGAAAATTAACTTAGTAAACGAATACAAAGAAGTGTAATTAAGATTACAAATAAGTGTAAATAAGATAATCAGGTATGTAATTTTAACCTTTATATATACAAAATATGAGAGATAATTATTATTGAGTTGGCCACAAAAATCTTGTATACAAACTAACCAAAAATTCAGCCAACAAAAACCCACCAGCTCAAAATGAATATTGATTATTCATTCAAAATTGGTACAGAAGAAAGAGGAGAAGGTACGACGATGTAAGCAAGGAATAATTTGACATAAATGAGGTGAAAAGTCATTCTGTACCACGATCAAGAAACGAGGGCGACATTTGACCTGACTTCCTTCTACTTACTTTCAATCTACGCCAACGTTGAGCTTCTACTGATTTCGCGTGCATCAGCACCACTACGCGATGGGTTTTTAAAGAAATCTGAACTCGGGCCCCTGACTCGACTAAAATGACACCAGCCACAAACTTGCTGCTTAGTTAATGAAATCGATCCGTTTTTTGAACTTTGGGTTTTATTTGTGTTACATTATTCATGTTTTAATGTTACGAGAATGAGAAAATAATCATATCCGAATACAAATGGGACGAGGAAGGGGGTTATTGATAAGGCATTGACTTATGTTCAACAGATTTAGAAGACTTCACGATGCGTTGCTGGAAATCAAGATGATAATGAGATAAAGGCTAAAGTGCTATTTCTTCATCCAGTCATTAACAAATTACCGGTGGCCACGGTAGCCTAGTGATCATGGTTAGATTCGTGGCCGGCGGTTTTCGTTCAGTCACGGGTTCAATCCTTGGCCGCTGAAGACCCGCCGTGTAGCCGGGGCTGATGCACGTTAATTCTGTTGGGCCCAAAGTCCTCCAGTTGGCGTGGTGTGGAAGTTAGGAGAGGGGGTGCCAGCTCAGGTGTTGTCCTCGTCACTTGACTGAGGTTCAAAATTACGAGGTCCTTCGCCAATATAGCCCTCGTGTTGCTTCTAGTGCGACGTTAATAAAAACTCAACTAATGAATTACCGATGTTTTATTGCTATTGTGTCGTATTGTACAGAGGTTCTATTTTTTTGTATCAAAGATCTATTTCTATATAACGTAGATCATACACAATTTCTTATAGGTGCACCCCCCTCACACATTCCCCTCCATGCTTATTGTGACGTCATGGCTTGCATGTATTTTCTCTGTTACTTATTCTGAGAAATGTTATACTCTGTTTTTGATTGACGTCACTGCTCCCCAAAAAGGGAATTGGTCCCCCGGCCCCCCCCCCCCAGACAGTTTTGCAGACGAGACGTTGTCCTTGGCCAGAGCAGAGCTCTGTAAATGAATTCTGGTGTTTTTGTATGAGTGATATGACGTTGTTATTAAATGATTTTGGATTTAAAATGGATGCCTCGAAATATATTTGCCACTATGCCACATTACGTGTATACCTTACGCAATTACGAGGGTGGTCGAAAAAACATTTGTTGTTGACGACAGTTGGCGTTCATAAAGCAAGTTGGTGTTACCGCTGTGTGTTGCCAGGTGATATATGGGGCAAGAATAAATCTGATACTGATTCATAAGTTAATTTTGATTTGGTGCCACGTCAAGTTGTTACCGTTGATAGGACCTGCATAGGAATGATCTGGCTTAGGAAATCGAGCTGCAATCAAAACAATGTGTTGCTTCCGTAGATTATACTCCACAGAAGGTGGTCTCAGTCGAAAAAATTTATAGTGATAATTTTTTAGGATGCGAAGGGAGTCTTACTCATGGACTTCTTAGTAAAAGGAAAAACTATAACTGGATAATACTACAGTGAGTTAACTCATTTTCATTTCTCACTCCTATTTCTCGTTTCTAAAACGGGTACTTTTTGAACTACCATAATAACTATATGCACATATACTTAAAATAAAATGGAAAAATTTCATATATGTGCATGGCTTTTTTATACGGATATTGAATTATCATATAAAAGTAAAATATGTGTGGATTTTTCTTTAATACATTAAATAATGATACATAAATAACATATTTTTTTTTACATCATGAAAATACATAAGTTGAGGCAGAGCTTTAACATTTATTTTTAAGACAATTCAAGTTATTTCTTAAGATTTGAAATACATGCCGGAGATCTTGAATATAAGGAAATAAAACTGGGAAAGATAATACATGCAATTGTTATTACTACTAGTTATATTTAATTAAACACATTTTTAGGCTTAATGGGAGGAAATGTAAGCTGTTTAATTACTTGCAGTAACAAATTTTTTTCTTCTCATTTTAGCCTACAAATCTGTTCCTTTTAGAGAAATGGAACGCTCAAATTACAGATAAGTGGTCATAAGTAATGATGGAACTTTTACTTTTCAATAAATATAGTTATTTTTTGAAAATAATTTTTACTTTTATTTCAAAATGAACAGAGTTGTCCTGTAGACCTATCATAAGGGAGGCTGTCGAAGGAGAAACTTTTTATATAGTCGCTTGTATCAATTAATTTAATAAATATTATATTTTAAATAAAACTTAAAACCTAATTTTCTAAGAAATCAGCATTTCATTTCTAAGCTCTCTTGAAACTTTTTGCAATTGTTTTGGGAAACCGAGAGAGACAGAGAGAAAGAAAGAGAGAATGAACCAACACTTTCAGAATAAAAATGGGAAACAATAACTAGAAGCTAAAACTTAAAAATTGCATCCATTTCTGACTTTTGTCCATTTCTTTATGTACAGAATTTTAATTCAAAATAAGCTCTTTTTTTATGTTCCTTTTGCTTGAATTCGAGGAATATGCTAAGCTAATGCTTTTCCTTAAAATAACTTAAGATAACTTCTGCTTAAAACATAAAAAGAGAAAAAAAATCCACTGTCTTAACTTTCCAAAAGATTTGTAACTTAAAAAACACGTAAAAAGTAAAAACAATCCGTTTTTTTTTTCTTGAGGAACCGAACACGAAAGGGTCTTTTCTTTTTCCCTCCTTCTTTTCTTCCGGAATAAGCCACTGCGAATGTGTGAGTCTCGTTTAGGAAAATCCGGGAAAAGGAAGGAAAACATCACTTTGGAAAGCGGGAGAAAAAAAGGAGGAGCAAAACCTGGAAGAGAATTTAAACTCTGAAAGTATTAGTAGTATTTTGTAGGGGTGGAAATGAAAAGACAGACGAAAGAGGGGGAGAGGGAACAAATCGGTATTTTCTTTTTCCTGAGAGAGACGATGTTAACACTTCTCTCCGTGGAATAAGAACATCGGAATCACTTTAGATCGATTCGAACCTCGGAGGAAATGTTCCAGACTTCGCAACTCGGCGGGGAAAGCAACCTTTTAACGAGGATTGTTTTGAAAAGGGGGACGAGGGATTTGCGCTCCTCCCCCCGCTTTTAAAAAGAACGGGAGAATAAAGTTTTGTTCTTTGTATATAAGTCTTGTCGTCACTTTTTGTTTAGTTTTTAAAATAGACATAACAAATTCTTGCAGAAATGGCTCGCTTGATGGAAAACAAAATAAGAGAAAACTAAAGACTTAAAAGCATATTAAGTCTAGTTTTTCTTATTCAAAAATTTAAAAGTTATAAATCAGAGGTGGACGCGCTTAGCGTCACTGAGAGTAGCATTGTGGTTTTTCATGTAGCATCATGAGCCATATTACAGTTACATAGCATTAAATACATAAATTTCAATTAATATAATTAATATGGTTACATATTCTACCCAAATTTCAATTGCTGCATTCTTAATAATGTTTTCTTACTTATATAATAAGCAGAAAAAATTTAAAATAATTATATTAAATTTTTAATAATAAAAATAAAATATAACGATGCTTTAATAAAAAGTAAAACATTTAACATAGATCTTTGACGTAAATCTTGCTAAACCAGCTCCCAACTACACTGCTGGCCACACGAAATGCAACACCCAGAAGGACTAGAGATATCACAGCGAAATTTATTTGGCAGATAACATGTTGTACAAAGATCAAACGATTAAAATTACAGCCTCTTGTGAAGTGTGGATGTTGACAAAATCAGTAGTTAGAGTAGCCGCCATTGTTGGTTATAACCGCTGCCACGCTCCTCGGCATACAATCAAAGAGGCTTTGGATGTACCCTTGAGGTACAGCAGTCCATGCCGCTTCCACATATTGCTAAAGTTGATCTGATGTAGCAGCGGGGTGTGTATCCCGGGCCAGTTGCTGTGCAAGCATGGACTACACGTTTTGGATTGGTGATAGATCGGGAAAACAAGCAGGCCAAGGAAGCAATTCAATCTGATGGGTAAAGAAGAACTCTTGAACATTGCGTACCACGTGCGATCGCGCATTATCCAGTTGGAATTTGACTGATGGTAAGCGCTGAAGGTATGGGAGGACCACGGACTCCAACACCTCAGAGATGTAGCGCTGGCTGATCAGTGTACCAGTAATGCGTACTAGAGGGTTACGGGAGTGAAATCCAATACCACCCCAAACCATGATACAGGGTGCAGGACCAGTGTGGCGATGCATAACGCAACAATTCAGCAGCCTCTCCCCACGATGTCTCCAAACTCGAATCCGACAATCGTGATGTTGCAGGCAGAAGTGGGATTCATAAGTAAACACAATGTCGTTCCATTCCGTTGTCCATGTCCGCCGTTCATCGCACCTTTGGCGGCGCAAACGCCTGTGGTTTTGAGTCAAGGGTAAACGAAGCAATGGACGCCTTGAGGACATTCCACTCTGCTGCAAACGACGTTGAATTGAATGAGAGGACACCGAATGAAGCTTAGCAGACTGAATCTGTTGTGTTATGGTTCGTGATGTGGCAGCACGATCCATCACTGCCATGCGCACAATCTGCCAGTCATCACGGGCAGTGGTGCAACGAGGTAGGTGCGATCGGGCCCGTTGGTCCGTCGGTCCCTCCTGCATTCAGCGATCACAGATCCATTTCACAGTTGCTTCGTTTCGTCCAACACGTTGACAGATTTCTCTGAAGGATAATCCGCAATCCCTATAGGCTACTATTTTTCCTCGGTCGAATTCAGAAAATTGGTCAAAAGACGCTCTATGTCTTCCACGAGGCATAGGTAAACAGCTTATGTAAAAAAAATGCACGGAAAAACAATTGCCGTACTTCAAATCGCCAATCTGTTCACCCCTTATATAGCGCTTGTGAGTGGCGCTACGGTCGCCCGTGATGTGCGTCTGCGCTGCAATGCTAATGATTTGCATAGCTCATCGTCACAAACGCATGATGTAAATTTCACAAGGTTTGCATGATTCCTTCAGGGTGTTGCATTTTGTGTGGCCAGCAGTGTATTAGGTGTAAAAAGAAGTTATAAATCGAGTTTCGTGAAACGTCTACTTCGAAATAGCATACCAATTAATACACTGCATTTGTGTCATAGGAATAGCTTCATTGTTATCAAAATGACGTAGAAGCTGAGATGAAGATTAAATTAAAGTTGAAATTTTGTAGGTGAAAGATATCATACGATAAGACATTTATTCATCATTGCATTCGTTATGAATTTCTTCAAGAAAAAAGTGCTGCTAAAGCATAGTAATCAATCTGTTCTATTTTCGGAAAAGCACATACGATTTTGGTTTCGAGTTTTAAAGATGGCAATTTTGATGTTAGCAATCGAGAACGCAACAGCGTTTCTCTGAAGACAAGGCATAAGAATTTGGGAAGACTGCTTAATGATGTATCTAAAAAGCAAAGTGAGCTTGCCGAACAATTAGAGTATCCCAAAAACAATTTATAATCGCTTACATTTAATGGGAAAGATTCGGGAGGCAGGAAGATGGATGCCGCACGCATTGGTCAGAGCAATAAGGATAAGAGTGTTTGAAGTGTATGAATCTGCTAAAAAGATAACATAGCAAATTTTTCTTGTGGAAAATTGTGGCGGTAGATGAAAAAAGGGAAATGTTATGCTAATTTGAATCGCAAAAAAACATTGTATGAATCCCGGCGAAACAATACCATCAACGCTACCGAGTCGAGTTGTCGTGGCAGTTTTGAGTAGAGTTAACACCATCGATGAGATCTGGATTCATCATTACTCACCGGTAATAAAGCAACAATGAAGACTATGGGGTTGCTACCTTTGAAGCTGCTCCAAAGAAGGCGAAGACGTCCGGAAATGTTATGGAGGCAATATTTTGGGATGCGAAGAATGTTATACTCCTGGACATAAAGAGAAGGACAGGATTCCTTCCTAATATGAGTACTTCTTAAATATTCCTCCGACTACTTTTTGAACATTTGTTCGCAACTGGAATGCACCTCTTACATGCTAGTTGCAGTTAAAATAGGTGGTAGGTCAAGACTAAATCTTAACCAATACACGAAGTGTCTCAAATTAAGTCTGCTTCATCTGCTTAAAAAATTAGGCGTGATTATATTTCTGTTCGAGGATTTAACTCGATGCATTCTATGTCTCCTGCTGACAACTTCTGAAAGGAAACTGAAACATAAAATTAGAAGAAGAAGTCACTTCAAATCTTACATAAATATCCTTGCAAATGTCATATGATGGTTCCTTAACATCGCACAGAGAAGCAACACGGAAGCTATTGACGACAGACCTCAAAATTTTGAACCTCGATCAAGTGACGAGGCCGTCACCCGAGCTGGCACCCCCTCTCCTAACATCCACACCACACTAATGGGAGGACTTTGGGCCTCGAACAGATTTAACATGCATCGGCTCGGCTACATGGCGGGTCTTTTGTGGCATCGACTCGACGAAAACCTCTGGCCGCGAGTCCACGACCTTAGCCATTAGGCAAGCCGCGACACAGATTCGCTGAAAGAAGTAGAATTGATTGAATACTATAAAATGATTCTATATAAAATTGTACAAATAAAAAAATGAGCCCCATAGAAAGTCTATTATATAAAAGTTAGGGAATGCAATTGCAAGCAATGCATTTTAGTTTTGACTACTGTCACGTCGAGTTGACGCCGTCATTCTATATTGAGTTACTGCTGTCGGAAAGACTCTGTGATTTAATCCACCTTAAAGGAGTCGAAGATAGTATCATTGGAATGAGAGAGAGTGTGAAGTTGTGGCAAAGAATTTTTTTGAGTGCGAAGGAATTCATATTCATGGACTTCTAAGAAAATGGAGGGGGAAAAATTATCACTATGGGCAGTGGGTTACCCATTCTCATCCGTAGTACCTCATATCTCATTCTTAACGTAGACACTTTTCATTCATTGTATTTCAAAAACGTAGAAAATAAAATGTTTTCTGAGAAAAAGCTGGGTGATTTATTGAAATTTGCACAAGGGCATTTAATTTCTTTGGAGGCAAACATCTAACATGCACTAACTGGTCGCCTATCACCATTTTCATTCTTCTATTCTTCACTTTACTCAACTGCTCGGGAAACATAAATTGTTGTTCCCAGAAATCCAGAACGTTTTCATTCTACGGTAGACCGAGACGGAGAATAATTCCCGAGGAATCACTGTTTGAGCAGAAATTTGCCGCGACAAATGTCCCTCCCTAGGCTCCAGAAATCCCCGAAGAGAAAAGGAAATTTTTTCCTCCGCTCGTCCGAGATTATTTCCTTAATATCTCGAGGGGCCTTCGGAAACAGTAAGTAAATACGAAGGCCATTTCTACTGGACTTGTGGGGGAAAGAGTTGCTTTTTATTTGTTGCTTCCTTTTCCAGAACAAAGAAGTTTGTTCTCTGAAATTTCCACGCTTTCCGGTAATGAGTATTGTCAGGGGGATTTCGGAAAAGAAGTGCTTCAAATTGGGAATCTCGAGTTTTGGGGGAATAGAGGCTTCAGACAATAGTTTGTGAGAAATAAATGGAAAAGATTTCAATGTTTAGTGGGCACAGATAAGAATAAAGCTGTGTGTTTGGTTTTCTCATCATCATCCTCAGAAAAGAATGGTTGTTTTTTTAAAAATAGTTTGTTACTTTATTTGTAAAATATAAAGTCCTTCGATATATATTATATAATTTTGTTCTTGTACCCGCTGCAACATTTCGAAATCTTTTCATGTTCCTCCCCCCCTCCCCCAGAAATTCTCTTTAAATTCTCATTCCTTCGCTGCAAATAATTCCTCTTTTTTAAAATCTTTAATAATTATAATTAAATTAAGTCTTCATACTCAGTTTTTTTTTTCAAACTGATATTACTGTTGTAATAATAAAACTTTATTTTTCTTTGTATTAGGATTCTATGCGTCGAGGCACCGTTTTCATGTAATCAGCTTCTCGCGTGACGTCATCGAATAAATGTATTAAAAATATTTATCCCGTATCTGAATCCAGTGAAAAATGATCGACTTTCTTAAAATGTACATTTTATATTTTTCTTATAAATCCTTTGGTAGTGGAATATATTACATTTATTCATATAAATCGTTTTCTGTAACTGTTAGCTGGTTCGTAAAATAGAATAGGTGTGAAAAATAATGATTCAACAATTCGAGTTTTGTTTTGGAGTGTATAGTATTATCCTCCAAATAATAGTGTAGTAGTATTCGTATAATAGATGTGTAGGATAAACTGGTTGTTGTGATTCGTGTTCTAAGAATTAGCCCACAAAACACACATGCAAACTTCTCATATAACTTAAATAAGTCCATTTTCCCTTTTTTTTTTTTTTTTTTTTGTGAATTTGAAATCCTGTGTGATTAAATACCAAGGTAATAATTTAAAACTACAAATAATAATAATAAGAAAAAATTTAGAAGCTTTTTTTCGAACAAATGAAATATCCAATATATTAAAAGGCGAAATACATTAAAAGGCGAAATTATTTATAAACACCTTAATATTTAATTAAAAAAAACATGTTTGTTTTTTAATCTGATTTGAAGGCAATGCATATTATTTTGTAAGTTTCTTTTGGATTAATCGTCAATTCGTTTATCCGCTTTTAAAGTCCACTACTGTGGAAGACGGATAACGATTTTTTTTTTTTTTTGTATGTGATAGAGGGGAAAAAGAATGATTTGATTAATGTACAGAAAACAGTTATAAGTAACGTAATGAATAATTCCAAAATATTGCTAAGAGAAGTGGTTTTTTTACTATTAGTTAGTACTGTGAAATTCGCTTTTATTAACCACCCAAAGCGCTTATTGTTTTATTCAACCTAAAAATGTCGTACCTGGCCACTTTCCAAAAACTTATTTTGCTTTTGCGAATATTTTTGATATTTGTTTTCATCAGTAACGAACTTAATTTTCAAAAATACGTCATAATAAATTTCTCCTGAATTTTTTATTGGATTGAAATTAAATACATGCAATATGTGTTTGATAACTGCTTTCATCACCAATGAACTCAATTCTCAAAAATACGTCATAGTAAATTTCCCCTGGTTTTTTCTTATTAGATTGAAGTGAAACAAATATAAGAATTAAGAATTTTATTTACTTATCGGTTTATGTATTACCTTAAATCATATGTAAACTGGATTCAAGATATGACTGAAAATAAATAACATTATTCAGAATTTTTAGACAGCTGTGAGGAAGCCATTTTTTTTTTTTTTTTTTTTTTTTTGCCACTCAAGGGGCTACTGTTTTAGGTGGATCACTTTTGACGTACGTGATCACTTTTCAATTTTTTGTCGTTTGCTTTAATTTTAATTACATTTAGCTTAATTATATTCAATTTAATATATTAGGATGCTTGCATGTGTGTGATCGTTTCCTTTAATTTTAATATCGGAAAAATTTACTATTGTCCATTTCTCGATATTCCATCGTTTACTTTAATTCTTATAATTAATTGAGTAATTTAGTAATAATTATTTTAAAAAAAAGCTCACCTTGGATGGCTAAATCTGTTCTTTTCAAAACTATGCATATTTTTTTAAAAAATTTTATTACTTTATTTAGCATGAAATAGTCGCGAAAACCAGACTATTGATCATTCCACAGTAATTAATGAAATATTCTTTGCTCTAAATTTTTGTTGCCGACATTTTGGGCAATAATAATTAATATACCTGAAAGCTGGTGAACAAAAATAAATCGGAGAAGCACTTCTGTTGCCAAACATCTTTCAAATACACCAAACAGTTTCTTAATTGCTGTACGGCAAAAGTGTTGAGCCGGTGTTCGCGTATTCGAGAGAACAGTTGGGATCTGTGGACCGAAAAGGGTTACTGTAAGGGAACCTAAACAGTATAGATGAAGTTATTTCTCGAGAGGGAAAGCAAAAAACAACAAACATGTAAGTGACCCCAAAGGAGCGAGTGTCAACCGCCTAAAACTTTTTCTCACCAACGGGGGGTATCTCTTTAGACGCCGACTTCTCGTGGGAAGTGAGCTTGTCCCCCTGGTCATTAGAAGTAAAAAAGCAGACGCTCCTGCTGTGAGCCCCTTCGTGCCCCAATCCATTTGACCACTCGGGCCGAAGCAAACGATTTCTGTACAACCCTCTATGAAGAAGGATTAACTCCAGGGATTGACTTGGATTAATACACGGGGTGGAGGCTGTGAAAAGGCTCATACAAAAGATGGGAAAATGCGGCTTCGAATTTTTCCACAAAAGGTATGTTGGTATGTCATTTCGATTAGTTCTTTGAATTGAAAGTTCTTTGAAGTCTTAAATTGCTTCTCACTTCTGCGGCGCGGTCATTTTAAGCAATTTCTCGTTTAAAAAGAACACACCAAGGAGTAAAGTCGAGTGTTTGTGCTGCAGTAAGTACAACATATGAGAGATTTAGATTGACTTCTTGACAAAAATACTTGGGAGGTCTGATTTACAGAGCTACTGAGTAACTATAGAATGATGGAGTAGCGATTTTGTAATAATAGCGATAGTAAAGTAGTTTTACTAGAATTGGATTCCAGAAGAGCGTCAAGAGTTAGGACAGACAAATAGATTCACGTACTACTGGAAAGAATAATGTTTACAGAAATATTCAGATATATCTATCCTCAATTTACGATGTATTTTATTTATAAAATTTCACTTGTTCATGGTTTTGATAATAATGGTTTTTTTTTTAAGAAAATAGTTTAAAATGAACATTTTGTGTTGCTTTCATATGTTTACAGATCCCTATTTATTTCATTCCATTGGCATCAATGATATTAAATTTAGAAAAGGAAATCTTCCATTTTGTTATGCATACAATAAATAGGCATGCGAGTGATGTATATTTAAGTAAGACCATAGCAGCAGGAGTTTCATAGTCTTTTTTAACCGAATTTTTTTGAAAAATATAATTACGAATTAGTCATAAGCTATTATAATTCTGGGAACATTTCTTATAAAAAATTAATTAAACTTAAAATTGTTTGAGCAATAATCTGGTTTTATGCAATAAATTTAGTTACAATATCGAAAAAAATATTTTCTTAAAAAAAAAAATAGGGAAGTTATGTTTTTAGAAAGAGAAATATTAATGTGTTAGATAATTTGTTTAAAGAAGAACGTAAGTTTTAGAATTATGTTCCACGAATGAAACCACTTAAAAAAAAATATGTGAAAAAAAAAGGAAGACTGTTTGATTAACTAGCACAAATGTGGTGAAAATTGAAAATTAAAATAGCAATTATTTTCCGTAGCAGCGTTTCTGACGTTCATGTTAGAAAACGTGTGCATATAAAAGAAAAAACATAACAAAGGACTTTCATAGTATTTACGAAGGATTATCATAAAGTTTTAATTATTACTTGGAAATAACCAAGATACCAGGATGAAATTTATTCCGCAAATTAATGGATGTACGTTATGCTGTAAATTTAAGCTTTCATTTTGATTTGTTTGGTTTCAGGAAGCTGTAGGTTGAAATAATCCACATAATGAAAAATGTATTCAATCTCTCTGCTGAGTTCAAAAATTGACGACCTACAGAAGTAAAAAAAAACTCTAGTAGAAATGTTTAATTCTTCAGGGCAAGATGTCCTAAAAATAATAAACAGAAGTAAAGTCTGAATAATTAAAAAACTTTAGGTTTTCATTTTGTTTAGAATGTATTTTATAAGGGGAAACATTATTATAAGAATGAAAAATATATTTGTATAGTTAATTTAGTTAAGTGTAAACATCGGATTAAATGAATATACGATTATTTTATGAATAAAATGTTATGGAGTTTTCTTCTTCGTAAAAAT
This sequence comes from Nephila pilipes, assembly GCA_019974015.1. Lineage (NCBI taxonomy): Eukaryota > Metazoa > Arthropoda > Arachnida > Araneae > Nephilidae > Nephila > Nephila pilipes. The sequence goes on from BMAW01016227.1 coordinate 724,385, forward strand.
AAAAGTAAACTCTTAAAAACTGTCGGAAGTACTGTATGTATGTATATATATATATATATATATATATGTGTGTGTGTGTGTGTGTGTGTGTGTGTATATCGAAGGTTTTACACAATGTTAAACATATATCCCTCTGAGATTTCCATTAATCTTCAAAACGAATAGAATATCTACCTAATTTTCAAAATTTTAATATATTAAAATTTTATTTCAAATCACAGAATTAAAATAAAAATTTTATTTACTTAAAACACATTTAATTTTTCTTGTTGATTACTCCACATTTTAAATTTATAACAAATGTATAAAATGCATATTTCGGCTATCAAGCTTACGGTTACTAATTTCTCATATTTTATTCATTTTAAACATTTTTCACAAAATGTTTTTGAAATCTATCTTTTTAGTTGAAAATAATTATAAATCGAAAGATTTTTAGCAATTTGAGAATTTTTGTTATATAAACTGTGAATTAAAGGTTTTGATAAGCTCAGAACATTTTTTTCTTTACAATCTAATTTCAAAAATGAATTTATTTCTTATTCTACAATTTTCTACAAAACTAGAGAAAATTAATTTAAAAAGCTAGGGTAAACTAATTAAATTACGTTAACAGGAATTGAAATATGTGCATGACAATAATTTAAATGTACAGTCTCTTAATAAGTAAGAGTGCATTACACACTTTCATTATGTATTAGTAAAATTGAAGCTATATAATTGCAGTTTTAGAAGAAAAATAAAAGGTTAATTACCAAGATATTGATATATCAAGGAAAGTTACATCATATAAAATGGCATTCATGAAAATAAACAGTTTCTTTTTTTGAAAGTGTAATTAAACTCTTGTATAACATCATATCAATGCAGTTTGATTTATTTAAACAATAGCATTATTATTATCAGTAAGCTGATTTAATTTTTATTTATAGTTATTTTTTACTGATAGACATAAAGCATTTAGTTGTGGAATAAAAGATGCGGTTTTTTTTTACAAAATATTTTTAAATTTTAATCTCGGTTTCAAAATATTCTTAAAATGGTATAACGAGAGTTCGTATTTCTCTCTTGGAATTTAGTTTTTGTGTTTTTTTAGTTTTGTTGTTTAAAGTGGATTAATCATATATAAGATGCTTGTATATGCATAAAAATTCTATCAACTAAATAATAAAATTTAATAGTTTACTTTATAAAAATAATATTAAATAATTTATTAAACATAATAATAAATGATTTACCAAAATTATTATAACACATATAATAATGTTGATATTATGTTACAGTTTAATATCAACTCTGAAAATAGTTTCAGCATTTATCATGAGAGTTTGGTGAAAGTTAATTGTATAACATTAAAAGAATACAGTTTTTTAAGATACGAGAAAATATACGGTGAAGAACTTTTAACAAGAAAACGCTTAACAGGAAAAATCGGTTAACAAGAAATACACTGGTGTTCAAAATTAAGAGAATTTGGATATTTTGTCGAATTTCTTGAAAAGAATTGAACGAAATGTAAAAACACTGCTTCGAAACAAATATGCAAATCTTGTACGTTGAATACGCAAACGTATACGTGCGTGTTGGCGGAACTAGTTGAAAAATAGGATTTATAAGCGCGTGGGCCAAAATCGGCATTTCGTTCTCTAGTTCACTTCCCCAAATTTCTTGTTTTTTTTTCTTTTTTCTTTTTTGGGCAGCTATCGCTTAAATTACTATTCAAACAGTAAAATTGAGTAATCATCAACATTTAGATGATGTAATGAGGTGGCGAATGGTGAGTAGGCTACAAACAGGCAAGTCTTAAATCTATATTTGCAAAGAATTCGATTTAACGCGCAGTGTCGTGTCCAACTTATGGAAACAGTTTCAGGATACCGAATCCATCGAGAGAAAGCCTGGGCAAGGTCGTCCAAGAGCCACGACGGCAAGAGAAAATTACCATTTGTCCATTATAGGGAGGCGTAACAGGGATGTTACAGCTTCTCAGGTCTCTCATGAGTTGTATGCAGCCACAAGAACCCGAGTTTTTAGTGTGACTTTTTCCAGAAGACTTCATGAGTGAGAGAGCTGTTTGCAAGATGATCTGTTGCTTGCTTCCCACTGAGTTCTGCGAACAGTAGAGTCCGCTTAAAATGATCCAGAGGTCTCACAAATTGGAACATGGATTAATGGGGGACCGTTCTTTTCACTGATGAGTCCCGGTTCAGCCTAACCAGAGATTTTCGCCGTTCTTTCAATTGGAGGGAACCAGAGACCCACTACTTGCCCTCCAATGTCCGAGAAATCGACCATTACGGCAGCTGAGGCTTGATGATCTGGGAAGGCATCATGTTGGATCATCATCATGGATGGTCGCACTCTCCTCCATGTCTTCGAAAGAGGCACTGAGACTGTTGAGAGGTATAGGGATGAGGTCTTGGAGCACTATGTTTGCCTTTTCAGGGGTGCAGTTGGTCCTGATTTCCTTTTAATGGATGACAACAATAGGCTACATAGAGCTAATGTGGTCGAAGAATTTCTGGAAAGGGAGGATATTCTCTGAGTGGAATGGCCAGCCAGATTTTCAAACAACAGTCCTATAGAGACTTTTATAAAACAGAAAAAATATTTTTAGAAAAATTAACGTAATTAAAACAAACGGGAATTAATGAAACGTACCAAGCTTCTTAACATGAAAAAGAGGCTTCTTGATTTACAAACAGTCCTATTTGTAGAAGTAAGAAGAAAAAAAGAGTATTTATAACAATGAGGCATTTATTTATCATTGATTACAATAACTGTGATAAATCAATGCGCGAATCGAAAGCTCGGAATATTTCCAAAATAAAAATCGTTAGGTATAAGAAAAAATTGAAGAGCAAAAACGAAATTCTCTCATTTATATATTGCAAAATAATTATTGAATAACACCAACTCAAACGTAAGCACGAATTTTTACGAAATATCGAAATGTATCATGTGTTGCGTTATCAAAATGATAGAGTTTTTCATAACATTTACTTTTCTTCTTTTCTCGCGTAAATCCATTGAGGCGAAAAATTAATCCAAAATATGAATATCCACTAAAACTTTTATTCGTATTGTATACTTCGTACGTTCTTAAAAAAGTTAATTATTATTTCAAAACTGATAGTAATTTTATATTTTTGTGATGATTTATTATGGGGATATTTAATTAAATTTTGACAGTATATTTCATTTCCAACAACAATATGTTATTGGCTGTTGCGTGTCCACGAAAAATATTGAGAATACTTTGGATAATCACAAAGGTCTGAATGGCAATAGTTGCTAAATCAAGTACCTTATGGCCGTTCAGAAAATCCTGTGGAAATAAATACATGTGAGGACCAATGTCCAGTTTAAAAAGGCTCGGTAAAACCATTGAACATTTATAAATAAATATGTACTAGTATCAATGAAGCATGTGAGTCATTTCTGCGATTAATATAGGGTTTTTTGAGGACAGGATGAATTTTTATGTCCTTGCAGTGCTTTATTCTGATTTAATCGTGCTGTTGTGTGGATGCTATTGGTATTAATGCTGTTAAGGATTGGATGTTTTTGAGGTGTATATATGTTATATATATATATATATATATATATATATATATATACCGTGGCTCAATAACACATGATAATGCTTTACACGTGGTTTTTACTATAGCTCCTTAGATAAGCAATCACTTATGATTCGCTTTTAGACATTGTGGCATCATAATTCTTATCTTTCTTTTGATGAAAAAAGGAAGACTATGTTAAAGATATATTACGTGAAGACTTGTCAGATAATGAGAGAGGAGGTGTACCAAAACAGACTCCAATCACATATTCTAAGGCACTCGAAGTTTTTGCAACAAAGATCTAGGATTAGGACACATCAAGTAAAACCTAACATGCAAGAGATAGAAAGAAATAATATTTCAGTAACAATAATCATCCATGAAGTATCGGTTGATAAAACAAGAAAATCAATTTCCTTTATGTATTTTATTATTATTATTTGTAACAAGCAATTGATCTACATATAACAAAAGTGGCATATATGACCTTAAATTTATTTTCTCGAATTAATCGGTTGCCTTGTATTTTGATACGAAATGTTCGTTATGCGGAAAACTTATATTGATATTGAAACATATTATCGCTCTCTAATTATATTAATACTATTAATATTATGAAGTGAACCACAATTTAAAAATCACGGTTTACTTAAAAAGCGGTATAGAAACCACATGGGCCGCCATTACTGCGTGTTAACAAGGTCAGATTGTATTTCATGCCTTCTTGGCCCGTAAATCCACACATTCATTGCCGGCTATGTTGACATGCTCAGGAATCTATTGTGGGTCATCGTATTTTCCTTTTCGTGGAATTGCTTCAGCAAATAATATTGTCACACCATTGTTAATTGCCTCTAGAGCAGAATTTGAGACAGAGGAAACAACTATTCGAATAGAGGAATCCAATTGGATATTTCTTCTTTACTAATAAAAATATTATTTTGATTCCTAACTTTGAGAGATATTGAGACTAAATGCATTTACATATGGAACATTAAAAATAAATGATTCAAATGTAAAAACTAATATGTTCACCCAGCAGAATAAAAAAAGAAAGAAAAGAGTTGGCTTTATTGTCTGGTATCCAATGAAGAAGTTAGCCTAAACTATTCAGCGGCTACTGTGTTTGCTGTTTTGAAGGGCAGCTGTTTAAGACTAAAGTAAACAGTGGAATGAGCACCTGCTAAGCCTTTTACCCCATCGCTCAGTAACAGCAAGGTAGCCCTTTTTTTTCTCAACACCCTTTATCCTCTTTCGACAGCTTCTCCGAGTGACAAGAGACGCCATCTACCACAATTGGCGAGAGTTCGCACTCGTTTGGCAATTTTCCTCCAAGTTTTTAAGATATATATATTTTTTTGTTCCATGGGAAGTGTTCTTCTGCCAAAACGCAAAGTTGACATTCTTGGGAAATGTACGATATTTTCCTTTTATACTGAAACGCCAGCATTCTGGTGGAGCTAAATATGGTAAATAAGCAAGAAACTGTTCCCGATAATTTTTCAAAACTTGACATATGTTTATACGTTGGGGTACCATTAAGGTTTAATTATTACTAATATTTAACAAGATATCTGGATAAAATTTATTCTACGTATTTACTGATCCTTATGTTGTAAATTGCAATTATTCGTGTTAAGGCTACACAGTACCCTAAAAATGACAAATTTATCGAAAAAATTTTTTTTGCATTTTCCTGTAGCCCATACATTTGGGAATCTTGGCCCCAAATTTTAGATCTATTAACCAATTAGTTTTTAAGATATTTGAAGTTTTCTGAGCATTGTCAGTCACTATTTTTGACAGCTGAGGGGGGCGTGGTTAGTTTCGGTTTCATTTTAAAGCATTTTTCCATTCTTAAATTTAATTAATTACTGATATTTTTTAAATAATATCGATACGTGCAGAGAAGTAGATATTAACTTTAACTTTCACTACTAAAATCATTTATGTTTGTTTATATTTTGAGTTCTTGATGTGCTTATAGTTACTTAGCCAAAATTGATAAGAAAAGGTATTTCTCAAGACCAATATTTATTCTGCATATAATTTTTATAATTTAAAAGCTTTTTTAAATTGTTTAAGTTAAGTTTCTTCTGTTGAGAAAATTCCGCGGACAAAACTTTCATAGCTTGAGAAGAGAAGCAACATTTCTTACAGATGGAGTACTGCTAAAAATGACAATTCTAAATAACTACAAAACTTCAGAAAACAAATGTTTTGAATACGAGTGCTGCAGATAAAAGTATGTTTCAAATTACATTATAGTGGATACTGAATGTTTGTTTACAGATAATTTAAGCAATATTTGTCATATTGCATCTTTAAAACTTTGCTATGGTCAAAGAAATAGATTTGCATATAAAGTGAATGTTGTATGTGTTAATTGTTACCAAACCTAGAGTGAAACATGTTCATAACAATTAATTGATGCTATATTACATCAAATATCAAATGTTAGCAAGCATCAATTTTTTAATGTTCCATTTGATGTAAATATGAGATTAGTGCAAGGTATGTTAAGTTTGTGACTTGGCTACTCATCGTTGGAAAAATTCTGCATGCATATGAATTGAAATATAATGTTTAGTAAAACTTATAAAAGACATTATGAGCCAAAAGTTCTGATTGGACATCTTGTTGGGTCAAATCAGCCGTTGCTTTATATTCGTAAAGATGTCATTGAGGCGTAGGGCTCAAGGAATGATAAAGATATAGTCGGTATTGGAATGTCATATGATGGAAGCTGGTTGACAAGAGAACATACGTCAACGTCAAATATCGGAATAGGATATGTTATCGACTTGCTGACTGGCTTTGCGATAGACTACGAAGTAATGTCAAAGCGACGTGGAGAATGTGAACAGACTAAATTTGAGCTTGGAGAAGAAAGTGCTGAATTTCGTATTTGGTACAAAGGACAACAAAATGTTTGTAGTACAACACATGTCGGATCATCTAGTGCAATGGAAGTAAATGCAGCTGTGAAATTATGGGAAAGATCTGAGAGTATTAGTTTCCGGGACACAATCTTGCTCTTTGACTCTTGGTGTTTTTACCAGTTATCATTAGCACGTGGAAAAAAATCAGGTATTCACAAAGATTGGGTAAAAATAACAATCAACGAAGAATATTTGCCCAAAATCTTGCCTATTTATCAGCGATTAGCATCAACTGAATTTTTAAGCACATGTGTCAGAGGTTTGACACATAATTCTAATGAAGCATTACATTCGATGATATGGGACAAATATTCCAAAGAAAATACAGCTTCTAGGAGTCGTGTTGATTGCTATGTCGAGTGCAATACCTGAATTTATTGTTGGAACATTAAAAGCTCTAAAAACATTTCAGGATGCTAATTGAATTTGTAACAAGTTTGTCATCAGAACATTTAGTGTACTTTATTCATTGTAGGAGAACCTATTTCAGAAAGAAAAGGAAATCTGCAAATTTTAAAGTTGCGCAGAAAAAAATAAAACTTGCTAAATTGCGTCGATTTAAAATTCAGAAAAAATTAGGTGCTATGTACAAACCTGGTAGTTTTTAACTTTTTTTAAACTTTTATTTATATCATTATTATTTTTTATAAGTGTATTGTGTTTTAAAACTTTTGTGAAATTATTATGTTAACTTTAAGCTGAATAATCTGTCGTCGTAACAAATGCTATATCGATATTTTGCAATAACATATTTTGAATAAATAAAAATATTTGCCATAATATTTAATTAAAGTAGTGTTTTCATATATTATATAAGTAGTTAAATAATATATTAAAAATTTAGATCTTTGCAAGCATTATTAGTTTTTGTTTTATGCCTTTAAAAACTTTAAATGCATTTTTCTCAGACTTTTATTTTTGAAGATGTAAGTGTTTTCTAATCCCTAAGGCTTTTTTTCTGTTCAAGATAGAGTCTTGAAATTTTTTATACATACTGAGATATATGTGTTCTATAAAAGTTAGTATGGATTTAGGTCTGGGATCCCTAGTTATTTTTTTAAAAAATGTTAAAGTTAATATTTTAAAAAATTTCCTGTTTTTTCCAGGTTTAGCTAGAAAAATAATTATTAAAAATCAACAAGGGAACAGATTTTTAAATCCATACTAACTTTTGTTTGCAATAATGTATGAAATATAAATCACTCAAAATAATTAAAAAATTTCAAAAATTGTGTATTTTATAAGGGTTTAAAAAAACTTCAAAATTTTTAAATTTTTTTAAATTTTAAAATAAGGACTAGTTAAATTGACTTTTTATTTTCAGAATCAGTTTAATAATATAGTATGAAAACAATACATAAATTACTTTTAATATTACTGTCTCCAAAAAAATTTTTTGAAAAAGAGTACCGTGTAGCCTTAATTTGTTTGGATTCAGGATTCCGTAGTTTGGTCAGTCCCGTCAGCCACACGAAATCGAAAACTATACATTTAATATAGTATATTTTTTTATCTTTAATTTATGTATCACTAGTTTATGAGGAAATAATTCCAAATAAAATAGTGATTCTTATTATGAAAATGATTTTTTAAAAAAAATTTCTTATTTTCGATTTTCACTCCTGGTTTGTCGAGTCGTCACCCAAACGAAAAATTTGATGTCAACGAAATAAGCACCCGGCTAATAGAAATGTACCAAAATAATCATAGTTTGTGTGTTCATATTTGCATTCTTTTGATATTGGGTATATTAATCAAATTTTTGCATAAAATAGCTAAGGGAGACACAGTGAACTAATTAAACCCAACTATCCAGTCCTAATCTTGAATGAACCATTGGATAGTGATATACAATTTGGATTTACTTTCGTCTGGATTTTCTTTTATGTAATCTTTTTTTCTGCTAATCTTGTTCTGCCTTTTTTTTTCTTGTCTTTATGTTTGTTAATTCTATTCTGTTAATATAATATTGATTTCTATTATGTTTTCTTTTATGTATGTTTCTTTTTTTTTCTTTTTTTTTTACAATAATAAATTTATTATTAATCTTTTCATTAAAGTTAAGATATTCCATTCATAAATTTAAATTATACACACACACAAACACATGTATAATATTTATATGTAAACATAATCATATAAAATACAAATTTTAATCATTAATTAGTTTTTAAACTTTATTTATATATAGAACAAAAAAAAAAGGATAACCATAAGTCAAATTTAAAAATATCGAATTAAGTTAAAAAATTTCAATGAAAATAAGCTAAAAATTAAAAGAAATTCAATTATACAAAAAAATTATTCAATACTGACAAATCCTACTAATTACAAATGTGGCAAACAGTTTAAAAATTAAACAATATTAAAAATCGTAACAAAATAAGAGAAAAGAAAAAATAATATCCCAAAAATAGGAGACAATGTAATTTACACTATTCCTCACTTCAGAGAAAAAAATGTGTATTTATATCATTATTACGGATCCAACTATCCCACTTCATAGAGTTACATTATAATAAGTTGGTATAAAACCAAAAATTAAATAAAAATACCGATTCAAAACAATTCAACCAATGGTAAAAAGAAAGAAAGCAAACTAAAGAAACTGATTGAATCAGACAAAAATATACTAATGCAATCCATAAAAAATAATTTGAAACGTATTTATGCCCATTATTCAATAATTTCAGCTTAAAAAGAGTTACAAAAACTATACCTTCAATTCAAGCTTATACCTTCAACTAACTCAAGCGAGGTGACATTCCCATATCTTATTTTCAACATGGTGCAGTAAAGTTTTTACTAAGAAAATCTTAAATTACTAAAACTATATTGATTGGTCGATTTGTGAATTTTGCGAAACAAAAATATTAACTTAAATTTGCTTATCTTACAAAATAAAAATTTAATAACAATTGAAGTTTATAAGTAAACAGTGTTTAATAATCTAAAATATTTTTAAACAAGAAGGAAAATCATACATTAAGAATTACATTAATATACTACATAACACATCAATCAATAACTCCCGAGACTAACCCAGAGATGAGGCCGACTGTAGTAAAACCAGTAACCAGGTCTTTCTAGAGTACTAACCATTTGAAACGTGTCAAAATTTTAAGTCGAGTCAACCAGAAACAGCTGAGTTATCAGGTTGGAGTAAAGTCGTTTTGTAGTTTGTTTAAAAAATGGAAAAACCGAGTTTCGTGTTCTCTGATAAAAATTGTTTTAATGGGTAAAAACACCGTGCAAGCGGAACAATGGATTGAAAAAATGTTACCCGGACTCTTGCCACAAAGCAACGATTTATCGGTGGTTTGCCGAGTTTAAACGTGGTGTACTCGACAAATGACGCGAACGCTCGGGTGAACCTAGGAAACCGTTACACCGGAAAATGTAGTGAAGTGACAAAATTATAATAAAAGATCGTAAAGTGAAGTCTCCGTGAGATGGAGATGACACAGATTATCCATATGAAGTGTTTTACTATCTTCGCAACAAAAAAATTTCTCGAAAAGAAAAAAAAATTTTTTTTTGGAGGAAAAAAAGAAAAGAAAAAAAAGAAAAAGATTTGGAAAAAGCGTTGAACGATTGTATCAACCCTAAAAGGTGATTAACAAAAGGTGTTATGCTGATGAATAAAAAAAATTTTGCAAAAAAAAATGTTGTTTTCACAGTTACTCGGGAGTTGATTGATCGATGTGTTACATTTATATATATATATATATATATATATATATATATATATGTCGTGTGTGTGTGTGTGTGTGTGTGTGTGTGTGTGTGTGAATGTGTGTGTGTGAAAATTATTCTTGAAAAATTTTGGAACTAATACGATTCGAAGAATGGAATTAAAGTAATTTAAATTGTGGTTTCACTTTTTGGATTAAAATGCTTAGTTAAACAAACAAGTTTTATGGATCAAAACCATCCTCTTAGCAAATTACTTCATGGCAAAATTAGGTAGAAATCATGTATAGATAGGTGACAAAAATTATTCAATTCTTTTGTGGCAAAATAATACAGAAAAGTATATAAAAATAAAAACATCTAAATAATAACAATACTAAATAAATTTTCATGTTCTCTTTGATCCAATAATAGTAGTAAGTAATAGCTGTTATTAATATTAAAACCTTTGAAAAACGTGATTATATCCTGTATAACCATACAAATAATGGTGTCAAATCTATTTCCTGCCCTTTCTGACACAAAATTTTGTGAAAAAATTTCTTATAAAACCATCAAGAGCAATAATTGCAGAAAGTTCAAGAAATTTTTTTTTAAAAAAAAAGTATTTAATTCAATGTAAAAATTATAAAAACTATACATTTCTACTTCTAAATAATTTTTTAAAAAAAGAACACTGCAATCGTATTGCCCTCTCTTTCTGTTTATATATATATATATATATATATATATATATATATATAATCAAATTAAATAAAATCGTTAAGATTCCCACGACGCAAGAACATGAGAAGTGTAAGAGCAAAATTTACCAAAAATAAATCAAAAGGGTAAAAAGGAACTTTATTAAAAAAGTACCATAGAGCACAATGTGAATGAAGGCCGATACATCCATGTGACAGGCGTATAGCCAGAAATATCCAGTTTTTAGTAGGGGATATGATCTCTCCTAATAATTGCTACGTATGAGGTTGTCAATCAGTTGTCGAGTCATTGCACCCCATTCGTCTCGTACCACCAATCAGAGCTCCGGAATCGTTATTGGCGGTAAATCATGTGCTGCTAAGCGTCTTCTAAGAAAGTCTCGCCCAGGCTCGATGGGATTTAGATCGGGAGACTATACCGGCCAATCCATGTTCTCATTGTCCAAAAGCTCTTCGACGGCTAGTGTACGATGAGCTGGTGTATTATCATTCATGAAAAAGAACTACAAACTCATAGCGCCTCTAAAAAGACGCACATACGGAAGGATAATCTTATTACAATAGTGCCTCCGGTGACTGAACCGTTTCGATGATATGAGGGTCGGTACTGCAATGAAGCATGATGCCTCCCCAAACGAGAACACTGCAACCTCCAAAACGGACTTTTTCGATGATGTTGAATGGGTTATTGTGGGTTCCCCACTCTCTCCAGATGTATATGCGTCCAGAATCGCTACTCAGACTAAACCTGCTCTTATCCGTAAAGAAAACTTGACCCCATTGATTATCTGTCCAATTCTGGAGTTCCCTGCATCACAGAAAACTTCTTTTACCATGAGCAGGCATTCAAGACACACATCGAACAGGTCGTCGGGCAAACAGATCACCACTGTGCGGCCTCTTGGTCACGGTAAAAACTTCATATCGAGGGTCCAATCGCTTATGCCGTGTGTCTAACAATTTCTCCCCCTCTCTGCTATCCAATCCTTCTGGCCTGTAGGGTAATATAAAGATAATTCGCTGGAGTGGCTGCTCATAGACAACCACTGCTGAGTCGTCAGACAGCGTTTCTGTAGTTTGAAACTCTACAAAATCGTGAAACGAAGTTGTGAACTATCCCAAATTCCAGCCTCTGTTCAACCTTCCTCTATCTTCCCAATGATTCGACCTCGGTCAAAATCATCCAGGTTGATCATCATCAACAGATTGATTGTTCGACATTTCATACGAAGGCAGCAACTCGACGTCGTTTAATCTGATATACGCCGTGCAATCGCTTTGCCAGAAATGCTGAACTTACACCGCCGGTGTGCTTTATCCCGCTCCGACACTCATGCATTACTGCTTGCTACATATATGCGCATGTGCAACCGTACCTCACTCTGTTTAATCTCCTGATTGATCCCCGTCCACTCAACTACTCGTTCCGCTGATTTGCTAATTTTTCGAATTCATCCTTAATTTTTACTCACCAGTGTACATATACTCGTGTATGTATGAACATATATATATATATATATATATATATATATATATATATCTGTATCCATCAGAAAAAAATATTTTTTTAAAAAATATAAAGATCTTCAAAAAAAATTTTGAAAATTCTACAATAAAATATACCCTTGAAACACAATTTGGGAATTTTAAAACATCATCATCTCTTTAAACAGTAGATGAAATGGTAACATGAAGACCCATTTTATTTCTTCGAAAATATCTGAGACGAATGGATTTTGAAAGCTTGAGATACAACTGCCTTCGTGAAACCTTTTATATAATGAAATTTTACATCTTCGTAAAGGTGAAATACTTTTTTCCCCATGAAATAACAAAATCAATTCCTGGGTGTTTCAACTATTTGTAATGAATGTCTTTTTTTCAGAGAAGTATTCAGTAGCGAGCGTTATTATTATGGTGTTGAATTTTGATAGAATTTCATTCTCATGTATATAAAACCAACATGTATGTTACTTCAAATTCTTTTGAAATTAAAACTGAGCGTTAAATTTAACAAAATATCTACTGAGCACTGTGCATTTTGAATCAATATATATATAAAAAAAAAAGGATTAGCTAAAATTTAGGCCGGAGGAGAAAACGTTGTTGAAACAACGGGTCGTTTTATCGAATCCTTCAAAAAATAACAAAGAAATCGATTTAATTTTTTTTTTCTTTTGAGAATTTCTTTTCTATTTTTCTTTACTCTTGAGGAAAGAATCTCTCTCGTCTTCTCTTTTTCTATATTTATTGATTTTCTTTTCTCCCTTCTTTCAGGGATTTTTTTTTTTTATTTCCCTTCGCTTCGTGGGGATTTTCTGCCCCTCCTCCAAAATGACAGGGCCCTGTCATCTTCGGGATTTTGTCAGTTGAAGGAGGATTCCCTTAAGATGATAACAGAAGAAAGAAAAAAAATAAGGTATTAAATGTGATAGGGATATATATAACAAAAAAGCGGAAAAAATATCTCAGACAAAGAAGTGATAAAATGCCTCTTCAAATTACGGTGATATTCTGAGAGATTTAAGAAAAAAGGTTGTTCCTAAAATTGCATTTTTACACGAGAAATATTCATTTGTTATGTTTTCTTTTGAAACCGAAATTATTCATAGGTAGAATCAAGATCATGCAAATATTTTTAAGGTAACTGAGACACCTCGGACAAGGAAAAGGGAGATTAATTTATGCTAAACTTTTAACTCGCTTTTTCAAATTTAAGGCAGTGGATGAAATATTTTAACATTTAGGTGTGTTCATATTAATGTATTTGTTTACATAAGTAACATCCTTTTTATACACAACAGTTATGTGTAAGTAAAATAATCAACATCTGTATTTATGCTTGAGTAAAAGTCATCTCCTTACCTTTGGGTATATGTTGCATAAAAAAAATCTTTTGAATTTATACTTAACAAATTAATGGAGTGCTTATTACACTGAACAGATTTATAATAACAACATTTGAATTTAGTAAAATTTAGAAAGAAATTAATTTTATGATTGAGATTTCCCTTAATTTTTTTACAAATATTGTGTAACACTTAAGACTTGAGAGTATTTTTTAGAAGAAAGTTACTTTATTGTATGAGAAATTGCTCTATTTCAAAATGCGTAAGATATTGGCACTAGGGTTTAAGTAGAATTTGAGGAAATTAAAATGCTGGGAAAATCATATTTTCTTAGAGAAACGCAAATACAGATATTTCTCTCAATGAAATATAGCACATTTGTTCGTAATTTTAAAAATCATTATTCTTGAGTTCTGTTTCTTAAGCTCTTGTAATGTGTTTACGGAATCAGTGAAGAGCCCTCTAATTTTTAGTAACAAAATACAAAAAACAAAAACGTTGAACCATTTTAACATAACCATAACCATAATTTTTTTTAAGAAAAAAGTGATGGTTTTTCTTATTCATCTTTGAAGAAAATTCTTTCTTATTATATATTAAATGTGTAGCTATTAATGGAGTTAATACATAAAAATAGATACCTATATATATATTTTCATTTTTTAAAGTACAATGAATTGTTCCTTATTTAACTATCCCCATTCCTCTCAGTTGATATTATTGATTAAATCTATGTTTTGAATTTAGAGAAGGGTTTCTTATCTTAAATTAAAACCTGCTTTTTAATTTCTGCGATACTAAGAAAATTAAAAATTTTGAGCCTCCGAGTAGAATTTTTTGTCATTATACAAGGCAAAAAAAAATCACATTTTATGAAAGTTATTACACATATTTTAGTACAATATTCTTTCTATAACCCCCAATTTCATCTATCTGGCCCTGTCAGCAATTCGGTATATTAACACAGCAAAATTATTTTACAGGAAATAATTTTAAATTTTATACTTAAATTAATAACATGAGTTATCATTGCCAGACAATAAATTTTTTTGAAGTTTTAGTTATTTCATGTGTTTGACATTTTATTTGCGAGTACGATATTCAATTTTATGCAATATTATGTAGCTTTTGCTATTTAGAGACGTTTTTATTAGTAATTTTCTAGTAATCTGAGTTTTCGGTAACTCGGGGGTTGCTCTGGTCCAATGTCTATCGAATTGCTGAGAAAACATTGCACTTACAAAATTGTATAAGACTTCAGTGGGTTAAAAGTATTCAACAAAAGCAAATTATTTATCAATAATGTTACAGATATATAAATATGAAGAAAGGAAATAATTATGGTTCAAAAAACTCATTAATAGCAAAAATGAATACCAAAATTAAATGAGAATAAGATATTTAGAAGAATCCATAGAATGATTCAAAAAAATTTGAGCGAGTGAGTGAACGAAATTTGAGATTTACAACGTGAAAGCTAAATCTGGCTACGCTGTGCCACGTAGAGTGTATCTGTGATCTTGACGTTTAACAAAAAAGGTACAACATTTTCTTTAAAAAAAAACCTGGGTGACAAGAAGGGAGATCGAAAATAGAGAAGGATCTCTAGGGTATCCCGAGGGCGCGTCTACCGTGTTTACGAAAGACAGTAAGACCCATAGGAAAGAAAAAGACTTCTCGTACCTCAAGTTCAGGATGCCCCGTGTTTATTTAAAGCATATAAGCCTTTGAGGAGTAATGATTCAATAAAAATTTCTGTTTAGGGGCTAAACATTATACAAGTTCTATTAGAATTTTGTACGATTTTGATAATTTAGGATAAAAATTTTGATTTCCTTTCAATGACACTATGGCGCATATCATACGATTTTTTCTTCTTTTTTTTTACACTAAATTTCACAAAAATTCTTCAGTGGAGTATTCCACAGATTCTATATTGATGGACGACTTGATAAAAGGAAGAGAAGGAAAAGCAAATAAAATTTATTACTTATCTAAGGAAGTAAACATGCGAGAATATACAAATATTTTCTCATAACTTCATGCAATTCAAGATACATATAATTCCATGCTAATAATAAAAAAAAACTTCCTTTCTTTCCTTCTTTTTTTTTGTAAACATTTACTCTTCCAATAATTAGAATTTTAAATTAAGTAGAACTTCGTAATGTCGGACTCTGTTAACTCGGATTTCTGGATCAGTCATCTAGATTTTTTTTCTTGCTTTTAAAATTAGAGAAGCGATCTGCAAATTTCCATAATAACTTCATAATTTCTTTCATCCACGTACATATTTTGAAAAATTTCCTTACCGAAACCTTCTAAAAGTTATGAATATTTTAAAGAAAAGTATAGGGAAGGGTACTTTACAATATTCTTTGCAACGTCATCAAAACCTTTGTTACACCTCTTTTTACCAATGGCAAGTGATATATGATGCCACAAAATTGCAATAAAACAACTTTAAGCACACTTCTATTACTTACAAAGTAGACGTCTTTATCTTCTATAAACATGATCCACATTCTATTTGTTCAATGTGAATATGATTTTCTATATGTTGCATTTTATTTCATTTTTTTCCATCCTCCGGCTAACCCCAATTTTCGATACCTTAGACAGGATCTGGTCTCAATTAATACAATTTAACGAAGTTTTACTGCTGTTTCATTCATTCGCGAAAAGTATAAGCTAATCGGTGGTATAAAACTAAAATATTCGTTGCGTTAATCTTGAAAAAGTATATGAACTCAGAATTAATCATTTTGGTATTTTTATCTGTAACACTATTAATTTTTTTCCTCCCTTTAGATATTTTTACCTTATTAATTTAAAATTGCTTAGACTTGGAAATATAACCCACCTACTTAACTAGGAAATATTCACTTCAATACATTTCATTGCAGTTTGCAGCTTCAATAATAGTTGCAAAGTATAACTAAAAAGTTATATTTTAAAGTGATGGCATGTGATAAGCTAGTTTTACTGATGTAAAGGTGTGAAAGTGAAAGTGTGATACACGAAAGGGAAAGTGAAAATGAACAACATGTTCAAGAATGTATTCTTGAATCTCGTTTCATGTCATCTCATACATAATAGAACAGAAGAAATTAAATGATTTGGTCCATTATTTGAAGATTTCTAAACAGCAAGCAGAAATATTAGGTTCTAGGGTGCAACAATGGAATCTACTAGCTTAAAGTGCAAATATTTCCATGTTAGGAATAAGAACTAAGAGTTTATCAGATTTTTTTTTAAATGAAAAATTAAATGTTTATGTACATAGATGTGAATTGTTCGATGGGTTCTTTAAGTATTGAACATAACTCTAAAGATTAGTCTTAAAGCCGTACTATTGAATAATGACAACGAATTCACGTCTGTGCCTTTGACTCATGGAATGGATATGTGTGAAAATTATAAAAGCATGGCCTTGCTGCTGAATGGAGTCAAGAATACGAATGACACATTCGCAATGATTTAAAAATTGTTGAACTACTGATTGGCTTTCAGGGTAGTTTCACAAAATCTTTCTGTTTGTTGTGTTTGTAGAGCATCTGAGACTCAAAAATCCACCGCAAAATCAAATGCTTCGATCAAGGACTCAAATCATATATGCCATTAGAGAGGAAAATTTGCTAAATATTCCATTGGTTGAGTCTAGTAAAATCATTTTGACTCTATTTCATGTAAAATGAATAATGAAAAAATTTGTCAAAACTCTTAATAAAGAAGGCCAGGATTTCCGGTATTTGAGAGAAATGTTTCCTTAATCGAGAGATGCAAAGTAGAAAAAAAGTAATTTTTTTCGGTCACAAATCAGGAGAAAGTGTTGAAAGATCCAACGTTTGATCCCCTAAACTCACAAATCTAGAATTGGCTGTTTGGTTGTCATTTAAAGCTATTGTTCACGGATGTTTAAACATAAGAAGCAGATAAAAATTATGTTGCTCTAGTAACAAAATTAGACGACATTAGACAACTACAAAAGCATGGAATGCAGAATGTCATTAAAAATTCACTTCTGGCATTAACACCTATAACTTTTCTCCAAACAATTTGTGAGTAGTAAGCAATGCACTCAATGAACGTTTTCACCAAGGTATCCTTACCGTGGATTCTGTGACTGCATTACGGACGATAACTATTGGTTTCTGTTTCAGAAGACTGGTGAGATACCACATAAAAGAAAGTGCTTCAACATCCTTTTCTTTGCCAACTTTTATTAATATTATGTTTTGTATATATTAACATTGTAATTTTTGTGCCTTGTTAAAAATTATTTTCTTTAAAAGTAATTGATCTTATGTTATAAAATAAACAGTGTTATAACAACCTGTTTATAAATATTTTTTATTAGAACATTTATATCACCATTGTATATCTAGAAAATGGGACGTGATAAAGAAAACCTGATTCTTCAACTGAATTCAGTTACACTAAATTATTTGATTACAAATATTTACTAATCAGGTTTAAAAAAAAATGGATGAAATTAAATTTGTTAAGCAGTGTAATTGTTACAAATGTATATCTCAAAATGTTCATGGAAGGAAGAAAAAAATATTGAAAGTCACAAAAAATATCATCACCAAAGAAAAAATTGGAAGATAAGGATACCTTGAAAAATTAATTTTGCACGCGTCATTGTTTAATTAAAATGACTTCTAATACGGAGCAATAATGCAATACTTATCAATAGCAACACATTAACTTAAAATGTGTTTTCTTAAATAATATTGCAATATAATAATTTCTTATGCCAAGTTGGCTGATTGGTGTATATTGTTTGGTTGATTGGTGTATATTGTTTGGTTGATTGGTGTAAAGATTACATTCGTCTAACCTGACCTACATACTCGTTAATTTATAAAAACGAGTATTACTGTGATCTAGACAACACTGTAAATATAGGAGAGAGAACGGGGAAAGGAGGAATAGAAGAATAAAGATAAGTTTTGGAAATGGAGAAAAATGATTGAGGCATTCAGGAGGCGAGTCACCAGTCTTTATCAAATACATTAAGTTGTGTGAGCTTTATATCTCAATATTATAAACCCAGGATTTAACTAAAGATGGTAAGAAAAAATATACATGCGGTAATTGAATGATATTTCACATAGCAAAATTTCTTTAAATATTGTGATTGTTATTACTGAATCGATAGGGGAAAATGAACAAAAAACTTTTTTCAATATGATTAATTGGTTTTATTAATGTCGCATCAGAAGCAACACGAGAGCCATTGGCGATGGATTTTGTAATTTTGAACCTCCGTTAAGTGAAGAATGACGCTGGAGCTGGCAACTCCCTCTCCTAACTTCCGCACCATTCTAATGGTAGGACTTTGGCCTTCGACAGATATAACTTACATTAGCCCCGGTTACACGGCGTATCTTTAGTGGCATCAGGGCTTGAACCCACGATTCAAGGAAGATGTCTAGCCTCGATTTCGCGATCATGACCACTGGATTGTGGTCATGATTGCTACCACTAAGCTACCGTGGCCAAACTGTTTCAATAAGTCATAAATTCATTTTTCTTTTTCTAATTATCAGGTCTTTTCAAAAACAAAGGATAAATACATTGCATTGCCCCCTTTTATTTGTTTTTAGGGCACTACTAAAATTATTCAAAAACAAGAGCATTTTCTTAAAAGAAATAATCGCCTTGATTATTAAGTAAAGTAATCGGGCTTTTAGTGATTGTTTATCTTTTGTAGAAACAATGCATTTAACACATCATCAAAAGATAGCAAGAAAAATAATAATAAAAAAAAAAATTAAAAAAAACTCCATGATTGCAACACTTAATAAACGAAAAACTCATTCGATATCTTCTCCAGACAAAACGGAGCCAAAACAAAATCCAAGACAACAAACATAAATCTTCTCGCGTATGGTCAAAGGGTTTTCTACTCTCTGGAAGGAAAAATGATCACAGTCCAAACCCAAGAATGAAAAATTCTCCTTATCATATTTTGAGAGAGAGCTTTCTCTCTCCTCTATCTCTTCATCTCTTACTGCGGAGGAAATTTTTTTTCGCGTGCTCCTGAGCTCCCTGGAGCTGTCACTGAGCGGAGCTGAAGGGAGATTTCTGCCTCCTCTTTGCCTAATCCAGTGCGATGACAGGGGCTGCCCAGTACCCGTCATAGGGCGACGTTTCGGTTAAAACAAAGCCCCAATTACATGCAGCCCCACCATTACACTGCGCCCCCGTCCTTTCTACAGTAGGGAGACCTCCTTGTGGCAGGGGATCGTTTCCAAATTGCTGAGAGCGCATGATGTCTTCTGAAAGAATCATTCTGTCGTTGACCTTGGTGAAATATAAATGCAATCAGCCTCCATCAGTGGCAGAGAATAAGAAATAGTCACTGCCCAATGTAAACGTTACTCCTCTCCTCCTCACCACTACATTATTCTAGTTATCCACTCAACAAGCTTTGAATAAGTTGCTTTTTAGCCACTGGCCTTATAACTTTTGAACTTATCCAATATATATATATATATATATATATATATATTTCTTTAAATCTTTTAAAATTATTATTCATTTTACAATATCACATGGTTACAGCAAGTATGATTTTCTATCGTGTATCCCTATATCGTACTTGCTCCTCCCACTCCTTATAAATTGTCTTTAATTCTTTTATAGGCAGCCGATTAAGCAAAAATCCTCCATCAATCCACAAAACATATTTTCAAGATCAACGTCTTCAAATGAATAAACTCTTCGAAATACTTGCAAGCTAATGATCTTAGTTTCCATCAACAACTGCCATTCAGTTCACCAATAATAACTTACTCTAATTCTACACTTATTGAACAACAAAAATCCAATATATAGTCATTTTCCAATGCCAGTTAATGGCTTCCTGAAACCAAACAACATAGCTATAATACATAATGTTGCAAATTATAGCAACAAGCATAGCTATAATTTGCAACATTATATATATTAGGATTAATGAATACACAGAATAAACTTTATCTAGATATATCTCGTTTATTTCTTAGTAACAATTAAAACTTCTAGATACCCTTTTGTATATTTAGAAGAGTTAAAATATATACTGCGATATTTTGGGTACATTTCTTGTTGGCAGAGCTGCAAATATATTCGTTATGGAACCACGAATTTCATATGCTTAGTCTATTGAATTAAAAAGATTTTTTTTAAAATGATGCTGGGGTACAAGTAACCAGTGCAGATCATTTTGCTGTTGTTTAAATCTGATGCAAAATTTTTGAAAATATTAAATGTAACGATTTTCATAAGTGCTAGAAGACAACTCATCTCAGATCTCATGACTAGGGTCTCCTTTCATTGCTCAAAGCCAAACGGAATGATCTTGTTATAAGATAATAAAATTGTGACGGTGTCTCTAAAAGGAAACTAGGTTCTGAAAATTGAGTCAAGCTGTTTGGTTTTTTTTTTTTTTTTTTTTTTTTTTGTACGGATATTTGATAGCAAGAAAGTTTTCAGATTATTAGTCGGGATCAGTATAGTTGTTACGAATGCTCCTTTCGCTAATCCACTCTATTAAGACAGCTGACCTCATGAAACTTATGCTCTTTTTGTGGAATAAAGGCAATTCGATATTTTCTATTTCGTAGTTTGGGGGGGGGATAAAGCAAAGCAATTTTAATTAGAAAATTTCGATTTATTGATTTCGAACCCATATTTATGCTTAAATGGGGAAGAAAATAATTGTGTGTTGGTGATTCGTTACTTAGGCCTTCATTTAGATAATAGATTAATTTATTCCAAACACAAAATATTTGCAAGAGAAATTTTAGAGTAAAACCCATCATAGTATAACGTCCCGTTTGGGAGGCAGTAGCCCCTTCACACATAAAAAAAGCTCGAGCAATACAAAAGAAAATTTTTACAGTTACAATTGCTTCCTGGTTTGTCAGGAATAAGGTCATTCATAATGATCTCAAGCTAGAAAAATGATACATTTATTTCAAAACTAACGAGAAATATTTTTACATAAATTGAAAATCTGAAAACCCAATCATTAGAGATCAGATATTGTTCACTAATTCGAATACCAAATTTATATTTGCTTATTCTACTACAAAAGGGTCATTATTCCCTATATAATGCCTCTGAAGCTACCCTAATAATATAAATTTTTAATTATGATTACACTCAGTTACTTTGGACTGCCATCCAAATATTTTTGCATACCTGAAGCTTTTTATATGATTTAGTTATTTTTACTCTTTCAGGAATTTTCTTTGCTTTTCCTCCTTTACCCAGGGTCCGCAGTAACCTAGAGGTCATGGTTGCGAAATTGCGGCCTGCGTTTCTTTTGCAGAATCTTGGGTTCGAGCCCTGATCCACTAAAGACCCATTTGATGTACATTAAATCTATCAAGGTTCCAACTCCTCCCGTTGGCGTGGTGTGGAAGTTTGGAAAGGGAGGTTAAAAATTATGAGATCCATCGCCAATAGCTCTCGTGTTGTTTCTCAATGCGATATGAAAAAACAGACATTTCCAAGGCAAAAAACTTTGCAGATTAATAGTCGGGATCTTGTTACGAATGCTCCTCCCGCTAATCCACTCTATTAAGACAGCTGACCTCATGAAACTTATGCTCTTTTTGTGGAATAAAAGCAATGCTATATTTTCTATTTCGTAATTTGGGGAGGAGGGGGATGAAGAAAACAATTTTATTTAGAAAATTTCGACATATTGATTTAGGATACGTCTTTCTAATTGCTTTTTCTTCAATAATTTTTAAGTAATTTTGAGCATAAGTATTAACTCGCTCTCTCTTTTATCTAATTTTAATACTGATCAGATAGGAAAATGTAACCTTTTTGTGCCAATGCCTGTTCACATCTATGCGTTTAATGTTTAAGTTAAGAATTGAAGATGCTTTTTATTGTTTTGTTCATTAATTGCTACTACTTGACAGCTTAACTTCAGTGTGAAGGCCTCGCAACAGGTTCAGATGCATCGACGTATATTCGTACTCAACAATAATGATATTAGTAATTGCAAAAATTGACTTAGAAAATCTTTAAAACAATATATGTAATCAAATATAAAATTATGTCTAACATTAAATTATCACTTCTTGGCATTACTCAATATTTTTTTTTGAATCCTTCAATATGTATTTAGTTTTCAATTTCGCATAAAAGAATAAAATCGATTTGACATTAAAACACTGGAAATGAAACACACCCTACAAATTCATTCGCTAGTGTAATATTAAAAAAATGTTGCGTTTTCTGGATTATTTTCAAGTCAGAGATTGATTTTGAGGTAATTATTTTTCCGCATGAAAAGGTATTACGAGTTTTTATTCTATTCTTTAACATATGACGATTGATCGTTTATTAACGTCACATGAAGTTAACACGAGTGTTAGTGGCGGTAGACCTTGCAATTTAGAGCCTCGGTCAAATGACAAGGACGTCACCATAGCTGGCACCTCTCTCTTTAGACTTCCACTTCAGGTCAACGGGAGAACTTAGAACTTAACCATATTTAACTGGATAAGCCCCACTATACGACAAATCGTTAGCAGTATCAGTGCTCGAACCAACGATTTGACGAAAAGAACCAAGACCATGATTACTGTGGTCATAACACATTATAACAAACAGTGCTTAAAATATGAAATTTTCCTATAAAGTATATGCAGAAGCGTCATTTCACGATTAAAAAATACTTCAGGTTTTTGATTTTTCAGAGCGGTACACTATCTCAATGTAAACGAAAAAACTTTTAAGATATTATAAATATGGTGGCCTGGTTGGTAAGAGCGTTGACCTTCAGAGTTCGACACCAACGCCGACCGAGAATCTACCGCGTACGCTAATGGCGGGTGGTGCACATAAAATACGGTCGCAAAGTCCTCCAAGTTCCCATACAAATTAATACCTCTGGGGGTATTGGATCAGAATTGTCTCAGGACCCTGATTTGGATCTAAAATTCAGGGATATCTGCGATGGTGCTGCCATCTGTTAAGGTACAAATCGGATTTCTTCCTCTGAAGCCTAGGATCCTCGGATCTAATGAAGCCGCAACCCTCAAATCCTTGCCATGACTCGTAATTTATGGGTTCATGGATTTGCTGTGATGATATTCTCCAACAAAGTGAAAAAAGTAACAACACACACACATATATCTATCTATCCAGCTGTCTATTTCCACTCGACTTGAAGTTTGATAACAACAACATCCCAATTTTAAACCATTATTAGATGACAAGTAGTACACATGAGCCAACACCCCACTCTCCCCAATCACACCGAGTCAGCATTAGAACTTTGAGATTGTGATTGTTTATCAACACCCCACTTTGAAACAACCCCAGCGCTATGGGCGACGGGCATTGTAGAGTTGAACCTTGGTCAAGTGACGAGGACGACTCGTCAGCTGGTACCTCCCTCTTCAAATTTCCACTCCACGTCAATGGTTGTATTTGGAGGGGAGCTCAACGTATCAGTTTTTGACGACAAATGGCTGTGTAAGGGAAAGTTGTTGTTGTTTTCCATTGTATATTATCATCTGTTGTACGACTCCGAAACAAATTTGACACTGATTCACTGGTTAGTTTTGATTGCTGTTACGATGAGTTTTTGCGGTCATTTTGCTTTTAATTGTTAAAATCGATCAGACCTGGATTCCTCTTTATGCATTGAAAATAGAGCTACAGTAAAAACTACGGTTTGCTTACGTGGAATATGGTAAAAAGAAGGCGAAGGAAAAAGTAGAAGGCGATTATATTTTGGAATGAGTAAGACGTCCTTCGTTAGACGTCTTAGAAAACAGAAAAATGATCACTGGATAATACTACAGTGATTTACCGCATTCCTCATTCCTGTAACACGACATTTGCCATTCCAAAGTCATTGAACCGTCTGAACCATCTTCGTACAAGCTAGTTGCATCCAGAATACATGCAATATCTTGACTATATCTAAATCAAGAAGTGATATATCTCAAATTAAGTCAACGTTAGCTACTTCAGAAATTAACTGCAATAATACAATGGTTCACGGCCTTTATCAGTCCGCATACCACCAGCTGCTTCGGTTCATTACGTGTATCACCGAATCCTCCAATACACCCTCTCCTTCCCCTCTTCTACAGTCTGTTTCACCCATTACAGGTCCCGATAACTTCTCAAAAAAAAGTTTTACTTTGAATTAAATAAGTAATGTATTTTTTCATTAAACATTCTTTTTTCCAAATTTTTATTTTTGTAGCAAGCAAACAAATTAACACTAAGATTTGAAAAAAGAAAAACAATGGAATAATTGAATTTGAATATTTGAATGCATTGAATTACAAAAAAAAAAAAAAAAAAAAAAAAATGAAAAATTGGTCTCAAAAAAAGAGGGTAAATACAATTTCAAATCCGGAGCTGCGTTTAATTTGCTTACATATTTCTTTTTAGTTCAAGTTATGTTTGTTCCACTGGTCTCAATCCTTCCTTAACCGAGGATTTTATTGATAAGGAGGTTAATATTACAACCAACAATATTAGTAAAAGCCTTTCTAGCTTTAAAAAATTCTATTTAATACTTTTGTTCTTTTTTCGCTGGATGGCCTCTAATACTGTTTTCTTTTTGCGTAACCTTTAACGTCCTTTAGAGTATTCCTGAGGTACGAGTATCCTCCAGTTGAGAACTGTTCGCGAATTAAATTCGATGTATTCCCTATTTTTTGTTCATATCTTTTGAAAAAAAAAAAAAAAAAACGTGTAAATTTAAAATCAGAAGATGTGTTTCACTTCAAACATACATAAACGTACTTGCATAAGGCAGTGCACATATATTCGTTGGAAGAGAAAGAATTGATTGAATAGAATAAACTAATTCTAAATAAAGCAAAACAAATACGAGTGAGCCTCAAGGTGGGACAAAAGGTCTGTAAAGAAAGTTTGGGATATGATTGCTTATAATACCTTCGCACTGAGAAGTAAAACGAGTGCTAGTGGCAATTACGAGGAAACTCTTAATTTTGAGCCTCGGTCGAATGACGGGGACGACACAAGAGCTGATAACTCCTTCTTGAAACTTCTACACCCCGCGAATGGGAAAAACTTGATTCTCGACCAGATAGAACATGTATAAGACCGGCTAGACGGCGGGTCTTTGGTGGCATCAAGGACTCGAACCAGAGACTCGGCGAAATCATCACCGAGCCTGAGTTCGGAACCATGACTACTAGTTCACAGCGGCCACAAGAAAGTTTGGGAATGTAATCGTTACCATTCAGTTTCAATTCACTTGTTTGTGATATTCCAAAATCTTTTTTGTAAAGGAAA
Organism: Nephila pilipes; assembly: GCA_019974015.1. Taxonomy (NCBI): domain Eukaryota; kingdom Metazoa; phylum Arthropoda; class Arachnida; order Araneae; family Nephilidae; genus Nephila; species Nephila pilipes. The sequence continues at coordinate 750,442 of BMAW01016227.1, forward strand.
ATATCTCGATTATATAACTGTTCCAGAGTATGATTTTGATTGCAAAACTTTTTTTTCCGTCGCTGACCTTAATTATCGAAAAGGGGGGAAAGATGTCAGTTTCACGCCAAATGCTTGAAGGAAATTTAGCTATCAAATGTCTCGTTATTTACTTACTGACAGCGTTTTACTTCGAGCTTACTCAATTGATTGATTCGGTTCATTACACTCGGGTTTTTAAGCCACCGTAGTAAATGGTTGTCACTTTCGTGTATATTAGGGTAAACAACATTTTTCTTTCGCGAATATTACATTTTAGTTATACATGTGACAATATACTTATTTCTTTTTGGCATGTTAAAATACGTACAGGGAATTAAAAAAGTACATACTAGCTTTTCATATGCATTAAATATTTTCTTACAAACGCATAATTAACCTGTGACATAAAGTGACATCGCATTATTAAGTAATAATTAGAAAAGAGCTTAAATTTTTGCAAATGTTAAGCAATCTGTAATTACAAGGAAAAACAATTCACCTAATCTAAAAAAAAATTCAATTTTTATGCGTCAAAAAAAATAACCGATGCCTTTTATGAATAACCCTTAAACATTTTCATTTTTGCTGACATCTCATCATTTTTTTTCTTACAGATTCTTAAAATGAGTTAGATTCTTAATATCATTTTGTACCTATGCTATTTTTTGGGATTTTATAGAACAATTTGAGAGAAATTTCCATGGGTAACTAACATAGCTAAAAATGAAAAATGAAAAAGCCAAGCCACCATGTCCTGTATTCCAGCAGAGTTGTTTTCATTCGTGTAGGTGGAGGGACGTTCACTTCGATTTTCATCCTCCACGCTCTGCCTTCCTTCACTGAACGTACAACACCAGCATCCAAACATCTGACTTGCTAAGACCTGTTCATATATTGTCGTAGGCATTTATGGATAACGAACACACTTGTCCCACGTGCCCATTCATACCCGATAACAGCACACGCTTCCATTGCAGACCACGTTGTATATATACATATATATATATATATTTGGCGGCCGGTGGATTTTCGACCCCGAGTAGGGGGAGAGAGTTGATGACCTTGATGCGACAGCGTTGTTTTGAACCCTGGACCAGTAGGTTCTAAGTTGACGGTCCTACCAACCAGGCTGAAAAATCATCTCATCAGGTTGGTTGAGTAAGGCCTTTTAACTTCTGACATTGCTGTTGACGAAAGTCGCTGCTTACTCCCCCTCCAGTATCATCGTGATGATACGAGGAGATTTTAGGACATAACCTACCAGGCGCAGAAATAAAGACATATTCAGACGGTAGTGGTTATGGTACAGGTGCAGTACTACTACGAGTCTAGGATGACCGATAGCCTATGTATTCAGATCTTTAACCGCAGCCAAAATTACTCAACAACTGAAAACGCGTGCCTTGCTGTCAAGTGGGCATTCAATAAATTTAGACTTTATATATTTAGAAAACCCCTTACAGCCGTAATTGACCTCTACTCTTTGTGTTGGCTCTCCAATACAAAGGATCCATCTGGAAGACTTGCCAGCCCAGCCCTAAGATTACAAGAGTACGACACAACCATCGTCTACAAGAATGGCTGTGAATATTTCAATGCCGATGCCCTGTCAAGAAAATCTCTCTTCAAAGAAGAAAGCGAAGATAGTAACGAAATTCCTTTTCTAACGGCCATTGCAGGCTATAGAAAAGGGCAACCAGTTGAAATTTATAGTTAAAATGCTTAAGAAAGATAAGGAATTTAGAAGCTATAAAATGAAGGACGATGTACTGTACAAAAGAAACAATCGGTTACTTTACAAAGAAATTATGGGTTAGCAATGGCTCTTGGTTGTACTAAAACAACTTAGACCAAATCTTCTAAAAGTTCTTCATGATGTGCCAGCTGCCAGTCATCTCGGATTTGCTAGGACATGCGACCAAATAAAAAGAAAATACTATTGGCCATGACTTTACTGCAGCATTCGCTGATATGTATCACACTACAGAGCATGTCAAAGACGGAAATCTCAACTCCCAGGTGATCAACTTCACCTGATAATGTCACCTGATGCTCCATTTGCAAAAATTGGAATTGATCTTCTAAGACGCTTTCCCGTTACACAAAACGGAAATTGGTGGATAATTGTTTGTACTGATTAACTGATGATATTCAGAGTTACAAAAGCATTACCAACTGCTGAGGCCATCGAAGTTGCTAATTTCTTTGTCAAAGAAATCATATTGAAGCACTGTGCTCCCAAAGAAATGATAAGTGATCGAAGACGTTCGCTTTTATCAAATATTGAGAAAAATATTACTCGGTCGTACCAGATTTCGCATCGTCTGACGACTGCCTATCATCCACAAACCAATGGTTTAACAGAAAGATTTAACAGAACATGAGCGGACATGCTTTCCATATGATGGAAACCTAATATTGAACTTGAAATGGAGAATCTCTCCTATGAAACATGAGGGATACAGACAGATGTTCTAAGGTAGTATGAGTGCTGTCAATGTTGAAAATCTTCATTTATTTTATGAAAAAATGGATAGTTTGTTTATTTAAATACTTTGAAATAAAATTTGAAACAAAGCGCACAAAAAAATTGGGTATATTATAAATTGTAAAACTTATCAGGATATTGAGCCAAATCATATAATGCTCATATTATCAGACTTAAGACTTGAGATCATTTTGAAAATATTGTTCATAAATTTCCAATAAAAACGAGGGAAAATAATCCTCATATCAGTATGGGGGGAAATAAATGGAAATTTTATTGAAAATTTTGGGAATTCCATTTCTTATAAACGTAAGTCATAGAGAAGAAAGTCATATATTGTAAAAATGGCTCAATACTTTACTGTGGAATATTAACAGAGTTTTATGAAAAGTTGTCCCAGTACTTTTTCGATTACTACTCTTAGTACACTAGAAATGTATTAAATTACTTAACAATGTTTTAAATTAGTGGGATTTTAAACTTTTTTTAAAAATTTTGTTTAGTCATCGGACATGTCATGCGAGAAAAATATTTTGTTAAAACTAAACAATTGATTTTTCCTTTAAAAATTGTTTGAAAATTCGGTTAGCCCAATATTTTTTGACTCACTGTAGAGCAAGAAAGGCTATTGTTCCCTAATATCAAAGATGAAGCGACCACTGAAGCTTTTGACTCGTAAAACTATTGTCATGCCTTATATGCAAATGAAGTCAGAATATGATAATAACTTTGGGGAAATTTTCTATCGGTAAAAGTACTCCAATTATGTGTCCTATTCTTTTGCATTACACAAAGACCGCCTGAAATAATTTCCAAGATATAATGCTGAAGATTGCACTTTTACTTCACTAAATAATTATATCCCCAAAGGCTCCGTCAATGGATCGAAAATTAAAACTGAACTACATCAAAGCAGTCTCAACTCTACTTAAGAGCATAAAAAATTAGCCGGACTAAAACAGAAGGAAATTAAATGGCATTCGGGAGCTTTTTCTTCGTCTTCGATACTTCATCTTAATTTATGTCCTGAGGACAATCGGGAATTTGTGCATCGACACGACGCCTTTTCCTAATGAAGGACTTCAACGGCAACTCCCTATGGGTGAAGAGTTAACAATTAACCCAGATCATTTACATACCCCGATTATTTTTGGTCTGACTTCGCTTTAAAATTCTTCTTCTTTTTTTCTTAATTATTTTTCTTCCCTCTCAGTGCAACTCCTTCTTTTGCCGCATCATTAATTGTTAGGCTTTTATCCCTTATTCTTTTTTCCCTTCTGTGTGCGTGCTCTGTACATTTGAATTTTAAAAAAAAATATCGTTGTTGTGTAGAAGCACTTTTGTTTGGTGTCAAAACACCAGTAGTGTAATTAGAGATGATGTACTTTTATTTCTGAGTGCGTTGCTTTGGGGAATCATTTGTTTTTTTTTATGGAAAAGAGGATTGTCATTTGTTCAAAAAATTTCACTTTTGAAACAAAACATTTAAAATTGGAATGCTGAACGTGTGGATATCGATTTGTTTAATTATTACTAAGGAATAACCAAGGTATCTCGTTACAATTTATTCTGCATACTAAATGATTTTTGTGTAAATAATGCTATACATTACAGCTATTCATATTGATTTATTTGGTTTCAGGAAGACATAGTTAAAGAAACCCACGGTATGGAGATACTAGAGTTCAATTTACTACAATGACGGTCTTTGAAAGGTCAAGAAGCGCTGAGAGAAAAGTATCATTCTGGAAGGGAACTATATAGAGAAATCTCAAGGATTATAAATAAAAACTCGGTTTTTATCTTTATAAATCACTTTTAGTGCTAATTTAAACTTTATGATACTCTCGGTTAATAATTAAAACTTTACGATACTGCTAGTGATTTCAATCGATGACTTCCTGAAAAAAAATCAACATGAATAACAGTAATTTATAACAGTAAGTACATAAAAATCAATTAATATGTAAAAAAGTTTTATCCATACATTTCGATTATTTCTTAGTAATCATTAAATCTTAATAATACCCCATCGTATTTGAGGAAAACTGAAAACTATTCTATATAATGAATAATTAAATTTTCTCCAGAGCTTCTTGAAAACCATAATTGCATAATTTATTCTTTGGATTCAGGAATTTCGATTAGGGTCGCATTTAATAATTTTGTATAACTTCTTAAGAGGTCTCTATAATTTTGTATCAATCTAGTACTTTTCAACTGAGACTTATTAATTTCGAGACGGGGGAGAGGCATATCGTCATTGCGATGAAAGAAGCAATTTTGTAGTTTAGAATAACTGCTTGATAAAAATAAAATGATATATAGCTTTTATTTCTCCTGTTTAAAACTATTTATGTATTGATATAATTTTAGCAAGTTATACAAATTTCAAAAATGAAAGGATAGTTAAAAAAAATGATTCAGATATCATAAGAATAAAATTTGCATTTTTTTTTTTTTTTTTTTTTTTTTTTTTTTTTGAGGGGAGGTGGCATTTTCTATAGGGATGTTCTTCCCCCTCTTCATCTACAAACACTAACCCAGACAGCAAAGAGTTTTCTATTCTTTTCTCATTGGCTAAAATCCTCTTTCCTCTTAGTGATGAAAAAAATCTAAGCATGGGGAGAGAAAAAAATTCTTACATTTAAAATTTAGAATATCTATAATAGTATAATAAAAGAATTATCTTGAAATATTTAAATTTCGAGAAAAAAATCTGGGGGATGCATTTGTTAATTTGCAAGTCACTGCTTTATAATGTATGTATCAATTCGGGTATAGCTTTATTTAGTATGTTTCAAAATGTGCGTGTAAGATTTTTTCCACTTGCTTTATTCTAAAGTCATTCAAAAATTATATAATTAACAGCAATAAAACATCTCACTTTTTAAATCTAGAGAGATAAATATTTGAATTGCTTCCCCCTCATGAACAAAAATCTATAAGGAATTCATTTTCATAATGAACCATTGATGTGTTCGATTTTCAGTCAGTGTATCATAATTCTGCAGGTTAGTTAGGAAACATTTTAGAAATCCTACTGACACTATAGTAGGCCCGTCAATGTTTCTACCTAATTATTATTTTATGTAACTTGATTGTGAAATACTAGAATATCGCTGGTATACCATTAAGGCTTAATTATTGTTAAGAAATAAGTCTCATATATATATATATATATATATATATATATATATATATATATATATAATGAAATAAATAGTAAGTAACTGAAACATTCATTTGATTAAATATTCCATAAATCACATTTGTTACGGGAAATTAATTGTTTATTAACGAAGCATTAAGAAGCAACACAAAAACTACTGGAATCATATCTCCTAATTTTGAACCTCGGTCAAGTGACGAGAACGATCCATAAGCTTGCACAGCCTATTCTAACTTCCGACGGGTCTTTAGTGGCATCAGGACTCGAACCCTTGACTCGACTGGAAAAAACGCCTACCACGAGCTCGCGACCATGACTCCTCGATTACCCTAACCACTCGTTAAGGGAGAAAGAGGGGGGGAAGAAGAAGAAATGAAATTGTTATAAGATTCCCAAAACTGCCTTTTATAATAACGTATAATTTGAATGAACAAAATTTGGAGAATGTTTTTCTTCTCGCAGAATATAAAACTTTTATTAATTAGTCTGTTACATGTTACAGAATTGTTATTAGATGCGGGTAAAAAAAATCCACTCGAATGTGCACAGCAAGAGTAATTTATGCATCAAATTTGATATATATGAAGTGATAAAGAACTAAACATACCAGACACGCAAAGTTACAATAACAATTTTGCTATCAGATTTGAGCCGAAAATTCCTCTGATAAAGAGCCAAGACACATGTACCTACCACGCTCTATCTCTTTAACAGAAAGAGATCGTTATGTTCCTTTTGAATGCCTTCATTGATATCTTTCACTTGACTCTTAAGAACAATTGAGTGGAGCGTTTTCGGCTCCTAACGATCTCTCAACACGTATTATGATAACAAATACAGACTCATCTTGCAGCTCCCCCTCCCTCCATCGGTCTTCCATTCCACGCCGAATCAACTCTTTACATATGTTTGGATAGCCACAAATGGTTCCAAATTAGTTCTGATAGCTTTGCCATCTTGTAGTAAGGTCAATAATGATCTTTCTCATCTTTTAATGTGGATTTTTGGTGTGAAAGAGATTTTTTTTTATCTTCTAGAAAAGTGTATTGTGTTTGGCTTTTTATCATTGACGGGTTCATTAAATTTTCCACAACTGTGACTTTTTTGGTGTTTAAAAAAAAATGGAAAAAAGGAATTATAAAGAAAGAGACCAATTCGTGTGAATACATGTTTTGCTAGGCGTAAAATTCTATCTGTATTTTGCTCTATTTAGTTTGTATTCTTTGCTATGTAAATCTGTTTTTTTAATTAGAAATTGTCTTTTGTATTTTTTTCTGATCATTGAATCAAATTTGTTAGCTTATTGGATTAGCAAAAATCTTTTTCGAGGTTTGCCTTAACTTGGCTTCATGTATTTAATCATTTTATTTGCTATCCGATTTTCACAATTCTCATTATACTTGAAAGCTACATGTATCTTTCTTGTAACATATTATTTTTGAATATTTTCTATTCCTTGCCACTTGCACCAATGTGTGACTAGTTGGGAAATCCCGTCGGAGAAGAATTCCGGTGGTTGTTTTCGACACCAGATTTTAATGCCAGCTTTCACATCGTCATCAGAACTAAAGAAATGTTACTTGATATTCTTTGAGAAGAGAGGAAATGTTGGGACCAATAACATCTCGATGCTTCAATCTCATCTGCACGGGAATCACCATCTGCTTCATTTCTCATTCTTCCTTCAACTCAAGAGAACAATGGAAACAAGCGCATTATACAGAACACATGTATGTTTTGGGTACACAAGAATTTTGAGAGTTGGGTTATAAAGAAAAAAGGCCGCAGAGTCTTATATCACTACTTATTTAAATGCTCCTTCAATGGTTATGATTCAGGTATAATTGGTAGTTACAAGTTTATAATTTAAATGATCATTTTTTGAAAATAATAAATGATTAATTAAGAATCAAATTTTCATAAAAAGTTTTAAACTATGATTTAAAATTAAAAAAAAAACATCTTTTTATAAATAAATCATTGTAATATATATACCTTTATTAACACTTATTTCTCATTAAAAATTGTTGATTTTGACTTTGAAATTTTATCCATATCCTATTTTTAAAGTGAGAGCTTATTGAATTCCTGTTTTTATATTATGAACATTTTTTCAGTAAATAGTTCAGTAAATTCCTATTTTTAAATTCCTGTTTTTATATTATGAACATTTTTCAGAAAATAGTTCAGTAAATTCCTGTTTTTATATTATGAACATTTTTTTAGTAAATAGTTCAGTAATTCCTGTTTTTATATTATGAACAGTTTTTCAGTAAATAGGGGATAATATCTGAATGTGTTTCTATTAATTGATTATTATCACATTATTTTAATTTGGAAAAATACATTTATGATCACATTTTCATACAATCACCTTTTTTTCACACATTGAAATTACATTATTTACATAAAAGTAAAACAAAATTTATTTTTAACTTTTGCAATCTTAACAATATGAATATCTGAATGATACTAACTTATTTATAAATTTTGTACTTAGTTGCCTATGCAAAAACTAAGCCGTAATAATCTCTGTTTATTGTTCATGATCGAAATATTTATATTGTTCAAAACACTTAGACTCGCACAAAACAATTTTGAAATATTCAAGAAATCATGAATCCGATATTAAAAGTTATTAGGTAGAACGAATCCATTTATTCAAAAAATATCGTTACGTAAAAGAAAATCTACTTATAATAATTTATTCGAATTAGACAATGCATTTTGAATATTATAATTGATTACTCATAAAGGGCAAAAAGTTATTACAAAATATTTTTTTGGTATTTCAAAATCTTACTTTATATATTTGTAAAAAGAAACTTTTAGATGGACTTAATAGGGGGGAATAAGCAAGAGGTTATAAGATTTTTCCTTTTATAATCACTTTTTTTTCCTTTTTTAAAAAATTATAATTCCATGAACTGTAAATATTTTCAAAGCCTTAATAAAATAATTTTTTTCATTGAAAAAAAAGCTCTTTTTTTCCCGATGAAATTATATAGTAAAATACATCGTACACATTTCTTAAATAAAACTAAATTAATAATCGAAGTACATGCTTGTTTCCTTAATATCTCCTCACACATTTGAAAGACCCTGTTAATAACTATCTTGAGCATTTTGTTGCACTTGAGTCACGCTTTGTCCAACTTTCGATCCTCTTAATAGCCTTCAGCAATTTGAAAGTACTTGCATTTTAACAATCCTAGTGCTTGAAAATGTCAGCAAGGAGCTGATTCGTCGTTTATCAACTTCTCACTAATAGAAACGGGAGGGCTATTGGTGACGACCTCGCCATTTTGAACCACTGTCCAGTAATGAGGTCGGCATCTGAGCTGGCATTCCATTCTCCCAAGTTTCACATCCATAGCAATGTGTAGATTTGAACCCTGGTTTATTTAACATCCATTAGCCCCGCAACACGGAAAGTTTTCAGTGGAATTAGGACTCGAACACATGGCTCGACTGAAATATTGGCTGGTCTGAGACTTGTTTCAAAAAAGAGATGGCCAATTTTTTTTTATTTGGAAACGAGTCCACGGTGGCCGATTAGTCATGGTTGCCTGATTGCGACTGGCGCTGCAGCATCACCTTTTAATAATTATTGAGTTTTCTTCTACTCACATTATATGTCAAAACTTTAAAAGCTTTTTTCTCACATTTTAAAGAGCTCAATTGAGCTGAAATTTTCTATACATGAGGGTTTTCAATGGCAATACGATAATTTTACTATAATTAATAAAAATTAATTGATTAAAATTAATTATTTAAAGAATTAAATGTTGTCCCAAATTTCTCACCAAGTCACCAAATCCATCACCCAGGTGAAGGGGTCATTGCTTAAACTCTCTTTTGTTAACTATGATAACATCTCTGTAAATCCATCATTTCCTTTATAAAAGAAGTGTTGCAAGGAATCATAAAGTCATGTTCAAAACATTGCTTCCTATCTTCAAGAACTGAAAATGAATGTTATTGATAGGCAAATATTACTTAAAATTTAAAGAATAAAAAACTATGATACACAAAGTGTGTAGTTTGAAAGAAAACCCATGTTTAAAAGAACTCGTTTTTTACCATGTTCTCGGTGTTATTTCATTCGTTTTTCATTACAGTGTGAACTCTTCTTGTGCCCAGATAACTTTCAAACTGTTTCTTTGGGTAATAAGAGTAATTATAACCCTTCTTTCGCATCTGGGGGGGGGGCCCCCGCGTTTGAGGCTTGGATTTCACGTTTTCCACCGTTCATGCTTAACTTTTAGACACTAGTATATTTAAGTAAACTAGGTTCTTTGATCTCATACATGAGTTTAAAAGAAGTAACAATGCCTCAAGCCATCATAAATTATATATTATTTTATATTTAAAAAATTATTTTTATATCTTTTATTTAATCTTTAAATAAAAACTTGATTTATAATTATACTCATATTTATTTAATATTTTTTATTTTGGAAACTTAAGATTAAAAAAGCATTTACGAGATCTACACGTATGTGCAATATTAGAATTCAGTTGGAGGTTATTAAATGCATAGCATCCTCCCCTCCTGACCCCAAGTCCGTCACTGCTTGAGTATATGTAGTAATGTATTCTCGTAAGAGATAAACGTGTACGCAAAATTTTTAACTAGATCGGATGATAAGAAGTGGATCGAAGTTCTTGAAATAATCTTTGTACTTCAAAAGACATATTAATGGGTTTTCTTTAACTCACATTGTAACTTTTTCTGGGTCAAAACTTTATAAGCCTTTTTCTCATATTTTAAAGCGCTCAATTGGGCTGAAATTTTCTACACTCTATTGTTTTGGATGATAATACGAAAATTAATTATAATTAATAAAAATTATTTGATGAAAACTAATTATTTTAAGAATTAAATTTTTAGCAAAGTCGCCATATGGTCGCCAAAGCCGTCGTTTAATAATTTATTGTTTGTTTTCGTTTTAATTACATGTAGCTTAATTGAGCTCAAAAAATTCTCGCATTTATTTCTAATGATAAATTTAATAAACATCAAATAATAAAATAAATTATTAAAACTAATTACTGAATAAATTCAATTTGACTCAATGTTCCCTTTTGCCCTTAAAATTTAAGGTATAAAAATTATCTTACGCAAAGTGTGAAGTTTGAAATAAAACCCATGTTCAAAAAGCTTGCTTTTTACCGGTGTTATTTACATGTATTTGGAAATAGCAAGTTAAATAAGAACTTGTACGAATAAAACATATTAAAATGCAAATTTATCATTACATAAATCGCTGTGCACTTTTTATCTGGTTTTTTAGGCCTAAAAGCAATCTGTTAGTACTGACATGGCATTGGTCCATGCAACGGTTCCCTATCTCTTCAGCTGTGGAGCAATTGGAGAACTCGCATCCGGTGGTTTGTTTATGTTAAAAAAAGAAACTGTTACGGCTCCTTTGCGTGTTATTTGATGCGCGTTTCCACCGACCCAGCAAGCGAAGTGTGTTCAAGCACTTGATGAATGTGATCAACTCGTGTAACATTTGTTCAGTTACTTCTTTGAACATTGTTTACACATCAATTTGATTTGCGTTTTCTGCGACAGTGCAACAAAATTTGCTTACCTTGTTAAGATCTCTCAATTCAGGTTGTAGAGATTTTTCCTTCAGGAAAAAATGAGCTCATTTTATGCCAAGTTTAAATAGATCTATCTTTTTTTTTTTTTTTTTTCATTAAAAAAGAGTTAAAAGTATTCCAAGTCATTTTAAAATTGAAACATTTGTACACATACGTGTTTGTTTATTTAAATGTTTATAATTTATTATGTATAAACGTTTAAAGTAATTGAAGCACTAAAATGCATCAAAGTTCGCGTTTTTTGATTTTGTTGTCAAAAATAACACCGATAAAAAACGAGTTTTTTAAACATGGTTTTTCTTTCAAACTTCATACTTTGCGTAACATAATTTTTTTATATCTTAAAATTTTACCAGGCGATACTTTAATTTACTGTTTTCAATATTCAACTGTTTCACGTTGTAAACAATTGGAATTCTGAGTAAAATTTAATTATTTAAGTAATAATAATTAATGAAAAATTAATTATTTTTCATTAACTTTTAAACATAATAATAATTAACAAAAGAGAGTTTAAGCAATGACTCCTTCATCTTGGCGAGAAACTTGGCGTAAAATTCAATTTTTTAAATAATTAGTTTTAATAAATTAATTTTTTTTATTTATAATTAAATTATCGTATTCTCATCCAAAACAATCATATATCAAAACTTTCAGCTCAATTCAGCGCTTTAAAATGAGAGAGAAAAAGCTTTTAAAATTTTGAACCAGATGTAGTTACAATGTGTGAGTAGGAGGAAACCCATTAAAAAAAGAGAGAGCATCTGTATCTGTATTGATATCGATATTGATTGATTTCGTAGATGTATTAATTATGAAAATTTGATAAACAGAACGTTCGAAATTTGAATTTTAAGATTGTAAATACATGTGCTGTGCCATAGAGAAAAAATATTTATCATTGCGTTTTTCTCAAAATGTGTTTTTTAGATAATTCTGGTACTCTTCCCGCAAAACTTGCTATATCCATAGTAGTGATATTTTTCCCGTTATGAAATGAGGATTTCTTTTTATGCAGTGAACATAATTTGTTTCTCGTAAACACTCACAAATTTGAAGTATTGCACACCATTTGTATAGAATTAAGGGAAGTTTAAATAATAAAACAAGTGAAATTTATATAATTTTTGGAATTATAATTATATGTTCAGTTTATAAAATGTTAAGTTTATAAAAACTCTTAAGGTGATATAAGGAAATTCAGATTCTTAAGGTGTTATAAGGAAAATCAAGTTCAGACAAATTAAGTACACAAATTAAAAATGTTTATACAGCCATTGATTATTAATTACTTGTACGTAATTATTTATTCTTATAAATGAGAGTCTCTTTGTATAAACATAACACAAATATATACAGATATTTCAGAGTGAAACGTGTCTTCCCCTACTTTTTATTAAGAAAAGGAGGCTTATTTAAACTTGGCGCATAAAAATAAGCTCATTTAACTTGTCGAAGACATTTGAGTTTCCTTAATAATCAATAGCTATATTTACAACTATAAATCGTGTACTTGTCCTTAGGTACATCTTGCTTTAAATAAACTGCTTTTATAATTTTAAGAGCCTGCGGAATGCTTGTAAATATAGCATTGTATTCGGTGGAACAATCGATAATTTCAAAATTTTAAATTCTTATATTCAAATTCCCTTTCATTTTCATGCAAATACTCTACCACACGTGAAAGGAGCGTGTGTTTATTAAAAAAAAAATTATATTGCATAATTATAGGAAATAACTTATATAAAAATTACATTTCATATTGTAGAAAATTTCAGCACTATAGACAAAATAGGTTTTGAGGGAAATGTACCAGAATATCCTAAGAAACCACTTATTGTGGGAAAAACAAACACATATATTTTTCTCTATGTCATAACCCGTATGTCAATAAACTTAAAATTCAAGTTTCTAACATTTTATTTACTAAATTTTCATAAAACTCTGCATGCAGCGAAGTGCGCTTAAATTTTTAACACCACAAGTAAAAAAATGAAATATTTTATACATTTTTAGGTCTCATTTATCCTGAGATCTTGTTCAGTTTAATAATTTTGCTAATTATGTTTTGATACGGAGCTAGAAAGCTTTGTTTCATTTGCATTTTTAAACACGAATACTCTAATTATTTTTAGTTTTTTAACGTGGAAGAAAAATTTATTATTATTGGGAAAATTTCGATTCGCTTAATTCTAATAATTTTCCCTTTCTCTCTCTTTTTTTTTTATATTTTATTTATCCTCAACTTAGAGCATGGAATAAACACAGTTTTAAAGAATTTAATCTTGACTAAAATAATTAATATTTCTTCACGATTGTAATTTAACCAATAAATAAATAAATACCCTTGTTTTATTTATAAATGAGTGAATTATTTTTCGGACTCATGGAAAAGTTTGATACACATTTTAATAACATTGGAATTAATATTATTATTATTATTATCGCTATTTTAATATTATTAAGCAATTATTAGCGCTATAAACAAATGAATCAGTTCATCTATCATTTATTTAGAGTGTCTCATGAATTAATAAGTAGAAAAGTTTTTAATTTTTATCAATTATACCCTGTATTCTTAAGATATTTTTAACATTCTCATAGAAATATAAAGAAAACCGTTTAACGTGGAATTGAAGCAACCGAAATATTTTTTTCATGTTAAAGGAATTTCATGTTGAATGATATGCACGCAGGGAAAAAAAACAAACTCATCATTATATTAGATGTTGTCAAATTTTATTACTTCGATTTCCTGTAAAATTTACACTGGTAGGAATTTGTGTTGAATGTCTAGACATATATATTATACTTTAAATAATTCAACATATTCAAATGATTTTCAAAAAAAAAAAAAATTTGTCGAGGTCTTTCAGCATTAAATTGTTCGATATCGTCTATCGTTTTTTATTCCTTTCGCCATCCGAATGCGCATCTAAATAACTGCATATACTTTTCATAATGTTCCACTTTCTGATATAGTGAGGATGGGAACAGCCAAGTCGTCGTTGGAATCTATGTCGGTGGAATTTTGAGCTCTAAACACGTAAATGTGATGTTGAGGCATAATCGGCAACCACCCTTTACCTACTCAAAGATTTGATGTAATCTGGCAACAGTAGCAACCATTGTTTATTTTCTTCGGTCTGATTAAAAAAGATTGATAAACCAAATTATCTGGGTGAAAGAAGCTAAATATTTTTAAGATAAGCAATTTTTGTAACGTTTTAATATATATATATATATATATATATATATATATATATATATAAACATGAAATTACATAATATTTTGTCGAGTGAACCAATTTTTCTCATTAATGTATCATGTTAAGCGATAATGTTTTGTTTTCTCGTAAAAATTTTATGTTATGTTCTCATGTCATTTTTCACTGTTTTTTTTATTTAATTTAAAAATAGTTTATAACAACAGTAATTGAAATAAAAGTGCATTTTTCACTCCTCATTTTTCCATTCAATTTTACTAAAATTGTTATTTCCTTAATTCTCTTCTAAGAAAGTGGCATGTAATACAAAATAATTCAATCTTGATTAAAATAATCTGTATTTTTTTAAGTTCAAGATAAAAAACACTACAAAAAAACCCACTTTCTGTTTACACATGGGAAAATAATTTTCTTTGACTCACAGAAGTGTTTGACTTTTTTTTTAATGTTGCTGTTCCTTAGAAATATAGAAACAATTATTATCACTATTTATTAATTTACAAACAATTATTAGTGAATCAGTACGCCATCTATTTGTACAGTTTAATTTGGTTTCTTATTAACGTTGTACTAGAAGCAACACGAGGGCTATTGGCGTCAGACCTTGTAATTTTGAACTACGCTCAAGTGACGAGGACAGCAACTGAACTGGCACCTCCCATTTCTTCAGGATACGCATAAGAATTTAAAATGTAGAATGTTTTCACTTTTCAACTCTCCTTTTTACTGTGTATTCTTAAGATATTTTCGCAACCTTCTAATTGGTTTTTTTTTTTTTTTTTTCATTTAAAAATAATCTGCAACGATAACAATAGAGATAGAAATTCATTATTCGTTCTCTTTCTATTTCATTTAGTGGCATGAATAGCTTAGTGATTATGGTTGCAGTCTCGTAGCCGGCGTTGATTTCGTTGAAAAGTGAATTCGAGTCCTGGTCCCTCTAAAGCCCACCGTGAAGTGGAGCTGATTAACAGTAAATCTGATCGGGGTTCGAAATACTCCCGATGGCGTGGAGAGGAAGTTTGGAGATTGAAAAGCCAGTTTAGATGTCGTCCTCTCCACTTGACCGAGACTCAAAATTATGAGATCTGTTATCATTAGTCCTCGCATTGTTTCTCAGTGAAACGTTAAAAACGAGCAATAAATCAAAAATTCTATTTCATATTATTCATACGATTCCATTTATTATCTGTTTAGAAAATGACTTACAATTCCGTAATATTTAATGTAACACATTAATAAGGCACCTTTTGTAGAAACTGTATATATATATATATATATATATATATATATATATATATATATATATATATATATATATATATATATAATATTTAGGCATATTATTAGAAATAATAATCCAGTACGTTTACTTTGTACTAAAAATAATGACTAAGAATTTTTTCACTAGTTACAAGAATGTAAATTTTTCTATTAATTTTAAGAAAAGTATTTAAGAATGTCTCTCTCTCTATGTGTGTGTGTGTGTGTGTGTGTGTAATTTATTTTAAAAGAAACAGTTATTATCTGTAATGTATCCTTTTATTTATAATTATAAGTCTTGGTTTAGTTATTTTTTTAAGAAAATTGTCTTATAAAGATTTACCCACTAAATAGTGAGTGTTTTTCAGATCGATTTCTTAATGGATCTTTTAGTTTTAAATTTATTTATAAGAACCTTTATTTATTGCATCAAAAAGTTTTTTTTAGAACAAATAACATATATTAATTTTTCTTGGTATAAAGGTTATATTCAATATTTTTTAAATTAGTAGGATAAGTAAATATGATCTTTGTTTTATGAAATCAATCAATCAATCAAATGTAGTTTGGCTGTAAAAAGCATTCTTGCGCCATATTGGATGGGTTGCTTAAGAAGATCATATGTCTTGTGGTAGGTTAGTTTTATAACTCTATTTTAAATTAAATGTATTTAATAAAGTATATATCGATATGCATAAATAATTTTTAATGATTACTTTCATTTGGCTAAAATGAATTTTGATTCCTTAGTCTCTGTACTTTCTTTTATTTTCATGATTGAATTCCTTTTTTTATATGAGAATTTTTGTTTGGTTTTATACTATTTTGTTATAAAGTAATTGTTTAAATGTGATGATTAGATACATAGTATAAACATGCGATTCTCAATCCAAGATATGAAACAGCGTTTCTAATTGCTTTACATCCTTTTCTTTTGCTGTTATTTCTTATATTTATTTTTTCTTGATTCATGCCTTGACGGTTTAGGCGTGATTTTTTGCTATTGACCATTATAGTAATTGTATATTTTTAAATTACTCGCTTTATTTTTGCATATTAAATGTAAAGAAATTTTATGCTTTTATTACTGGGTATTTTAATTATTTTTACTTGCTTAGTTTTAAATTTATATTTTGAATTTGTTAGCCATATAAGCGGCTATTGCTTAAGTTGGATCACTTTTTGCATACCAGATCACTTTCCAATTTTTTACCGTTTGCTTCAAGTTTAGTTTCCTTTATCTGAAATATATTCATTTTAAAAATTTATCGCTTTAATTTTAATATCGGAAAAGTTTACTATTGTCCATTTCTCGATATTTCATCGTTTACTTTAATTCTTTTATTTAATTGAATAATTTAATAATAATTATAAAAAATAAAAGTGCATTAAGGGTGGCTAAATCTATTCTTTGCAAAACCTTCCACAGAATTTTTTTCATTTATTTTTGCTATAGTTGTGTAATTTATTATTAATTTACATGCATGTATATTTTGTATTTCTATTAACATTATGAGCTGTATATAAATATGAATTGTAACAATGAAATTTCATTCTCTTCAAATTTATACAAGTGAGCATATTTCATGATTTTTTTTGTATTATTTACATAGTTTCGCATGAAAGGGGTATTATTTGAATTCAAAAGGTTCGCTGCGATGTTACTCAAAAATGTGTAGAAAAAATATCAAAAGAGGAAATGTCATTAGCGGGCGTAGATCCTATTCCTTTTTGTCTTTTTCTTTGACACACAAATATACCTTTCTCTTTGTTACGTACCTTTTTCGCTTGGGTAACTGCAACTTCAAATTAGAAAATTAAAGGTGGAGAGTTGTAAGATACCTACCCATAGAGTGAATGCACTAGTATTTGTTCGAAATAAAAAAAATAGAGCCAATGAAAAAAAAATCATTTAATAGCATGTAACTTCTATGTGAAAGGCTTTGGACCGTAAACAAGTGCAGTGAATGTTAAATCCACACTATTTTCATTTCTCTCTTTATTCTTTTTTTTTTTTTATTTGTTTCTCTTTTCTTTCTTTTTTAAAATTGCCCCTTGCATTCTTTATTCTATTTTTCCAAAATAATAAAATAAAAAGCTATATCCCCCCACCTTATTCTTCCTTTATTATGTCCTGGTACATTTTGCAGAGAAGGATAGAAAAAAGAAGGGTGGGTATAGAGGGGGCCCCAGCGAGGCCCCTCTCGTCGGAGGGGCCCCGCCCAAATGACAGAGGACTGGCGCAAGATTTCCTAGCGCGTGGCTGCAAAAATGCAGGTGTCAGTCGCTCAGAACCACTCATTACTGCGAGCAGCTCTCCGTGAGAGAAAGAGAAAGAATGGAGCAAAAAATAAAACAATAATAATACGGGACCATACCCCTTATAAAAAAAATAAACGTATATTTTCTGGAGTGGAAGAGAGAGAATAAAAAAAAAAAAATTCAGCAGATGAGTGGTTTAGGAAAAAGATGTTCTTCCTTCTTTTTCGAGGGAGGATCCCTTAAAGAAAGTTGCCCTTTTTTTTTTTCTCTATCTGGCAGAAAGAGCAATCTGATACCCGGGCACCGAGCAAAAGACACGGGTGAGCTGCAATTGGATTTGCAAGGTCGTGCGGACCTAGCCGGGGAGGGTTTTTCGTTCTCGGTCCGCCCACCCCACATGGTGGGAAGAAATGAAACACCACAGAAATGTCTTTCACAGAGATAAAATGTTGCACTTTTTCCGAGAGCGGTAATCAATGCTCTCTCACACCCGTCCCACCAACCAACAAAGTTTGCGTCTGTGTGTGCGCATGTGGTTTTCTTGCAGGGGGAGGGAGGGAGGGTATGAGATTGCAGAGTTCACGTTTCAGATATTCCTCGAACAGGTCTAAAATCCGATTTCACGTTTTGCCAACGACCTTTTCCCCTCATGCCTCACTGAAAGGTTATAACATGTTTTTGAATATTTCTCAAAAATACTAAAACACATTTCGCAATTTATTAGAAAATAAAGAATGTGTGCTTCGCTGATTCCCTAGGTGTATTTTTTTAGGAAAATATGATAAACGTTCTATATTTCAATTTTTAAATAGCAAAGTTATGTATCATGCCATAGAAAAAATATACCTTCATTTCCGTTTTTCTTAAAATGTGGCTTCGAAATTCGAAAAATTCAAAATGTAGAAATTTCGATGAATATAAATACATAATGAAAACTTTTCATCAGTTTCTTATTAAAAATAATTATGTGCAGTTTATTTTTTAGGGAAGATGAGGAAATAAAACATTAAACTATCGGAAAAATTTATTTTTTAAAATGTATAAATATATATGTAATTTTCAAAATTGTGAGCAGTGTAGTAAACATTGAATGTTCATATAATCGAAAATGAAAACGAAATTTTCGCTTATTTTTGGACAAAGTAATTCTAATAACTTTTTGAACCTAGCCTTTTTCTTAAGTCGTTCCAAAGTTCAATTTTATTCAGAGCAGTAAGAAAATTTTCAGGCCCGTTCAAATTAAATCTCAAGACCTGTCGGGCAGTTTGGAATGTTTCCATTGCTTGATTTCTTTTGATGGTTTGTCAAATAATTCATTTTCGTTGTCATCATCATCTTTGGATTCATTTTGATCAATGCAGTCATCCAATATGTCCTACTAAGTAGGAATTCAGCCACAAATAAGCTCTTATCCTCGAGTAAAAATCACTCGAATTCGAAAATTGTTCAGAACAAAAAAGTTTTGTTCGAAATACAGAAGTTGTTTGCATAATGAAAAATCAAGGTTCTTTCAAAAGCGTTTAACGTATAGACATTCCAAACTTAGAGGTTCGGTGGTACTTCGTAACGTTATAACACATACATCCTTTTATTAGATTGCGGCCACCGTATGGGAGTGTTCACGGTAGAGAGCTTATGGCTGGTGTTGTTTCCGTCGAATCGTGGGCTCGAGTCCACTAAGGACCCGCTGTGTTACAGAGCTGATGCATATTGAATATGTCGACTGCTCCAAATCCTCCCTTTGGAGTGGTGTGAAAGTTTGGAAAAGCAAGTACCAGTTCAAGTAATCAAGTCTCGTCGCTTGATCGTTGTTCACAATAACGAGGTCCGACGCCAACGACTCTCGTGTGGCTTCTCAGTGCGATCAGAAAAATCAATTAATCAATCAAATTCATTGCACTACTTCCTTAAAATTTAGAAACATTCTATTAAAAAATATTTCTCACCTTTAATATTCAGCATTACTATTCGTAGGAGATAAAATTTGGAACACATTTTTCAAAATGGAAAAAAAAAAATTATTCAAAGAAAACTAAGTATTTCGAGATAATAATAAAATAGTCTGTTCTCTATAATCTCTCAATCGGTTTGAAGTAGGGGAACATGGCAATTTTATTTAAATCGTTTTTAAATCAAGGGAACAATGAAAGAAAAGTAAATTGCTCTCAAAAATAACTTCACACATATTGATTGAGGCAAACATAATTATTTAAAAATCACTTAAGATTACAATATTTACGGAATTTCTGAAATTTAATGCTGTACATAAGTTCTGTGATCCTTACAGAATTCCTTCTCTTTTAAGTTTTCCAGTATTATGCGGTTTTGTGTTTATTTTAATATTAACTGTCGCTTCCTCGTAAAGATATCACGATGTTGCGTCTTTTTTTTTCTTTTCAAATTCCCCGTGTATACATCTATATTAGGGAAACAAAAATTTTCCTAAGTATTTGTGTTTATTGATTAAAATCGGGCACAAAAATAAATTTACCTCGTATTAATTTTTCTTTCGCAACAATTTTTAGTTGTGTATTTTATTTTCTCTCGGGGGACACATATTGGGTTCACATAGCATTAGTGTTTCTTGGACAACGGATTGAAAAGCGCGTACCTATAGGATAGGAAAGTGGAATATTATATTAATGTTGAATAGCATTTTTCTACCTGAAAAAAATGTACCGAGCTCTCGGTTCATTTTTTTAAAATAACGAGAAGACAGAACTCTCTATCTCTCTCAGAGCTTATTTTCTCAAGTTTTATTTCTAGTAAAGGACAAGTAACGCATTTGTGACAACTTTTATCAAGTAAGCGCCATAACAATAATGTAAGAAAAAACCCCCCAAAAAGTCTTAAATTTGATCTTAGATTTCTCTCGGTACTCTACAGGAAATTTTTTAGATAAAAACCACCCCCATATAATTATCGCATGCTGATATTTTTTAATTTCCATTGTACTTAATGAACTTTAATTTCATTAAAAAAATTCTTTCATCTACTTAAAAGCAGAACACACGCGTACGCATACACGCACACATATAAATGTGTGTGTGGGTGGGTGTGTCCGTATTTGTAAATCTGATCATAAATTCCTATTTTGATGTTGCCTACTATTTAATTTATTCCAGCATATATTTCTGATAGTTGCATAATAAATATAAAACAGAGAATATAAGTGATCCTCCCCCGATAAAGAAAATAATGATGTGAAAGTATATCTTATAAATAAAATTTTCGCTGCTTTAATACTTGAGACCAAGTTTCAAAATAAAATCGCAATGTAATTATTAAAAAAAATGAAGGAATACTTCGCATTTTTTACTCATTCCAAACATTTCGTAATTTGTTACATTTTTTAAAAATATGTGCAGCAATTTTATTACAGTAATTTTAATTTTAAATCAACTTCTTTTAAATGGCCAAGAATAAAGGAAAATTAAGCGAATTAATGCTGTCATTTTCAGTTACTAGTAACAATATATATATATATAATTTAAATCAACTTGCCTTAAAAATACCCTACTAACTTATACTGGGGTTTGGAACTATATAGAGCAAAATTATTTCCTTCTAACTTATGCACTAAATAGCTTTTAATCAACGAAT
Source organism: Nephila pilipes (assembly GCA_019974015.1). Lineage (NCBI taxonomy): Eukaryota > Metazoa > Arthropoda > Arachnida > Araneae > Nephilidae > Nephila > Nephila pilipes. Next base: position 772,091 of record BMAW01016227.1, read on the forward strand.
TAGGTTTCTTAATAAATAAATATAAATAGATAGTTAACTGATAGATTTGAAAATATTGGCGCCGAATAGCTGGATAAATTTCAAATTATAGAAACATAACAGATGGATATATTTATAGATTCGAATATATAGATAAACAGATATATTTATAGATATAAGCAAATAGATTTAAATATTCAATAGTTATATTTTTTTTATTAAACAGTATTTCAATTCAAAATAATCAAAAGAAATTGTAGTATAATTTCTTTTCTTGAATAATTTCCCTTTAAACCTTCGAAATGATTGTCTTTTTAAAAATTTTCAGGCATGCAATATCCCTTTCATTAATATTACAGCCAATGAAATTCAAAACTTATACAGTTAAATCATAATTTAAATTAATTGTATAACATTGGGCTCTATCGTAATTTTTCTTTCAACTAACTGTCTTTGGGTTTTTTTCTGATTACGTTTGAATAAAAAATTCCACCCAGAAAATGAAAATGTGCCCCATGTAGATTTGATTGAATTTATGAAGTATAATGAATGAATTAGTTAACTTGCATTAATAAGCAAAGAAGTACAGAATAATAAGAGAGATGGAGGTAGATGAAGGAAGTTTGTCAATGGAGCTGAGTAGTGTTGAGTACAATATATCCCATGATGATTCAGTGCCAGAAATTCCATACAACCAACCAAGCTACTGGTGCTAAAACTATGATTTTTAGAATAGAGAACCATTTTGACAGAGAGTTTCCAGATTTCTTAGCTAGGAAGATTAGATTTTGGGTTAAAGACTCAAATCCTCATCTCCCGTTATTTTATTCACTCGAACGCGAGTAAGTTGGTATGAGACAGATAGATTTAATATAATTGTTCTAAGCGATATTTCGGATGTGTTTAATTAAGTTTTTTATTCAGAAAATAAAACAAGGAATGAACTTTTGAAATTGAAAACCTGAATAAAAGACTTAAGTTATTATCAACGCATGAGTTTCATTTATCGGACTATTGTTTATTGACCATATAAATACCATTTCGAAATGGCCACAGAATTGATGAATTTCATGCTTCTTTCCCTGTTATTATTTCCTGTTTAGCATTACAAAAAAAATTATTCGTGATTACTTTTACTTATTAATAATTCAAACTTTTTAATTACTAATTTATTCCGTGGATTCTGAGGTTTTTTATTTATTTATTTATTTATTTTGTGGGGGGGAGATGTCACACAGCTCTTATATATTCACAAAAGGAAAATCTCATACCCTTCCTAAGAAGAATTCTGTGTTTCACGGTCTTTTTTAACTTTTACATGTATGCTAATATACACGCATAATATAAATTCATAAAAGTAAAAAAAAGTTTGTTATTAATTGTAATAGTTAAATTAAATTGAATTAGAGAATAAAAAGTTAAATTGAAAATAATGATAGAATAGAAATTGGTGTCCAATACATGTGTGTCGTTTATTTAGTATATAATAAAATTTGTACATAACTATGCGAAATTAAAAATGAATGTGTAAATAATTATTATTATCCAAATATATAATATATGAATGCATTTGTTATATGGAGATTTCATTTAAAACTATATTTATTACAGACATGCGATGAAGATTTTTGCTGTATTTTTCATCAGGAATATCACACTTTAATGAAACTTCATGACACACTCATCTGCTAATATTACCATAATTTAATACATGCATTTAAGGAAAGATAATGTAGTTATTGTATAACACTCTATTCTTTCGATTATCACTACAAATGAAAATAATTCTTTTGTTTCGTTTTCTGTCACAGATTTTTGAATTATTCATAAGCATTTAATGCTATATAAAACAACCTGAATCCAAATCTGTAATCCATTTTCGAACAGATAAAAGCTCCAATTTTCATTATAAGAAAATAGTAACAAAAAGGGGGTTGAGTCCAATGGGACCAGTGGGAGATGTGGCTGTGCTGCACCAAACAAGGTGTGTAACTGTATTCTATAGTTATGAAAAAGGGGTTGACAAGAAGAAGAGTCGAAAATAGAGAAAGATAGCTTGGATGTTCCAGGGGTGCTTCACTAATTTTCACATAAATTTACAGTAAGAAATACAAGCATTACTACATTATTTTTTTTTTAAATTTGAAGACATTCCACAAATATACAGTCCCCCCCCTTTTAAGTCATAAAGTTGAAATTCTATTTAGCATTATAATATAAAAGATGAAATACAAAACATAACGAATACTTACGAGTATATATATATAAATGAATTGATTCAAGCAGAAAGGGTAACATGAAGAAGGGCGTAATAAACATGAATTGCTGTGTGTAGGATAAAAAAAAAAGGCACAATGTAATTTCAACATCAAAGCCTTTTTTATCTCAAAAAATGTGTCTGGTTTAGATTTTATTTTTTAACGTTATGTGTAGATAGTACATCAAGCGCTCTTTTATCCGGCTCGTTCGGGACCAGGAAAATACCGGATCATTGAGCGTTAATATAGTCTTAACGGTGATGCCAAAGACAAATTATTCTGAGTAAAAACTCTTAAAACATGCATTTCGTGTATTAATGCACATTCTGAATCTGAGTTATAGATATAAATTTGCGATGATGTATTTCGTTATTCTAACAACTACAAAATTAAATTCAAATGTCGAACATTTCCTTTGTTGAATATTCATGTGTTGAAAAGAAACACAGCACGAAGAAAACATTAGTACAGCACAATGGCTATTTAAACAAGTTGTGACGAGCTGTTCTATTCACACACTTGAATTTATTAGTTTTTTTCTTTTGACACTTGAAGAACTTCAAGAACTTTTTACTGTACTGTATATACAGTTGTATTAATGCATAAATGGGATTTGTTATCGGTGAGAAAATACAAAACACCGAGCTGAAATGAAAACTTACAATTACGATAAGTACTGGACGAGAATATGAGTGGCATTGAGTCGTGACTTGGTGGTCTAGATAAAAAAAAATCCTTTATCCACGCAAAACATGCGATAGTGAACTACTCAATCTATGCCAGATCAAAGAAAGGATATTGCATTAAAATTATAATGTGTTTGAGAAAGGGGATTTTTTTGCCATATGTTTCTTTCTGCATAAGACACTTTTCCTCTCATTCTAATAATTTTAAGAATTCTCCCTGTAGCATCTGGATTAACCTCGCTTTACAAAATTTCTGTTGAATCTTCTTTACAACTTTTGAATTCTTGAAAATGTATGATTTTATTGGTCCAACTGTAATTTTTCATTAAATATAAAGCGTTTGAAATCATCGAAAACGCAAATGCAAAATAACTCTTAATCCTTAATGTATGATGTAACATAGAATGAGAGTAAATGAGGAATTTTCTATTAAAAGTTAAAAATTGTCATTAAAATGTTAACTTAAAGGGGGGGAAATGCTTTATCATAAAACGTGGAAATTTCATTCTTTTCTTTTTAATTTGGAAACATTTCATAAATATACATCTCCCCCCTCTTTAAGACGTAAAATCAAAGTTCCATTTAATATAACAGCGTAAAAGAGAAAACATAGAATAGAACGAATATTTGCAGCAGAAAAATAATGTATACATATACATTAAAAAAGCTTCTATATGACAAAAGTGTTTGAATAAATAGAACTGATAAGTAAAGAATAAGTTTTTATTTGTCCTGTAACAAATTGAAACGAATTTGAATTTACAGTGCAACAGCTCACCAGCATCAAAAATAAAGAAAAGGAAGAATTTTTAATCCAGCCAAATATTTTTAATAAATATTTAAAAACTTGTATTGCGTGCTATCGTGATTTCGATAGTTTAACAGTTGAGGGCGTTCACCGGTTAAGTTTTTAGTCAAAATATAGGTTGGATTAAAAAATCTTTCTTTTTTTTTAAATTTAAGATGCTGATTAACTGTTGTACAGTAAATTCAGATTCAATTAAATTTCTCACTGATCGAATTTTTTTTTTACACTTCAGTTCCTTTTTTAAAAATTCTTACATTACGTAAGAGTGAGACTTATCTTTTCAAAAAAATTATGTATATTATTTTCTCTCTTTTTTTTTTGTCTTTATTATTTTCAAAAAAGTTTTAACAAAAAAGAAAAAAAAATGTTTTAATTTCTCTAATTTGTAGTTTCATAATTGAATATTGCATTGTCATTGTAAAAGCGTGTGTATAAAGCATCAATGTCCTTGCTGGGAAGTGGGTCAAAAATGGATGAAAAGATTTGTGACGAATTGATAAACAGCGCAATGCGATAAAAGTGTTGGTAAGAAGGAATTGATTCAAACAGAAAGTAACATAATAAATGTGATTTATTCTGTAGTATTGAGAAGTTAGGATATGATATTAACAATAAAGAATATTTTCTATCGGAAAAAGTGTTTCTAGTCTGAGTCTTAATCTTTAATATTACGTGAATGACAACTTCAAAACAAACTCAATTCCGTTCACGGGCTAATTTCTAACAGGTAAAAGTTACGAGGAACGCACCATACAAGTATGTATGTAGTTAGGTGGTAATTTTTCTTAATTTACCACATAGAAGGGGAACTGTTCCTAGTGGTTTGTATCAAAAGGTTTATTCTGTGTTTAAGGCAGCACTTTGTTTCATGTAACTTTGGTACTTTATTGCATGTCAATGACTTCTTTTTTATATCCCAATGATTTCCACTTTTCTTGGAAATGCCGATGTTTCTTCAGCAATGTTTCGCTGAGTTTCAACACCACTGGCTTTCTATACAGACGTACTGAATATAATGGTTTGAAATAGATGGGTATTCGTTAACACAAAATAATAAATAAAAATTAATAAAAATCTATATTTTTTTTTCTTCAACATCAATTTACTAGACACAGGATGAAAGCAGAATAATTAATATTAGGGGCACAGTGCAAATACATTAGAAGGCTCATGGAGATATGTGTATTTATTACTTGCTAAAATATTTGCTGCTATGGATAAAGGAAAGATGGGCTGATTCAATACGGCTGGTTAACGGTTCAGTATCGAAAGATGAGGCTCGTAATCAACAGTTTTAAATTCTTGGAAATTTCAAAAATCAAGCTATTGTATTTTGTGTAAAATGTTTGTTACATATTGTTTTGTTTGCTGGACCTCCCTTTATTCATTGTGCGTCACGTGTGGCCCGTGTACTGCGAGTTTGACATGTTTGCTTATGTGACTTACAAAAAAAGAAATACCTCCTTCCCCCCTGCACTTTGGAAATATTTACCGAAACCATAAATTTTAGAAATACAGACAACGAATATTATAAAAATAATTGATTACGAAATAGAACTATGTCATTTTTCTTTTAAAAGGGAGGAAACATTTCATTTGTTTGGAATAGTGTTTTCTCCCATTAGAGAAGTCGTAAGAAATTTCAAATTCCCAGCTTTGTTTCTTTATGTAGTTTATTATCTAGGCAAAGGTAAAAAATATAAATTCGTATTTGCGATGAGAGAGCCAGATAATGCATCCATCAAAGATTGCCTTCTTTATCCATGAGTTTAACAGATTCGTAATACAAAAGACTGAATGACATGTTAAGAATATGTTCGTAAAGCATCTTAATGCACACGAAAGAAAGCCATATTCGGGCATTTGCAGGGGCTTTTTGACGTCTCCAGGTAGAGAGATTAGGCAGAGGCAAATCTGCAGCGATTAGGGGCGACACCAGAAGGGGCAGATTTATAAGGAAGCCGGGGCGTATGATGAATGGGCGCTGCCGGTGCCAGAAAATCAATTCTTTTCCCTTCGGAATGATGGCATTTTGCAATTCAAATTCTTCTTCCTTCTGTTCGTTGTGTCTTTGTGCTTCTTTTATGAAAATCGGTGGAGAGTATTAGGGAACTTCTTGGAAAAGGATGCTTCTGCCTGATTGGATGGAGGAGCTTAAAGGTGTAAGGGGGGAGAGGAAGAGCATCCTGTCCTCTCATCCGGATAAATATTGCGGACTGTCATGTTTGTAGTGCCGTTCCGACGAAGAAGAAAATGTAACTCTCTTCAACTGTTTAATTTTGCCTCATCAACAGTTCAACTGTTTATATGTGTTAACGAAAGGGTATCGCGAAGTTTTAATTATTATTAGAACAAGCCGGGATATCTGGATAAAATTTATTCTGCACATTAATTTACCTTTATTTACGTTATGTTTCAAATTACAGTTATTCATGTTGATACAGGAAGCCGTAGATGATTGAAGTCAATCGAAGTATAGTGATATTTTTATCATCCCGGGATATCGGGTAGATTTAATTATTACTAAAATAATCCAGATAAAAACTTAATTTTTATTCATGGTTCTAAGAATTTCTCTACATAGTCACCCTCCAGGGATGTACAATTCTTCCAGTATTTCTTGATCTTTCGAAGGTGGTCATTGTAGAACTTTTTTTTTAACTCTATCTTCTTTATACTTCCGGTTACTTCAATCTATAGCTTCCTGAAACAAAACAAATCAACCCGAATGGCTGTTATGGCTGAAATTAATTAATGTGCAGAATAAGTTTTATCCAAATATTTTGGTTGTTTCTTATAGTAATAATTAAAACATTCCGATCCCCTACGTATGGTTTCCTTTTTGTACATATATTCCTTCTCTTTACTGTTGTTTCATTATGTTACCTAGATTGGTGGCTCCAAACGTTTTTTTTTTAAAAGAATTCTTTTTTTTACACATGTCTTCTTATCAGTTCTTGTAACATATTATTAAACTATTTTAGAATACAAGATTGAAATTTTGTAAGAAAATTCACATGTGGGTTCCGTAGGAGGAGTTTTTAATTCTATTGCCTCTCGGATTTCTTTTTGTTTATGTTGTCAGTGTTCTTATGTTTACATTTAATTCTTTTACAAAATTTTGCTTACCTTTAAACGAATTTATATTTTTACTTTAGATCAACTTAATATAGGCTAGTTGTTAGTTGGCAGATAATAACTGTAATTAGTTAAATTATTATTTTGTAGATTAGTTTTTAGTTTAGAAATTAATATTTTTAAGTTATTTTCCTTTGGTTACAATAAAGGAAACATTCCTTTTGTCAAAAAGAAAACATCAGTTAATGAATAATATCTGATATAGTAAACTGAGAGAGAGTGAAACTGAAATATTATCCTCAAAAATCTTTTAAGCATTTGTTTTACAAAAAAAAGTGTGTTTAAGGTTACAAGTAATTTAATTATTAAATGTTGTTATAATAATTGTTTTAATAGTTAAATATTTAATTTAAAAATAAAGAAAAAACCTGTCAGGAACTTCAACCAGAATAGAACTTAAAACTCTTCATTAATAAGTCCTTGCTAATTTAACATTTTTAAATAAATCCATCAGAATGTTAAAAAAGTCAGTATTTAAATTATGTACACCATAAATTTTACTTTAAGCATTCTTCTATGAAGTTAGAATTATTAAGTCTCTTGTGATTTGTGTGTGTTCCTAAAAATATAAACTTCATTGTAACAAACATTTGCTTTTAAAACATCCAATTATAATTCCATGCTTAATATTTTCAACAAAAAAAGAGGGGAAATAAATATTACCAATGAAGCATTTTAGAAGAACATTTAAAGTAGGAAAACACTTTGATAAAATTGCAAGAGGAAAACAAGAGATTTCTTATGATAAAATTTATGAAAAGAATTTATTTCTGTTTGCCGTAATAAATGAACGTCTTATATCTATCATTAAGCAGAGAGAAAGTATTTAGTAAAACTTTTCAGTAAAAAGTAAGAAAAATAATCAGAGTTAAGGAAAATAAAGAAATTACAGGAGGGAAATACAACTTTTCTGGATTCTTAAAAGGAAAAAAAAAAAAACTGAATTAATTTAGGAAATTAAAAAGTTAAAACAAAACTGTAGCTTTTCTCAAGAAGTAGTAGATTCGGTAACCATGTTAGGCAAAGTATCTGTGAGTGGTACTGTCCAAAATAGGGAATTAAAAAGCAATCCTTCCCTCTTGATAAAACCAAAAATTAGAACTGGACATGTACGAGAAGGTATCGTAAAGTTTTAACTATTACTAAGAAATAATCGAGATATCTAGATAGAATTTATTCAGCATATTAATTGATTCGTATGTTGAAAATTACAGCCATTCATGTAATTCGCTAGGTTTCTAAAAGCCGTAGATTGTAGTAACCCGTAGTATTCTAAGGTCAATGATCGAGATTGAAACTTAATTATTTATTTATTATTACTTAGACTTCTCTACATAGTCCCCTTATAGAGTTATACATTTCCCCTGGAGTTTCTTGACCATTCGAAAGCCTTTTTTGTAGAATTTAGCAGATTATCTTCTTCATGCTGCAAAGAAGTTCAATCAGCGGTTCCCTAAACCATACAAATCCCCATAAATAGCTGTCAAATATACAACATTATGCTCATAAGGATGAATTTCTATGCGAAATAAGTATTATCTAAATATCTCGGTAATAATTACACCTTTACTATGCCCACACGTTCAGTGTTCAACATCCACCTTATCAAAACAGCTACATGAACCCCCTCCCCCCAATTCTTTTCTCTGAAGGATACCTACACTTCTAGCTCTGTAGGGACGTAGACATCAAACCCAAACTCACCCGTCGAGAAGACAGCAAAAGTATCCCAACACCAGATGCGATTCTGGTGCCTTAGGGGAGGGAATAGAGGACATCCTTCTCCCCCCCCTTCGCGACACAGATCCGAGTGAATCATTCCAGTCAAAAGAGAGAGAGAGAGGAATCTCTGAGAAAAGCAAGCATCGGATGAAGATGTGGATGGGCCGTAATTAGTGCGCGGAAGGGAGGGGGGTTGAGCAATCTTCCCTCCACCCTCTGCCGTCATTTGTCATCCAGGGAAGGCAACTATGACAGCCATTGTTTCCTGCAACTTCCCTCTCTCTCTGGCATCGATTCTGGTTATCTCCCGCTCAGTTGGTTTGTTCCGCAGCTTGGGAAACTCGCCCGAATGCACAGAAAGATTGTGTCTCGGGGAAGACGCTGGAATTGATGTCACTCGGAAGAAGGATCGATGGTTTGGCCAACCCCCGGTGATAGACACTCGGTGAAAAGTTGCCTCGCGAGGAATCGCCTCTTGGCACCGCACAGTTTGAAAGTGAAAAGAAAGAGAACTTGTTTGGGACTTCCTCGTTACGAAAACCTTGATAATAATTTTTTGCACCTCGCTGGTAATGAATACTACACTAAGCTGTTGGAGTTAAGCTAATAATATCCTCTTGTGCAATTTATGCAGTTATTCATTCAAGCTTGGATGATTCGAAACTGAAGATGTGACAGCTTTCCTTCATTATTTTATCCTACAGCCATCTTAAAATGCAATTAAATAATCAATAAGTTCAAAACTCCATTTTAAAATACATAAGAGAAGGGAAACACACTTTATTATCTATCTAAGAATATGTAATATCGCTATCTCTCTCGAATCCCTCTATACTCAGTTAATCCTAGTTTATGTTCAAATAAGGAAATCGTAGCTTACCAAATCACTCATTCCAATTTAAGCACTTTTCGATTATAGCAGATTCGACTCCTATTATTATGATAAGGATTTACTTCCAACCACTCTCTGTATACAGGATTAGTTACGAAGAATTCACTCCAATCTACAACATCTATCAGCTTGTAGTTATTATCTTCCTCTCTTTTCTTTCCTTTCAATTCTGTTTTGTTTATATGACTCTCTAATTCAATTCACTACATTCTTTACCCTCATCAAATTTACCCAATCTCGTTTAATTTGGTTGGAAAGAAGTTGCAACAATATGAATTTAAATTACCAAAAATTCTCTGAGGTTAGGGAAGTGAAAATCGCGAAAAGCGCAACTTTACTAAGGAACCGGAAAAAAATCGAATCATCCGAAAATGTGAATTATCTGAAAATTCAAATCACATGTGTTCTCCTTAAGATAAAAGGTCTTTTTTTTTAAAAAGTTAATTCTCGGACCAAAGATATAACACACTGTCTTTATTTTACAAAATAAATACATATTACAATATATACATTTATATATTTTTTTAATTAAATCAAATATATTTTTATTCTGTGCATGAACAAGTTACAACTTTTAAAAAATAATATATTTTTTGCTGACCCCTTTGAATGCAATCTTTGAGTCAACGCAAATGATTTCAATCTATCAAGTGAGAAAAAAATAGAACCTTCTGTATAAAACTAACCTTCAAAAAATCATCTAAATTCATGTACTCCTATATGTGACGTAGCTTCTACTGCACTAAGTAGGTACTTTCCAGGATTTTCTAGTCCTCTTCATCCCCACGTATTCCATCCTGGGGTTGTTATCTGTCATTTGAGAAATAATATTCGTGTCAGATATCCCTCCACACATTTAAATCTTACAAGGTAGGGTACGACTTGGGAAATTCAGTTGGGAATAGAACTTAGTAAGTTTCTCGTACACCAGAAATGTGTATTCGAGTCCTTGGAAGATTTATAAACGAGGGTTCATATCTTTGATCCTTTGCAAATCCTATCTTTCACTCTGAAAGCTACTCACTCAAAACAGATATGTTACATATGTCTCATACTGATAACTTCTGCTCACTATTTCTACCACCAACCAACTACTCTCTTATTAAACGCTTTACTGCTTATTTATATATCTTCTCAATTCTATTCGTTATACTTCAATAACTAACAAATTTAATCTACATAAGTCATGTTATACTTATTGGGAGAGATTTTTAATTAAACCTAATTCATCTAGTCTCCCAAATGTTAGTTGAAAGGAGGAACAATAGATCTCACGTCATAAGCACATTACTTGCTAAATGGTTTATCAATCTATGACTGAAAGAAGCTGACAATAATATAATATATTGCCCAGGTATCTATTATCTACTTATAAGTGGTATGTGCATTGTATTTGAGGATTTCAGGTTTAATACAAATATTCAGTTAATCGATTTTTCCACTTAAGAGGTACCCACTAATTCGAAATTTTCATCTCTAACATAAGGAACTTCAAATAGTTTATCTTTTTATTCGATATACACTGATAAAGAACTAACGTGGCTGAAGTGTCCTAATGGTCAGGGTGGCAAACTTGCATTTGAATTTGTCGAGTCGGGAGTTCGAGTCCTGATGCTTGACGTGTAGTGGTGCTGATGCATGCTAAATTTGTCGAGGTTCCACGACTTCCTTTTGGCATGGAAACTTGGAGAAAGAGTATACAGTTACAGTCGTTTCGTCACTTGACCAAGGTTCAAAAAGACAAGGTCCAGCGTATATAGCCCTCATGTTGCTTTTAAGTGGAACGTTCATAAAGTACTCAATCAATCGACAAAGAACTAAATGTAATCATGTGTTTCGAAAATAAATGGTCTCCAGTCTCTAAGACTTTGTATAACTGTTTTTCTTCTACTATTTTTTTATAACGCATTCTTTGATATTGGCACTATTACACTGAATTAATTCAATACAAGTAAAATGGGATTTATTAACAACTTAGCTTTAAGTAAAGTGTTGATAGAATGAATGAGCAGAGTTCGTTTTAACAGAAAACTTCTTTTTACTACGAAGATTTCCGAATTTTTAGGACAGTTTTTCTGCTAATTTTTCTGTAAAAGATGGATGTATATATTAACTTTTCTTAAAACAATAATCCCGGAAAAACTTTCATTCGTTTTGGTCTTAAAACATCTCTTACCCCCATTATACTAGCTTACTTTTATTTTTTAAATATCCGTCTAGAGGAAATATCAATTATAACTTTAAACGTTTGATTACGTAATATCCTGCGATATTGATGAGGAAATTAGATTAACCTATCAAGTTGCAGGGAAGCTTATAGGACAATTAATGTTATGAAACAATCAGACAAGGTTTCCGGGAAATAGTATTAGGAGACTCATTGGATTCATTGAACATTCACTGCTACTGTTGTCCGCTTTCACTTCTGTGTTAGTCTTGCTTCCGTGTGTGCTACTCCTAACGGGCTTACCCTCTTCAGTTAAGTACAGGCCTCATGACCACGAGGTATCCTTGTGATCTTTATTTTTCTCATTGGGTTTACTCTCTTTGATAAATATGGGTAACATCGAGTATTCTACGTTTGTGAAGGACCAGTGACTAAACAGTCACTTCTACTTCGTCTGAAATGACACGATATGGACATAGCGGAAACTGAAACGATCAGGTAGATTTGGGAATGAACGGGAGATGATAAAGAAGTTTCAGCTAGTTTTTAAAAAAGAATCAAGTACCGAGTTCTATATTCTCTAAAAGAGAATTTCTAGTGATCTTATTTTTTATAGGGCTTACTGTCTTTGATAAATATGGGTAACATGGCCCCGGAATTCCCTAGCAACTCTCCTCTGTTTTCGACACTCCTTTTTTCCTTTTCCTTCCATCTTTATTACGTCCAAATGATAGTTTCACATAGTTTGGCGTAACATAGCTAGATTTGTTCTAGCACCATAAGACTTTACTTACACCAACTCACTCTGTGTGAATGATGAGTATAAATATTTATCAATGTGAATAAAAATTGGTGAAATGGAAAAAAGTCCTGAACTCCATCCTGATTACACTTTTGAGGCTAGTATTGGATTACGACCATGTTCTGCTTAGTGTTTTTCATGTATATACTAAACGTCACCAATTTACTTAAAAATTGGGATATATTTCAATATAAAAATGTGTTTTGGGCAAAACATATTAGGAACTCATTTAATAACAGACTAATTTAAAACGAAACTGTCATTTTTCAATAAATGTGACTTGTGGACCTCACCAGTTGCTATTTCACCTGCAGCAACTAATCAACGTAGTGATATATCTGGGAACGATTTATTAGATAACAGATTTCTTGTTTGTACAAAAAGTAGGAACTCCCTTAATACTAATTTTAATTTTCTTGGTGTATTAATTGCTGAAAAAAGTCCTTTTTGTGTCTGAAATCAGTGGTTGCTTTTGAGTAATGATTGCTTGGGCAAAAAAATGCATCTCACAGAAAATATATAAAAAGTCGTTTTTTTATGTGTTATTACACCTTCCCAACTCTGGGTATAATATAATTATATAAATCGTTTTAAAAATCGTTAATCGTTTGATGGAGGAAAGAGAGAAGGAAAAAATATTTTTTTTAAATTTTAATAGAGTTTTACGCACTTCTACTATGTTGTTTTTGTTGCGATATTGGGCCGCGGTAGCCTAGTGGTCAAGGTCGTGGACTAGCGACCGGCGGTTTTCGTTCAGTCGTGGGTTCGATCCTTGGCCGCCAAAGACCCGCCGTGTAGCCGGGGCTGATGCACGTTAAATCTGTTCGGGGCCCAAAGTCCTCCCGTTGGCGTGATGTGGATGTTAGGAGAGGGGGGTGCCAGCTCAGGTGTCGTCCTCGTCACTTGACCGTGGTTCAAAATTACGAGGTCCGTCGCCAATAGCCCTCGTGTTGCTTCTAGTGCGACGTTAATAAAAACTAAACAAAACTAAACTTTGTAGCGATATTTTTAATGTTTTGTCTGAAGTTTAACAGATATGAATTGTTGATTGGTTGGGTTTCATAGGATATTGACCCCATTGTTGCTAGTATTAGTGGCTACGGTAACTTAAAGGTCATGGTCGCGCACTCACGGCCAGAGTTATTTCCGTCGAGTCGTGGGTTTGAGTCCTCAAGCCACAAAAGACTCACTATGTAGCGAAGCTGAGATGCACGTAAAATCTGTCGAAGCTTAATTTTTTCAACACGTGAAGTTGAAGTTTAGAGAGGAAGGTACCAGCTCAGTTCTCATTTTCATCATTGGACCGAGGTTCAAAATTACGACATCCGTTGCCATTAGATTTCGCGGTGCTTTTAAAGGCAACGTTAATTATCAATCAATCAATGTTATTATTGTTATCCTCACTGTTGTAATACACGCCTCTGGTTGTCTATGTCTTATCGACTTGAGGTCCCCCACAGCAGCCAATACAGCTGTTAATTTTGAACCAAGTCCAGACAACGGATCGACACCCGAGCCAGTAACCCCTTCTCTCAACTTCCACTCCCCGCCAAAGTGACCCCGACAGGTTAAAACCCATCAGGAGTCTATCTTATTAAGGTAATCATGACCCTCTAGTTACTTTTGTGATTTTTAACCAATGGGATTTGCTATCGTTAATAAAAGTGGGTGGAGCTCCCTCGTGATATCCTAGCAATTCTTCTCTATTTTTACTCTTATTGTCAACCGATTTTTGCCTTTTTTCCATTTTTTGAAACACATAGAACACATATACAGATGTTTGGTTCAGCACTACCAGATTTGACGCTTGCTCCATGAAACTCAGCCTTCATTCACTCACACCGACAAATTTAACATACACCGACCACTACACAACGGACTTTTATAGAACCAGGATTGGAATTACTTGTTACACTGAAACAACTACGGCCGCTTTGTCTTTACCATGGCCGCTCGGCTACTCAGCCCAGTAATAGTTATAAGATGGCTCATTAAGCGTACGTATTAAATGAAGACGTATTGTCATAAGTAGAATACGTACAATTAAAAAGAAGTTGTGACTCACAAAGTGATATTTGAAATGCATTGTTGATGTTATGTGGAAGTTTAGAGAGAGAGGTACCAGCTCAGGTATCGTCCTCAACACTTGACCGAGATTCAAAATTACGAGGTCCATTGCCAATTGCTCTAGTATTGCTTCTTATTGTGATATTAATAATGAATTACACTCACAGTTTGAAATAAAATATTGCTCTGTTTATTTAAAATGATCGTGCCTCTCGCTCTGTTTCAATGTCTACTTGGGAATAAGTGTAACTCGCTGTACTAGCAAACTCGTGGCCGACGTTGTTTTCTTGGAGTTCTGGATTCGAGTCTTGATTCTACAAAAAGATCCACGGTGTAGAGAGGCTGACGCATGTTAAATTTATTGAAGTTCCAAGTCCTCATACCGGCGTGGTGTGGAAGTTTATAATATGCTAACTCGGATGTCGTGACTGTGGCTTGACCGAAGTTCAAATTATGAGGTTCCTCACTAATAGTACTCATGTTGCTTGCATGTGAGACGTAAATAAATATTCAATCAATCAATACAACCTTTTCGTCTATTTTAGTTGTTAAAGGTTCAGTTTAGATGTGTGATATACGTTCTTTCGTAAATAACGTATAATTGTTGAATTTAACCAAACATGATACCTGCGACAGTGAAACCACATCCAATCAGTCGCTGTTATTTTCGGCATCTAACTCGTGGTTCAAAATGTCTAGGTTTGTCATCATAAGACTGTGACAACTCTGATTTGAGGATAATACAAAATTTTAAAAATTGTTTTCGGAGTTCTCGGTTTCATCGTGAAATATGCTGAAAACTAAGACAAATTATAATTCGAATTTCTTGGATTATGTTCCTTATTAACGTATCTGAAAGGTATTTTGACTTCAACCAAAATATTAACTTCGAAAAAGAATTAGGAAGTATTCTTAGCGAAGTCAAACAATAGAAGGGAAAAAATCATTTAAAATATGCGAGAATGGCATCTTTTTAGAATAAATTATGACGAAAACCAATAAATAGACGCACACCGTTTGCAACAGAACACCCCTTTTCTTCTTGAGATGGGGAGGGGGGTTGACGAAACAACGAAGCAGAATAAACATAAAAGGGGCGCAGAAGTAAAAATTCCCACTCGGGGATGCGGGGGAGAGGAAAAATCCTTCGAATTCAGAAGAGGATGGGGAGAAAGGCAAGGGGGAGGAGTGCGGCCAGCTGGAGTTGACGTGCCTGGCTCATGGAATATTCATGAGCAGGACGGTGTCGCCTGCCTGCTGTACACCACTCGCCCATACATACGTGCCTACTTTGTCACAGACGCGCCGGCGGATTCATTCTTTCAGGCAGGGCTACCTCACTTGGCAATGGACTTGATGTTTGGCGATTTTTACTGCAAAACTCACTTGAATCTTACTTTTGCGTGTTACCTGTTTAGTTTTAAATACATTTGACATATTTTATACATTTGCCGAGAGATATCAGTTTCAAGTTCCCAGACAGCGATATTGAGCCTCATGTTCGAGCCCTGTTTCCAATAAAGATCTAACGTCTCAATGGATTCAAAGTACTCATGATGTTGTAGCGTTTATATGGTGACTTAAGGGCCAGTTTAGATGTCGACCTCGTCATCTGATGGTACTTTCAAAATTACGTGATGTGCTGGTTTTGGACAGCAAATGTTACGTCAGGTATATATAAAAAGCAAGGCAATGTTTAATAAATAACATAATTCTCAATATTTTTTGTCTTAGCTCTCACGTGGCTTCTAAGTGAGGCGTTAATAAACAAGCAATTAATATTTTATCTCTTTTAGATAATGCACTTAATGTCTAATTCCATAACAAAGGATAATTGAATTTGTTACTTCGATAATCAATAATCAAATTAACAATTAATAATCCAAATTTGATCTAACTTTTGACAGTCTGTAACACGAAAACTTGATAAATCTTCGCGATCTTTTGAATTTGTATTTTGGAAAATTTTATTCAATTTTGATCGGCTTTTATTTAATAAGATTATCTCTTTAATTATCGCTAGTGTAAGACTTAAAGATTTATTTTTTAGAATTTTACCATTTGCTTATTAAATTTAGCATTATTTATTAACATTTTTCACATTCCTTTTCATAAACAAATCAATTTCTGAGAGAGAAAAAAAAAACCCTTTTTTTTGTAATTTGACCTTCCTTTCACATAAATTGAATTTAATTAATTTCGTCGTTTCTCATTATATGTATATTTTGCAATTATTTTATATAACTGGAACATTTCTAAGCAAATAAAGATTAAAAAAATACCGAAAGGATCTTTTTCATAAAAAGATTTTATTAAGTTGGTTAAAGACACTGCAGTTCGTTATGTTAGTTAGCTACTTTATCAGCGACAAACGAATCGAGTCATGATTTTTCCATTCCCTCAGAAGCTTACTTCATTTAAACAAGTACGGGAATCATGATCCCGAGGCATTTTCTTTCTTTTTCCCATAGAATTTAATATCTTTGGAAAACACGATTGACGTGCCTCCGGGCTATCCTAGCGATCCTTTTCTGTTTTCGAACCTTCTTCTTGTCAAGCAATTTTTATCCTAACTACAATTTTTTTAAAATGTTTAGATCACTGTTACACCATATTTGGTGCAGCCTAGCCACATCTGGCTGTTAAGCTATTAAACTGTACCATCACTCATTTCATCAAATTTCGCTGAAATATATTCAGCTGGGTGTCTCTTAGTTTTCAGACAGTGCAGTGGGAAAGTGTAGCAAATAATATATAAATATATATTTAATTCTGACAGTCGTTAGAAATTTTGAGGTTTATCACCAAAAGCTCTGATATAGTTATAAGGAAACACGAATTCAATACCAACTTTGAAAAATGTTTTAATCTGTTTACAAAAAGTCAAAAACTCCATCGCGAAGAAGACAATTTCATGCATAAGGAATGGAAAACGGATCACCCCGCAGTAAAAAGACTGAGGTAAGGATATATATATATATATATATATATTATAATGCAACTGAAACATATATTATAATAACTGAAACATAAATAAAGTATTACAGCATACAGAATTCTGCTTTTAATTGTATTCATAATAATTGTAAGGGTATATATATATATATATCCCTACAATTCGTAATCGGTTGTATATATATTATATATCCCTACAATTCGTAATCGGTTGTATTTCAAAAATATAATTGAACAAATTACAAATATGAACTCTGTTGCCTAATAATACATGAAAAAAAAATTAATTTAAAAAATGTTATTGATGACTAGATATACACAATTAGATGTCATACCATTGTAGGAGGTATTTATTAATGATAAATAAATTTTCTTCTGTGACGTTTCTCTAATTTCAAAAGTGTTCATGGTCGTATTGCTTGATCATGGGTGTGGCAAGCATTGATTTTTGGGGTCATTAAACCTATATTACGTATGAACTTTCTTAAAAATAATTTATTACTATATATAGCTTTTACATAAATATTATTATTATATATATATATATATATATATATATATATATATATATATTATAAGAATTTAATTGAAATTTCATTGAAGATAAAATGAATTTATCCACGGAAAATTATCTTTCGTGACATGATTCTACATTCAAACCTGTTTTTGGGCGGAGAATAAGGATTGCATAAAAAAAACGCACGAAAAAAAAATTCTTAATCTTCATAAGTTGCTATAACATATTTTATTTACAACACATTAAAAATTTTATACGCTTAATAAAGACCTCATATGCAGCTAGAAAAATTGACTATCTAAACAAGGCAAAAATTAATTTACACATGGGTACCTTTTCAAATGTTTTATTTCTTTATTCATTATTGGCCTAAACGGAAAGTATCAAATATATATATATATATATATATATATATATAATTAAAATTCACTTTCGTCACACGAATAAGATACCTCTCTCTTATTGAAAATAAACATTTGGGTGAAACAATGTTGTCGTTGATCAGTTTCTGCGACGACGGTTGTTTGGCTAGTTGATTGTATATCTCTCGTTCTTATATATCTCATACATATAAGATCGAAGCTCATTTTGGAATTTTAAAATTCTCGCCGAATTGGTATCGATCGCAAGAAAAGGGTATTCTTATTTGCGCCAAAGTTAATGTCTACATAGATGTTCATTTAAAGTCCCCAAAGTGTTAGTTGAAGCTGGAAATGGGATAGGGTTCATGCAATGATGTGATAAAATTAGTGGTGCAACATGAATACATTTTATGTATTGTGAGGATTATATTTTGATGATGATATTTGTAATGTGATGATGATATTATTTGTAATTTATGTATAGCTCTGTTGCTTTCTTTTAAATAATTTCTTAATTTTTATTCATATTCTGTATTTTGATACTTTTATTTATACACCGCATAAAACATTTGCCCTCCAAAAAAGGAGCGTGTAAAAACGGGTTTAACTGTATTAAACCTCTCTGAGGAAATTGCAGTTTCGGGTAAGGTATTTTTTACCTTTCTCAAAACATAACTGTAATTTGAAATAAAGTATTAAACTATGAATAATCGTTTTAGTGCAAGAAACTCTTTGAGTGTCTTTAATCAAGTGGAAGAAAGAAAATATTGTTAATCTCTCTCGATTGTAATCGAAGTCTCATTTCCCCCTCATCCTCTTGGCGACTTTTGGCGGTTGTGAGTTTGGCGCTATGATGAGCCTCTTTTTTCCGGCAGCCCTGGGGGAGTCTTGAAGAGTGACGCTTCTCTTTCGTCAGCTATTAGATTATAATTCCCGCGGGTTCCTCCGCGCCAAAAGGTGGGGGTGGATCGGCAGAAAAGATGCCGAAAGGAACTGAAGGAGAAGGAAGGGAGTGGGGATACACCGGGATAAATAAAGCAACCAATCGAATAGGAGAATCGGGATTCGGCCGGCTTCCAATTTGTTGGCGGCAGCTCTCTCTTTCACATGCCGCTTCCAAAACAGTTTATGAATCGATTTTTGTTCGGAACCGTGCGAGATTTGCGAAGATTTTTTCGCGCTGTTTTTGAGAAGCGAAGCATTGATGAATGCTTTGAAGATCATTCTCCCATTTTTTTTTTTTTTTTTTTCTTTTTTGAGTCAGTGGAACGGTTCGAAACATTTGGTTATCCCGCTTCTTTGGATATTTAAACTTAATGAGTAATACTAAAGTAACTGTAGCTTAGGAAAAATGAAGTGTCGGATATATTATCTATAATCCGACACTTCACTTTTCCAGCCACGTCAGAAATCTGGCCTTTTTTTTAGCAGGTAGGCAAGATTTACAGGCGTTATTTTATGTCTTCTACTTCAATGACATTAAGTAGGCAACCAATGAAAACAGATTTTTTTTTTTTTGTAACTTAAGTTATTTCGTGTGTTTGGTACTTTGTTTACGAATATTGTATTAAGTTTTACTCAATAATAGACAGCTTTTGCTATTT
This sequence comes from Nephila pilipes, assembly GCA_019974015.1. NCBI lineage: Eukaryota > Metazoa > Arthropoda > Arachnida > Araneae > Nephilidae > Nephila > Nephila pilipes. The sequence continues at coordinate 792,048 of BMAW01016227.1, forward strand.
GAATGCATTATTATAAACAATTTTTCGGTTATCTGGCAGAACTTAAGTCCAATATCTGATGAATTACTGAGCAAGTTCTGTATATGGTTTTTTTTTGTAAAAACCTTTTGCTATTCATCTCATACATCTATATTTCAAACTATAACTTCATCAAGGAGGAAAAAAACTTATTTTGAAAAAATGAAAATTATATTCATAAACGTAAATAATTCATGTATGACGCACCAGATGACTGTTGCACTCTTCCTTGTAAATGAACTCTTCAGTTTATTGAACAGATTGATGCAGTAGGGGCTCTTAATAAAAATCTAAAGGAAAATTTCTCCGTTGCGTCTTGTTCTTACAGCTTTTGTGATCTCAGCTAGAACCCCGTATTCATTTTTGTTGAAGTTACAGGGGAAAAAAAATGACGATGATGAAATGATGAAACAAAATGCCCTTTTTCGAGCTTTTGTACCTTGTTTTTTTTTTTTTTCTGACTTCGAATGATAAACTTTTATAAGGATCACCCAAAAATCTGTAGAAAAGATTTTGAATTTTTTTTTTAAAATTGAATGAGAAATGGTTTAAAAAAAATTACTTTCGATATTTCGTTTTAGGTCTTACTTTTATACGCAAGTACAACAAATAAGTTTTAGTAATATTTTTGGGGTCCTCTATACAAATAATATACAGAAAAATAATTTTACTTAACTGAATTTCTAGATTTGTAAGATTATTTTTTTAGCATCGTATCAGAAGAAACAAGAAACCTATTGGCGGCAGACCTAGTAATTTTGAGCCTCGGTCAAGTGACCTGAGCCGATTCTAACTTCCACACCAGGACAACGGGTGTATCTTTTGTCTCGACAGATTTAACGCGCATCAGCTCCGGTTACACAGTGGGTCTTTAGTGGCATCAGAGTTTTATCCACAAATCACCGAAAAACGCCGGCCACGAGCCTGCGTCCATGACTACTAGGCCAACGTGGGCATTTAGATTTGTAAGAAATGTCTTTTCTAATCAGTATTTTGATAATATTCAATTAACGGAACTCAAGTTAAGCAGTATTTTTGCTTTGGGTAGTTAACAAAAGTGGATAAATGGTAGCTCGCGGACCTCATCCAGCTTGCGGAAGATTGCACAGAAAACGAATATTCCAGAAGTTTCCTACTGATCATAATGGAAATCCCAATCTACAAATGAGGTCTGGGAACAAGATATTTGGCATGACGTGGATATACAAAATGGGTTACCAGTTCAGGTGTCGAACTCGTTTTCTGACCAGGGTTCAAAATTTTGAAGCTGCCCATGGGAACTGGTAGAACGTCAAACCTTTATTGGCGAGTTAGAAGATCCGTTTGTGCATAGCAATAGTCATGGGAACAAGATATTGAAAAGTAAAGTATTAGAATTGAAAAAAGTTGCAGGTCATCTCGATTTTAAATGCCACATATTGTTGGGAGTTATTGTACTGTGTGTCCTAAGTTCGCGTACTGATAATTTATCATACAAAAACGATATGCTTAGAAGCGATTATTTTTATGCCAACGAGAGAAAAGAGAATTTCTATAACAATGATCAGAATTTTTTTAAAATCTACATTAACAACAAATGCTCAAAACTTCTGCCCCTTTCTGGGAAACAAAGCTAAACTAGTTATAGTAATACTAGTTATAGTAGAACTAGTTATAATTAAAATAGAGATTTTGAGAAACACTTATCAAGATACTGAGAATGACTTTTTGTACCTTATTAGTAATAACAATTTTAATATTGAGACTATTTTCATAAACTTTGCTCTTTAAATATTCCCATAAAAAAGTTGGGGGACGCTCAGATCAGGGAAACGAGGTTCTAAGTTCAAAGAAGACCGTAAAAAATTCCATACGAGTAATAAAACAATGAATATGTTTCAAGTTTTTTTTTTTTTTTAACGATTCATCTCAAGAAATCTTTGGCAACTTTTTTCCCATAATGTGAACATTTCTTGACATTTTTTCTATAAGACTATTCAAAGAACCAACTTTATGAAAATAATCTCAAAACAGTAGATAATTTGAAAATTGTGATTATTCAAAGAGCCCAAGACGCCAGCATCTTGAAACACTTTTCTCAAAATAGGCGCAAACGAGTTCAGCTTTGCTTCTAAGAAAGGGGCGGACATTCTGAACAATTGCGGTAAATGTAAGTTCAAAATTCTTTTCTACTCGTTCTGTTAAAAGTGCGAAAATAAAGGTTTTTAAGTTTATAGTTTTTATATAATAAATTCACGTGAATCGTCAGTATGAGAACTATTTGGAACCCCGGTACTTTGTTATGATGCTTATGAAGCAGAAAAATCCGACAATCCTTTCAAAGGAGTTGCCGTAACCTAGTTTAAGGAATTATGTACTCGTAACAGGTATCGGTGTTGGATCCCGTCAGTCCAAAGACCGTTGGATAGTAGTGCTGATCAATATCATAATTATCTTCTTTTTAAGTCTTCACATTGGCGTAGCGTGAATGTGGAGGAATAGGGTGCCAGTTTAGGTGTCGATCTTGCCATCTGACCGAAACTCAGCATTAAGTGGCTTATTGGTTTTAGTCAGCGGATCTCGGTTTAAGATAAAAAAAAAAAAGAAGAAAAAGAAAAAGCAGAGAGCGTCAAATACAGTAAGTAACAAGTAAGGATCAATAAAAATTAAGTACCCCCCTATCTCTGGAACATACGCCAAATTGATTCTCAATGCACTATCACCTTCAGATAACTTTTGGAGAGAGCAATGTCCCATAAAATAATATGTGGAGCTTTTTTGCAGAAGATAAAATAACTTTAATATTTATTAATCACTGGAAAATTACATTTAAAAAAAGAGATAATAGCCTTTGTTGTTCCACATCATTCATCAATCTATTAAGTGATCCAACATCGAGTTGTGGCAATGTTTTAGTCGAGCCACATGTTTGAGGTCTGTATCCACAAAAAAACTGAAGTATAGATTTAAAATATATGTTTCATGGGAAAAATGAATTAACTTTGTAATGGTCACTAAAAGGCAGCCGTAGTTGAACGGTCATGACATCCAGTGAGTGAATTGTCACTTGTCCGAGATTCAAATTGACCAGGTCTATTGCCAATAACCCTCGTGTTGCTTCTAGTGTGACGTTAATAAAATCACCACCAACAATCATCCAGTAAGTGAGTGACAGAGTTGATGGCAGAAGAGCCAAATCTGACTAAGATGCTCCAAACATATGCTTAAACTGTAATCTAGACAGAAAAAGGAAGAAGAAAAATACAAAAATTGGTGGACGAAGATGGTCGAAAATAGAGATGGATTGACAGGATATACCGAGGGCGCGCCACCTGTGTTTAAGAAAGACAGTAAGCCCCACGGGATAGAAAAAGGTCATTGGAGCGCTTCGGGGTCATGATACCCGTACTTAAAGAGAATAAGTTCCTGAGGGGGCGTATTTGCTGTTAGTAATGGATTTTTTTGTCGAGCAAAAATAAACTGCCTGGAGTGTGTCATGCAATATAAACAATAAATTATAATTGCTTAAGTTAAACATAGATTCTTCTGTGCCAAACTCGAGGATATTTTTGTTGATTAAAAATCCCAGGAATAAATGATTGTTATCCAAATGCTGTCCACTTAGACGGATTGAATCGTTGGCTGTGGTAGCCCAATAGTCATGGTCACGAGCTAGTGACCAACGTTATTTTTCCTCGAGTCCCTGATGCCACTAAAGACCCACCGTGTAGCGATACTAATGCACGTTAAATCTTCATGTTGCTACGGTATGAAAGTTTTGGGAAGGAATTGCCAGTTTTGTTCTCGTCCTTGTTACTTGACCGAGGTTTAAAATGGCAATGTCAGTCTCCAATAACCTTCGTGTTGCTTCTAAAGTGGAATGTTAATAAGCAATCAAAATCCAATCATTTGAAATTCAATAATAGAATAGATAATAATATAAATAATCAGAATTTACGATCATGCAATCCATATGTGAAGTATTAAAAAAGCTGATGACCTTTGGCTTGCCTGACCAATACGCGTTAAAAGTTATTCACTGAGCCAAAATAAAAGAGATCTCTCCACTTTCTATCAAATGGATCTCACGTCAGCGTTTAAAAATACCTATCGGATTAGCACTCACTTAACCTCTCGACAGCACTCGCATTCCACATTGTTAGCTCAACAGGCGTTTAAAACTCACTTTGCGTCTCCATAAATCTCTCGCAGCCCCCTCCCCACTTAGCATTCCGAGAGCGTTGAGAAGGGGGATGGGAGAAATTTTTAATGGCCGCTCTCACACGAAGGGTCATTTGCGGTGTCTACACACCGACACTTCATCCTTATTTATCGTCTGTTGAGAACATGATCGTTTTCTTGTTCGTATCCACACCACCCTCCACTTGTATCGTCGGCAGAAATTGATTTATCGGGTCGAATAAGCGACTCGACACACGACCTGAGGGAAAGGTAGTTGAATCGTCCCCCCGCCCTTAAGGACGACCCTTGGCTATAAATCTAAGCAGGTTTCGTACTGCTTCCTTAAAAGATTCTGACGCTCTTAGTTAAGTTCTTCAACCTCGTGCGGAATGTAAACCGAAATTAATTTTCGGCTTGTTCTACAGGGGAAAATAATTTGAAAATTATTTTATTATATTAATTGTAACTATTTCAATGGAGTGTGATTGGAATCATGTTTTCAATAATTCACGCCATTTACTCAAATAATTTAATTGCATCTGTTGATAAATGACACTAATTCGTTTTATTATTATCGTATGGACCCAACGTAATATAATTGCTTTATTGTGATTATTTTTTCACGTAACTAAATTTAAGCAAAATTTATTATTAATTTTTCGTATTTTAAATTTGTTCGTAAACATAAAATGTAAATAGTGTGTGAGTAAAGAATAGATTTCCTTAGAGGGAAAAAATCATACTTTTTTTTTCAGCAAGATAATTTGGGTTCGAAGTAATTCCTCTATTTATATGTATCCAATCTGTTGAATCGAGTATGTATCGAATATATTCTAAATCTAAGGAGAAAGCTTTGGAAATTACTAACGGCCATTTTACCATAAAATGTTAAGTAGGAAAAACCTGAAAGTTTCTATTTAGGGATTAAACTTCCTGGAACTTTCCTATAATATCATTTTTAAATATCGGTGATACTGTTTTAAATATTTTTAATGAAATTTTTACAATTTTATAGTTACGCGGATATAATTTCACCAATTTGTATTTCTTTTTAAATAGACGAAAATTATTCTTTCCATTTGAATATCTGTATTGAGCCACTCACTTCTGTGAACTGTCTCCTAAACCCAAAAGCTTCGATAACAAGACTGGCTGAAGCCAAATGGAGAATGAGATTGGCCTTGGTATAATAGTAAAAATACCCGGTATTGTGCGGTGTTTGAATATCAATAGAAACAAGTTTCTCATTCGCGTCCCCAGTTAAAATAGAATTTATTGAAGTTTATTTTCAGTATTTTCTACGTTACCGGTAAATAATATTTTCCCAAATTTTGTGTATGGGGATTTTTTTTCTTCTTTTTTTATTAACGTGACACTAGAAGCAACACGAGGGCTATTGGCGACGGACCTCTTAATTTTGAACCACGGTCAAGTGACGAGGACGACACCTGAGCTGGCACCCCCCTCTCCTAACATCCACACCACGCCAACGGCAGGACTTTGGGCCCCGAACAGATTTAACGTGCATCAGCCCCGGCTACACGGCGGGTCTTGTGTATGTATATCGAACCCGCGACTGAACGAAAGCCGCCGGTCACTAGTCCACGACCTTGACCACTAGGCTATCGCGGCCCTTGTGTATGGGGAATGGAGTGTCAACTTAGGTCCTCGTCAGTTAGGTTTAGAATGACAAGGTTCATCACCAATAACTCTCTCATTGCTTCGTGCGACGTTAATAAAATGATCAATTCCGATTTTCGTAAGCTTTTATAGCTATTTTAACGATTTGATTGTTCAGATATTTGAAAATTATTTAAACATGTTCTCAAGAAGCAGAAGAAAAATGTAAGTTTACAGAGACTTTCATCATTTTTTGCATCTTCTATTACAATTTTGTATTGCACTCAAATAAATATAGTAATCTAGATTAGAGGAGGGAAGTAGAAATTCTTTGGGATTATAGCATTACTTTCCCAAATTTAGGCGGAATAGACGGGAACCTAAGTTACATTACAAGTTGCTGTGATAAACAGTTTGAAAATAACATAGAAAAGTTTCAGATATATTTATATTTTAATCTCACTTCATAATTAGATGCATGATTCAAATTAATTCATTCATTATATATTTATATTAACATTTTTTTCGGCTGCCAAATTCTGTTTGACACTAAGTTACTAACCACAGTCAAACGACGCGTCATTCTGTACCTCAATCAAATGACGAGAATGACATATGAGCCAGTATCTCAGTTTCCCACCGCAACGCGACTCGCCTGTAACAAGCTCGAAACCAAGACCCCTCGGCTACTGTGGACACATTTTTAAAATGTTTTTAATAAGATGTTTAACAATGTTGATATATTTGGCTTAATTATTTCTAAATATTCTCAATTGCATTGCAATCGGAGCAATAGGAAGCGTTTCAAAAAATAAATTGTTACAAAATATTTTTTTAACAAAAGAAGATGATATGAAAAAAAGATGAAAGAAAATAACGAAATGAAGAAGGGAGGGGGGATAGAGAATACAGACAGACTACCGTCGAAAAAGATATTCTCATTCCCAATTCTCACACTACGACCTTGCGAGTCTAAATAAACGGTGACCGTGACACCGAGCCAGCGATGTTACGTTTCGTTTTACTTCCGACACTCGTGACATGTGTTATGGTTATGATTTTTTATTTTCTCCCTTCACTCCTCCTTCCCTCCGAATTATGTCTCACCCCGATGATTGATGGGGTGAGCAATCGGGAGCTCTTTTCGCTTTGTCCTTCGACGCATTTGCTATTCCCCAGCCGATGGAATGAGTTTTAGTTTTGGTGAATGGATGGAGGTTGAAAGAATAAGATCTAAATTTGAGAGAAAGAAGTAATGTGAGTGAGAGAGAGAGTGAGGCTGTGTATTTGGGATAAAGTATGTGTTTGAGAAATAGTGAGAGATCAGTGATTAAGTGAGTTAGGCTGAGAATTTTTTTTTTTTTTTTTTTTTTGTGAAAGAGTAACATCATATGGGAATGTGTGCGTGAGAGAAATAGTGAGTGTGAGAGATTATATAGAGATTGAGTGAGAGAGAGAGGCTGAGAGTAAGTCAAAGTGTGTGAGTGAGAGATGTTGAAAGTGAGTCAAAGTGTGTGAGTGAGTGCGTGCATGAAAGTGAGAATATCTGCGTGTATGTGAGAGAGATTATATAGGAGAGAGACGATGTGTTTGTATAAGAGTTGTATATTGTGATTGAGTGGGGAAGAATCATAATAAATGAGAGAAATTGAGAATGTGTGTGTGAGAGAGATTGAGTGTTTATATCAGGGGTTTATATGTTGGTGAAAGAAAATGTATGAGAGAATAAGTTTAAATGCTTATATGTTGGTGAAAAAAAGTGTATGAGAGAATAAGTATCTATGTATATGAAATAGTTTATGTGAGTGTGTGAGAGAGTAAGAGAGAGAGAAAACAGAGTGTAATAAAATTTACATTTGTATTATTGCTTGCAAAATACTCGAAAACAGGAAAATTTCTTTTTCAAAAGCGATTCAATTGTAATTTGAATTATATTTTTACAAGATATCCAAGGGAACAGACGAGATTGAAATAAAATAAACTGCTTGATAAGAAATAATGCTATTAGTACACCAAAGAAATATACAACTTCTCCTTGAACAATATAAGTACTATGATAAAAATTACACAAGTAATAACTCATTCTTTAATAAGAAATTAAATTAAGGAAAGAAAAATTGTCACCGTAACTACGTAGAGTGACTTATTACTTAGTAGAAATTGGCCCGTGACAAGAAATGAGTTTGATTCCAAGTTGTAAACAGCGGCTTGTCACTTCTATCTAAATCAATCAATTTTTTCGCACAAAAATGTGCTCCAAATATTATACTACAATGTTATACGGGAAGCTCAAATTACCAGCCAAAGCAAAAAAATTACGTATTTATGGAATGTTTATACTTTTTAAAGATTCACAGTATAATAAAAGAATGTATGTGTTATAACATCATGATTTTAATGGGAACTGGAACATTTTCTTGCCTGAAAACGTCGTTCCGAGCTCAAATTCTTTGATATTTGCAAAGGCAGACTGCAGTACTTACTATGCAGTGCGCGACAATCTTCCACGACGAAAAAGGAACCCAATTTCTACCTTTTTTTTTTTTTTTTTTTTTTACATAAATGAGAGATTTGAAATATGAATGATTTCGGCTCATGGGAAGATGTTATATGTTTTGAATTTTCCTAAGAATGATCATCGATTGATAAGTAAGAATGTAATAGTGGGTTCTAACGCAATTTTATGTCCAAATAACATCGGAGACTTTTCTGTTAGAAGTATTTAAAATAAAACCCTGCCTCAAATAAAATGAAATGCGATTCACGTAGATTGAATAGAGGCTATGAAGTATAAAGAACAGATATAATTCAGGTACATTAACATTCTTCATAAAAAAGAATGTTGCACCTAGAAGGAATAGTCAGATTGAAATGATATTTAAAAATAAGTTTGCACTCACCAACAACAAGAAATGATTAAAATCTGAACGTCAGTATCATAAAGTTTATTGATAAAAACACAAAAAAAACTCTCAGTAAGATGTTGTACTGATATTATTTCTAACGCATTCTGCCACACGTCATGACATGGATTAGTAGACGTTGTTAACAGTACCTTGACTAATTCCTCCCATACAAATTGAACTTATACATGTGTAGATATTGCAAATTTTGTGACAAAGGTGGAGACTTAACAGAATGACCTGTAACAATCTATAAGTTGCTATGGGTGACAGATCTGGAGATGCTGCTGACCACGGCATAGTATTTATGACTTCGAAGTAAACTTTTGAGATAGCAGGGGTATGAATATGATGTCGTCTTTTTGAAGTTTTGGACTCGGATGAGTATTTAGAAAAGAAATCATTCAGTTAAAAAATCTTAATAAGTGGCTCTGATGAAAACCAATGGTTATTGGGCATCGTACGACATCGCTACACATACCATAACATCCTGCTTTATGGATGTGTGACGAGTGACAACAGATAATCTTTAATGGAGCTGATCGTGTTGTCTCCGCCCACGGGGGCAGTTATCATCGTCAATCTCATCACTAAAGATAGCTCGCTTCCATTCCACATAACAACATGCTGCTGTTTCGTAGCTCCATTGCAGTCCCTGGTGATGTTGGTGTGTTTACTTTTTTGTAATATTCGTAATAATCTACGTGCAAGCAATCCAGAAAATGCAGCCGCCTGTTAATGGTATTGGCACTTAGAGGAAGATGCGGAGTATATCTGTTCGCATTATGTCCGGAATTGTGGCAGTTGGCGTGCTTCGCACTTGCCGGAAAACTCTTCGATCTTCTCTTCTTGTAGTTAGTCCCTTAGTCTGTTTGTCATGAACAATAACTTCATTGTATCCAATTCTGGCAACAGCGTGAAACTCTAACCTCTGCGCGACCGATATCATGGGTAATACGACGGAATGATAGTCAGCCTTCACGCAATCCTACGGTGCGACCTTTTCAAAGACGACCAACTGTTCAAATGGATATTGTTTCCTCCAAGCCTTCTGAATTTCGAAGCAATAAATTAGATCCAAACACTAGTTAAAAATGAAAGTACTCACTTTGGGAGAACATTTTTAATGCTCTTTTGTGGCGCAGTAAGTGACGCATTAGTCATTTGCATATTTAACAGAGGCGAAGCAATTTCTAAATTGGTGTTTACGTATTTTACTTCCTTCTGATTGCAACTTATAAAAACATTTTTTTTTGGACGATAAGAGTATAAACTGCGTAGAATTCAATAATGAAGTTGAGAATTAGTAACTTGGTACAAGTAATCAAAATAACATTTCAGAACCAGTTTTTCGAAGCTATCAGAGGGATTTCAGTTGAAGTAGAAAAAGAACTCAGGAATAAAAACTCCAATTCCAGTTGTTTTACCCACTCGACCCCAGGTGAAACTGTAGGGCATAAATTAAGTATTCCAAGAAATAATTAAGGTGCTTTTAAACCAAGTAGATGCAAAGAGAGTACTTAGGCGTCAATTTAAAGTATTCATAACTTGAACAAAAAGATATTAATTTCTTTCAACTGTATGTGAATTTCTATTCACTGGACTCTTATCACTGACTCTTATAATTAAGGTTGGTAACGGAAAGTGAGTGAGTGATTGTGAAGTTGTATGGCTTAAGAGCTCGATATGGCTATGCTACGCCAAAACAAAAAAACCCACGGGAAAGAAAAAGATTACTAGAGTGCCTCGGGGTCATAATTCCGTTTCTTACCTACAGAAGGCAAGCCAGTGAGGGCGGTATTTGAAAGGGAAGCAATTAATATTCAATATGCACTGCAAAAAATCGACGAATTGTTCCGGAGGCTGAGGAATCGCCGTATCCGTCTGATTGCATTGGTTTTTCCTACATTGGTCAAAAGGGCATGTTTAGACATTTAATTCCATTGAAATTAATTGAATAGAAGTAATGTTTACATCAGAGAAGCCACATATTGAACATAAGAAGTTGGAAAGTTAGAAATAGTTAAGAAGTTAGCAGTCAGAGGATAGGGATTAATAGCCAGTAGTTGTAGCTGATGTGTCTGAACTTGCATCCATAGCTGACGGATTGATTAGAGAAATCTTTTAGTACGAGCGGATGTTGATATACCCATTAAATCCCTAGTCCTCACAATCTAACTCTCTAGGAACCGAGTACGCTGGTAAGAGATTGATTTTTAACACATTGACGTTTGGGTAGATTACAAATGCGGTGAGGGTAGAATAGTTGGAGAGAGTGTAATTTTAAATATTCATAACTTGACGATTAATAAATAGAGTTAATTCTTAAACGACGTCTCTTCATTAAATTGTCAACGTTTATATTTAACTACAATGACCACCGAAGCGACTAACAGGGAGACATTACAAAACACCGTGGTGTTCCCTCTCACAATCATCACGTATAATAAGACCGTAGAGCTTTAGTCCAGGACCTTTTAAAGTAATTTATTGCATTTGTTAAACTTTTTCAAAATATCCTTAGTGTTTATTTCTGCATATTGAGGGATTTCAATAATATGAGTATATATTTAAAAATGCTGGCTGCTTAAAAATATTTTATTAATTTATATTGAGTGTTATACTCTCCTAGAATTTAATTTAGAATTTTTAAGATTCTCTGCACTTAGCTTGGAAAGTTAGTTCCCCCACCCTTTAAATTGATACAAATTTTCTGAATTTCTTATGCTGCAGTTACTAGTGCATAAAAATGATCAAAGGACAACTTTTCTTCCTTTAATTCGTGCAAATATTTTAATATCACAAATAGGATCAGCACTTTATCTTCGTAACAAAAATGTAACGATTTTGATGCATTTTCTAAATTTGCATTCTTTTTTATTATCACACAAAACACTAATTTATTTGGACAATTGAAGAGCCAAAAAAGTACCAAATTTCTTAAAGAGAAAGAGAAAAGGAATTCTAAAGAGACAGTGAAACAGAAATTGAGCTACTCTTTAGAATTCCGTGACCCTTTTGATTTCTATTCTTCCCCTAAATTAGTCGAAATCCTAGTCTTTTGATCTCGCCCTCAAAGTGCGAGCCCCTTTCTTTTTCAATTAACACCTTCTCCCCCATTCAGGGCTTTCTCCAGTTTTGTCCCAAAAGAGACGCCTTTCCTTTCTCCCGCTCGTGAATAAAACAAATCAGCGAAAGTGAATGCAAATCGCAAGATTTTTTTTCCTTCTCTGTTCCGTTTCTCCACACCTCCCCTTTACTTTGGAAAGGGGCTCGCCAAGCTATCGATCCCGGCTCGTTCGCAGGAAGATGACTTAACTAGACGAATTTTCTAAATTCATTCCATCAATGAGTTATCCTCAACTTTCCTGTTATGGAATTTTATAACATCGAGAAAATTTGACGCAGAAAAAAATTTATTGCATGTTCCTTGTACAGTCACCGAACTACACACGCCGTCAAGATCTAGACTTTGAGTTCCATCAGACTTAACGTGCTTCAGCTACGCTACAAGACGGGTATGTAAGTGAAATCAGGACTCGAACCCACAGCTTGATTTAAAAGAATAAGCTACAAGCTCGTGACTATGATCGTACGGCTATCCAGGCAATTTTTCTGACGTGAAAGTAAAATACGAATGAACATACATTGCAGCTTTCGTATTTTTCTTTTTGAATTCTCGTACTTTTGCTGAATACTTTTCCTTTTGATATCATACAAATTACTGCCGCGGTAGCCGAGTGGTCAGGGTTGCGAGCTCGCTCATTGTTTTCATCGAGTTGTGGGTTCCAGTCCTGCTGCCACAAAAGACCCACCATGTAGCGGGGTTGATACACGTTAAATTTTTTGAGGCTCCAATTTCTTCCTTTAGTGTGGTGTGGAAGTTTGGAGAGGGAGGGGCCAGCTCAAGTGTTATCCTTGGCACTTGGCCGGTATTAAAAATCACGAAGTCCATCGGCAATCGCCTCATGTTATTTCCAAGTGCGACGCTAATAAAAAAAAACTATTACTTAATCGATGCAACATTTACTAAAAATGAGTCTAATTTCTTTTATCTAACTCGAATTAGGATCTGTTTCTACCACATTGGACAAAGACATTCTTAATGTAATCGATTATATTATAAAATTGCATTCAACCGTGGCGTAATTGCGTAGTTTGTTTACACAACCCTTAGCATTAAAAATGAATTTGTTCTAAAATTCTCAATAAATTTTTGATCTTTTGTGTAAACAAGAGCTTAGAGGTGTTCTATCTAAAATTAATTTGAATAACTAGTATGTCTTGGCTTATCTAGTAATTTGAATGAATTTATTCGATAGCATTTTTAAAATAAAAGTGATGGATTGCGATAACTAAATGATACTTTACAACTAAACTGATGCTAAATAAATACTTAAGGCTTTTCGGGTTCTAGAAAGGATTCAGATAAGATTATTAAGTTTCAAATATATCTGAATGAATCGTTGTTTTTCTTTCCAAAATGAACAGTCGTAATACTCGTATAGTTAGGGGTGGGAATTTCTGTTCTTTTGGATGAACTGTTCTTACCTGTACTTGTTTCATTTTTAAAGACCCAGTTCCTAAACCTTTTTCTTTGATTCACTTAAGATTCCTCGAACTATAACTTCAAAGATATTTGAATGTAAGAGTATGCTGTTACTACGTATGATTACTTTACACAATGGAGGAAAAGTCAAATCGGTTGAACTTAAAAAACAAAAAAACAAAATTTTTTTTTTGTATGAAACTAATACTAAATACAGTACTATTTTTTAATTTTAGCAGGTGATAGTGAATATAAAGTACATTTGGTAATTTCTTAATGCGAGTATTTTTACATATTTGTATTTTCAGAATAAATAAATTGAAGCAAATGTCGGTAAAAAAAAAGTATTCGAGATCGTTTTTATACTGTAAAGTGTATTGTAAATTTTTGGAAAAAGTATATGGGTATATTTTTATTGAAAAAATTAATTTAAAAAGTCCGCTTCAAATTCTTTAATAAGTAATGTAATAGATATTAAACACTTACTAAAACACAAAATATTACATAAATATATTTCTTTTTTTATAATGTTATATTCTTAGTAAAACACACGAAATAATATATAAATATGTTTCATTTTAGTCGGGAGAGATTATCTACAAACTTTAAATACTATGAGCATAAACTTGTTTAATTATTTTCTATATTTTTAGTAAAAAAAAAATGAACAAATTAATAAAATAACACATGAAATATATTAAACATTTAAATTCCTATTCTACTCTTATTTGTTTTACTAGTACATAATAATTAGAATAAAAAATTAAGAGAAAGTATTTCAGAAAAAATTCTCATCCTGAAATTTGAACAAATTGAAAATGGTGGTAATGTGTCAAATGCTGTATCGATGTATGTAAATCTACTATTACAAAACATCTTCGAGTAATATGTCTTGCATTATAAGCCCTAAAATACATTCTTACAGCAAAAAATATTCTTTTGATGAATTATAGATGCATAAACCAAATTTTTATGTATTATTATACACACGATATGAATGCTTTTTTGCTTTATAATTAAAACCGAAGAAAAAATACAAGAATTTGAGAATTGGTTCATAAATTTAAAAATAGCAATATAAAGGAGATTGAAAATGAAAATGCAATTAAATCGGGAAAAAATAGTTTTGATTCCATTTGGATCTCTGTGTGATATTGATTATGCAACGAACATGAATATTTCAAGAGAACCAAAAACCAGCCTTTCAAATGACCCATTCCAGTTCGGAATCGTTTTCTGTTTCTTTGACATTGTGGTACCAACATCAGAGACTTGGTTCGAAACCCACTTCTCCGCTATCTAAAATAACAAGTTCCGTTTCCCCTCGACATGCTTCTGATTGGGACCTGCCTCGTCAAGCTCGGACCTGTCTGATGGGAAGAGCTGCTTCTGGAAAATCTTAATCTTTCAAAATTCTTTTCCCTTCCATCGTTCTTCTGGTCCTAACCTACCTCGTCTCTGAACAGTTCTCATTATTCGCTCTAGTTCAATGAGCGTTTTTCAGATTTTTTTTTTTCACCAGCGTTCGTTTTTCAAGGTCGACGATTTACGTTTCGGCCCTTTCTCTTCTTGATGGCTTTCCTCGAATCCCTCCCTACACGCTTTGCTGGCTTTTGCTTTTAATAAGATCAGATACTTCTCATTTACACAGAAAATAAGTTTCCTTTTGGGGGGCTGAATCTCTATATTCCAGAATTGGGGCCCCGTTCCCACTTAATTACTGCAAGCGAGAAATACTGTGATACGGAACAACGGCAACGGAATACTGATAATGAATAACTCTGAATTGCAAAGAACAACTACTGAGTCTTTTAGATGAACTGGTTCAAAAGAGCAGGTTGTTCTTCTGATCCCGAACCCTAGATATAATTTATGATAATTCTGAAAACAATTCAATATTTACGAAGTTGTTGTTTCTTATATCTCTGGATAGCCTGGAGAAGAACCAGATATTCATTATATTAATAAAAATAGAAGCAAGGAGCGTTTTGTATTGATTCGAAAAGCTGGAACACTCGAGGAGTTCAAGTCTCACTGCTACCCTCGGATAATAGTGAAATTTCTTCGAATATCTTTAGCAGCATCTAGTCTTGATGCTAATAAGGACTGGGCAGGGTGGATGCACATTAAATCTGTTGAAGGGTCGGTCTTCTTATTGGCGTGGTATGAAATTTTGGAGAGAGGGTTTCAGCTGATGTCATTCTCGTCTCTTGATCGAAGTTCAAAATATTGAGGACCGTCACGTGTTGCTTCTCAGAGTGACGTTAATAAACAATCAATTAATCATCTTTATAAATTATTGTGTTTATAGGGTGGAAGATTTATTGTTTTATTAGTGTTTCATTTGAAATCATACAAGAGCTATTGTCAATTGACCTCAAAATTTTGAGCTGTGGTCAAGTGAAGTGGTCAAAAGCTAGGGTAGAACCCCTTCTCCAAACTTCTCTAACCGCACATATGTGAGGACATAACTTGGCCAGATTTAATGTGCATCACCCCCGCTACACGTCGGATCATCAGTAGCACCAGAATTCAAAGCCCAGCAATTTTTGTATTCAAATATTCAATTTTAGTGCATTGTTAGCAAATTTTTTAATTGCATATTTTGTACATATTTTTTAAATAAATTTCTTTGATAGATCAATATTTTATTACTAGAAAAATAAACTATATACACTTCTTATAAATGAAGAAAAATTTTCAATCTGTATTTCTGTACATCGAAATTTATATATATCGAGTTATTTTTCAAAGAACCTTTAAATTCGATATAGAGGTTTTTGACTGCATAAAAAATGTTTCTAAATTTTAAAGAACTCATTACAATAAATGTGTTTGCATATATATATATATATATATATATATATATATATATATATATATATA
>BMAW01016227.1:808194-916467 GCA_019974015.1 Nephila pilipes
TATATATATATATATATATATATATATATATATATATATATATATA
The DNA here is from genome assembly GCA_019974015.1 of Nephila pilipes. Lineage (NCBI taxonomy): Eukaryota > Metazoa > Arthropoda > Arachnida > Araneae > Nephilidae > Nephila > Nephila pilipes. The sequence continues at coordinate 808,241 of BMAW01016227.1, forward strand.
TCCTATTTACAAATATTTAAATATTTAATTTAAATTTTAATTCTTAAATACTGATAAAGTAGTTTTTAAAGATTTTGGCAAAGGTTTTCTTAATCTCTAATTTCATCGCTAAGGAAGGAAATTTAGAATATTCAAACTTAGAAATGTCTAAGTTAATATTAAATATCTCTTTAACACAGCCTCAATTCTAAGAAATTGCTGTGAATATTAAATCCAAAAATATTGGACATAAGACATTGTTAGTCAAAGCAGATATATTTAATCTTGCTTATACAGTTTTAACAACGTGTTAATTTTACCAATTATGAGTATACGAGCAAAATTTACGAAATTTAGGTTTAATAGATATACTCGCCTTTGGATGGATTAGGTTCAATAGATACAGAAATACGAGTCCTTTTCAGCTCAGACAATAAATAAACAGTTATTGCACAAGACCATAAAATCTTATCTGATTTTTGGTTTATATAACTCATATCGCTTTTTTTTTTAAGAACTCGTTGTTCAATGTTCATTTATACATAAATATTTACAATTGTACTTCATGATGCTAAACTAGTTAAATTTGATATTTCGTTCATTTTGAAAGACAACTTATTCTTCATTATTTTTTTCTTCATAACTTACAACATTATAGATTATTTCACCAAACATATTTTAATACATATTTTTGTGATACATTTTTAACGTGTGCAAAATATATGGTATTTTCGCATTATTTACGTAATTTTTATTGGAATTTTTCTTTCTCTCTCTCTCTCTCTTTTTTAAAAAACTTTAAAATTATCTTCTCTTTATTTCCAAAGATTAAATTTCAAGCACATTTTCAGGCCGAAAAATGTTTCGATTTTTATGTAAATTGGTGACGTTGAACACATATGTTTGCTTATTATGTTGTCTCTTTGAGATTTAGAAACATTCCATTAGTACGCCATTTTTCTAATTAACTCGTAAAATTAAAACCGTTCTAGCATTACAGTATAGGAGAAAAAATAAGAAATATTATCGGAAAAAAAAAAAGAAACGAATTTATCTCCTTACAAAAATGAATATAATCTTGAAATATGCTACTTTCTCTAAGATTAGCGAATTAAAAATATAATATTAAGTCTGAATTTTTTTCCCCATAAGATAAAAAAATATTCCGAGTTTGGATATTATTTTTTAATATTTCGTGAAGATGGTCATAAATTATTTATTTTATTTTTTTGGAGGTTTATACTTTCAACTTTCCCCCCCTCAGATTTTAAAGTACATTAAAAGTAAAAAAATGATTAAGGATTCTCCTTACGCAACACATGTTCAAATGTAAAGTTTCGTGTTTTCTTGCATTGTATGAACAAAAGAGAATTTTGTTTCATTTCGCAGTTTTCTAATTACACTGCCATTGCTAAAGAAAAATACTTGAAACTAGACTTAATTTTCGAATTTTTTCTCCAATTTGAATTGCTTTGTAAGAAAAAATATCTGAAACCATACGTTTTCTGTTGAATACAAATTTTTTGTTGATTTTGAAATAGGATTTTGGACAGTAAAGGAATGCTGTCCGAAACAAATATTCGAGCCAAGTTCAAAGTGCGCCATCTATTGAGGACATTTTGAAATAAACTACCAGGAGGAAAATTGAGACATTAAATTTTTTCATCATATTTTTTTTAAAAAATCGCTTAATTATTGGATTTCAAAGGTTCAAATAAAGGGGGAGGAGGAGAGATAGATTTTTTCTTTTACGCACAGTTATAAGAAATAGCTTTTAACCTCAATGATCAATAATCGGTTTGATTTTTTTTCTTTGTATTAATTCAGCGATTTTTGAAGTAATATTAGGCCGCAAAATTTATTAAACTACTGACCTATATATATATATATATATATATTAAAAAAAAACCTGTTAATTTAAATGAAATTGTGCCGACGATTTCAAAACTATATTTTTCTCACCATATCTTAAGAATCTATCATTAAACGTGAAAAAACTTTCTTGGAGTCTTTATTTAAAAAATTTTCCTTTACGAACAATTTTGTGACATCTTTTTTTTATCATTGGCAGTTTTAATAAAATCCCATTAATTAAAGAGTGATTTAGTGATTTAAAAAACTGAACAAAGTTCAATGGGATTCCTACAGATGTACTACTGAAAGTGGCATTTTTAAATAATATAGTCCAGGAATTAATGAAACAGTCGCTATAACTCAACAAATTTATATTACAAACAATAGTAAAATTTTCTGTAAGCTTTTCCTTCATTTAAGACATTCGTCACATATTTAGCAAATAATATTGAATATTATATTGAATATTGTCATCACCTCTTTCAACACATACACCATTTAACTAAACTAATACATTTATTGGAGGTAATTATGAAAAATATGTGTGTGATAAAAAAAAAAAAACCCTGATTATTTGCTTCTGATTCCTAGTATATGTGATGAGTTATTATATCATTTTTAAAATTCAGCGAACACTTCTAATTTACTAAAAAATATAATTGTTTGATACTCCTTTTTATTAATCCCTTCAGTGGGTGATACTAAATTTTATTTATATAATCACTAAACAAAAGCCCAATGAATAGAATTCACACAGAGATAATAATGAAAACCTTTTATTCATGTTGTAGACTCTCAAAGTGTATTCTTTGCAAAGTGTATTCTTCTCTGAATAGAAAACTTGCCCAAAAGCTACTGAATTATCGCTTAGAATAATACTAAGTCAATCTATCACCTGCCAATTCACTCGGGGGCGAGTGAATAGAATAACTGGAGTTGAGGGTTTAAGTCATTAACCAAAATCAATTCTTCCTAGCTTAGGAATCTGGAAGCTCCGAGACCAAGTGGTACTCTATTCCTTCAATTATATATTCAGCATCAGTAAGTCATTTACTAACTGACTCAGTGAGTTGAATATCTGGAGTTGAGGTTTCGAATCCTTAACCAAAACTCGAACCTTCTTAGCTATTATCTGGAAAATCCTTGACAAACCAGTTTCTTTCCCTTTAGTAATGGATTCGGTTTCAGAAACTAACTTATATTATCCTCTTTATAACACAACTATTATTCGTTTCTTCGCTACATATATACGCAATTTATTTATCCACTCACTATACTTCATAATTTCTATCCAATATACATATGTAAGTCACGCTACATGTTACTGGGCGGTATTTTGAATCTAAACGCAATCGGAAAGAAACCTGAAGAGTTAATTGAAGGGAAAATTGCAATAGAGCCCAATGTCACATATTCTGCAAACCATAGATTCCTAGGGAATAATTTTCTTATTAAAGGAAATAATATCTGTTAAAATGCACAATATTTTACATTCGAGTTTGGAAATTTTCATAAGAAAAACGTGCGAGCATTTAAATTACTTAATTAACACCATTACAACCGAGTTTTTAAAATAATTGATTCGTATATGTTCAAGAAAAAAAAAGCGTTGACTTATCGCCAGATGAAACACATAACGGCCTTTTTAGGAAGGCAATAAGATATTAAATTGTGGTGTAACTTTTAAAATAATAATGATTTGATATGAATTTCTTTTTATTTCAATTTCTTATTTAGGTGTATTGTACACAAATAATTTATGGTAAGTTTGTCCGTGTTAGGGACAATGTCAGCAGATTCCACACATTTTTAAATAAGTACAAGAAATTTATTGTTCTCTATACTTAGATAAAGAAAAATCTTAACAGCTTTACGATTAATATTATTAATTTTTATGTCAATAATAGTACGATTTACTATTTAAAGACATCCTTTGATTACAGTGTATTAAGTGACATGTTAACGTTATGTACCTATTTTTGATGTACGACCATTTGCGTTATCACAACAGCAAAAATGGATCTGATTGTATGATCAATTACTAATGTGTTTTTTAAAAAAGATTTGTTTTGCATAGGGCAAGCATGAACACCTTTTTCATAGAAATAATTTTTTTCCGGAAAGGTCTGTTAAAGAAGGGTGGATGCGACATTATTCTGATACAGTATCCTGTATTTTCTATTGAACATTGTTGACCACTTTTCCTTCAGTGTTTTGCATAAATCATCCATTTGCTGGCAGTGTCTCTCCGAAATGAGCTTTTTGTTAGGTTTTAAAAGTTCGTATAGTATTGGTCCTTGGGCATCCCACCCTATAAGTAGCATTCTCTTATTTTGGCTTAAGGTCGGCTCAGAGGTGGAGGGGGTAGTTTGTCTGAGCTCCCAGTATGCTCTTTTCCTAATAATATTTTTTGTTGGTTTTTGTTCGTTTTGATAATCCCATTTATCTCACTAGTTATCATCCAGTCCAAAAAGGGTTCGTTTTTGTTCCGAGCAAGCAGAGATATGGCAACGATTTATCTCACTTCTCATGAAACATCCATCTGGAATATTTATAAGCCAATCCAAGTAACGATGGAAATTATATTATTAAATATGTAAAAAAATATATTATTTTCATTCTCTTCATAGACGTACAGAACTTTCTAGTTGATGTAATATTTGTACGCACCAAAATTATTCTTAATGGTTTTATTATTATGTATAAATTTTATTATATATTTCCTGTACTAAAGAGGAAAAATGAATTTAATAAGTGTTCCTACCAAGAAACTTTATAAATAATGCACCACCTGCCCCCTCCTGTTATTGTTACTTCAAATTGTCTAAAACTGTTAAAACATATTCAATTTTAGTAGTAGAAAAAGTAGTTCAACCAATCCGTTTATGTAATAATTCTAGTATCCATCGTTAAATCAATTATTTGTGTAATAGCTCAATAGCTTATGGGGAAAAAATCAAGGAAACTTTATATTGCAAATCAGTCGAGACCAAAAGCACTTTTTCCCATCGCAATTACATCATAACACTGCGGTGGCATGGTTCCGAGCTAGTAGCAGACGTTGATTCCATCGATTCGTGAGTTCGAGTCTTGATAACACGTCTTTCAGGACAGAGGATGTACGCTAAATCTATCAATGGCCCAAGTCCCCCCAGTGATGTGATGTGGAAATTTGGAAGGGGAGGTGCCAGCTCAGGTGTCATCATCTTCACTTGACCGAGATTTAAGAATACGTGGTCCGTCGCCATTAGTCCTCACGTTGCCTGTCAGTACGACGATCATAATTAAAACCTATCACTCAGACTTACGGTTTCTTGAAACCAAACAAATGAACATTCGCATCTGTCATTTACAACATTATGAACATAAAGTTCCATTAATATGCCGAATACCTTTTATATAGATATCTCAATTGTTTTTTTAATAATAATGAAACCTTAATGATACCCCCGACGTATTTAATGATGTTAATCCTCTGAAGGTTTATATTATTTGGAGAAATACTGTGGCTTGATCCAAAAGAGTTGATCATATAATATATGCAAGCACTTAAAGCAGTTTTAACGTTGAAGGCAACGCTAACCAATTGATACTATTGAAGATCAGCCGAATTAAGGCACGTCCATATTTCTCCGCAGGAAATGGAAGAGCAGTCATTTTTTAACATCGTACTTAATCCAGTTAATTGCGGAGCTCTCTGGTTCCGTATCAACAGGAAAATGGGGCGATAATTGCACCCTTTAAAGGATCTCGATCACTGTAATTAAAAACAATGTCCGAAAGTTTTCCACCCTCCGCGCCATCCGTCTTTCCAGGGAGGGCGAGCAGGGGATGAAAAGGACGATTATCTCATTAAAACGTGACCAAGGAAGAAGGGAATGCTATTTTTTAGATTTAGTTTTATTATTATTTCCGGTCGAAAAACGCCTCTTCAATTTCAATTTGAGATTCTCCCTATATGGAAAATGTATTGTTTTTTCGAATTTTCTCTAGTTTAGAAGTTTTTTGTAATGGAAAATAGAGTTTTTGAGCCATACTCTTATTTTAATAACAAGAATGTTCTGGGAACGCTCAAATTATACATAATAGACCCACTTGAACTGTTTTTAGATAGCCTATCTTTTCCCTAGCTTGGTGATGCCAAAAATTATCCAAAGTCCAGAGGTAAATGTTATGACTTTTTTATTTTGTTTTATGGAGATATATATATATATATATATACATTAGCCTCTACGTTCAGAGTCAACGAAAATGACAACATCAATTCCGATACTTCTGTCTCGGATACTGAAAAAGTATCTCTCAATTCACAAACGTCTAAATAAAATTTTACAGATAAATTGTCGAAACCAGGACCGTCAGGTCTTCAAAAATTTAAAAATCCAATGGAAATAACTTGTGAAGAAATAAACGAAAGAAAGTCGAAGAGAGCACAATGATATCTTATGAACCGAAAGCTTACCTAAAAGTTCACAAAAAAACATACCCCATTTAGACGGCAATAAAAATAAAGCTAAAAAATAAAATGAAATAAAAATAAAATAAATGAAGTTTTTGTGGAAGAATATAATAATACTGAATGGCAGGATCTCCAGTATGTAATTATCAACAGTTTGCATTTGATGAAGATAACAAAGGTATTACCATATAAATCATGACATTTTAATTGGAGGAAGTAATTTTGAATTAAAAAAATGTTCCAGACGATGAAGTGTTGAAATTATGATTGATCAGACCAATTTGTATGCTCTCCTTAACGTACTGTTCCTGTACGCCACAGCGATCCAACTATTTCATTAAACAGGGCTTAAAGACGATCCGTTGGCGTACCTAGTAAGAAATATACTTTAGATTCATTGCGGTCCCTAGGGTCATCAGTGACTTGTGGAATAAATAAACAGAAGTCCTTATGGACCACTGTGGCGATTAACGTGTTAATAGTAACCAAAATGCAGAAGTATTTGATGATTATTCACGTATTTCTAAAAACATTACTCCGCAAAAAGTGACAGAACGGAACATTGGCAATATTTCTACCATAAATACTGGGGAGTTCTTAAAACATTAATACACATAGGATTTGAATCATACGAACGTTCATGCTATTACTGAATATATAGTCTGATTCGATTAACACGAGTTAATCGAGATCCTTTGTTATTAAGCGGCGGGTTTAGTGAATCGCGAGCTGCAATATCAATATAAATTGAGCACTAATATAATTTTGCGTTAAATTGCAGAACAGCCGGTTAATCTGAGAAAATAAATTTATGGTACTGTATGATATTTTTGCAATTTCTAATTCAAATATCTGTTATAAGAAATTATGGAAAAATGTTCAATAAAAGAACACTAAAGCTATTTATAGAAAATTGTGTTTATTGTTTTATCAACCAATCCTTAATAGATGATTGTTTTCGACTGGTAATTTGTTTCTTAATTTCTGACTTGGAAATTTTTCCGGCCATTTCTTTATAATTATCAATGTTATCAACATACTGACTATGTTTAACTTAATTTTTTAACCATCTAAGTGATGTAAATTTAAGTAGAATAATTTTTCTGGTAGCATCTACTCATCTTGCCCTTTTTCGAATTCGTTCCATAACATTGAGTTTTTCTTTGATCATATAAGCCTTATGTCTGCTTTCCCACTCTTAGGACATCATTTACAATCAACACTGAAATCACTTAAACAAGAGAAAAAACTTCATAACTCTTCAAATTTGACCGATATAAAATGTTTGAATGTACAAATAATCTCCCTGATCACAAGATCTTTAAAATAATATCTTGCAAAAATGTAATCCAAGCTGAAACATTTCCTTCCCAAGAAATGTTCATTCATATGTATAAAATAGAAAGAAAAAAAGTATTAATGTTTGTTTTAAAAAGAATGATGTGATGTCTTGCGAACACATGAGTAATCCGAATGATATCAAAATAAATATTACATTAAGACATCTCAATGTCTAGGGATGCTATCACAAGCTATTGTTTATCAAGGAAGCTACAGTAAAATCACGTGTAAAGCAGATTGGCGTACTAAACAAGGTCCTACTGTATTTTATGCTTGTCCAGCATTAATGCACCTGCAAAAGGGGTCTTTTCCCAAACGAATAAGCAGTAGACGAGTGAGAAAACATAGCTATATGCCGCTGTTCTTAAAGCAACGTTAATGACCAAAGTAAATTTTAAGGAATTCTGCCCATAATTCCTTCTTGCTTGAAATTAGCAACAAATATATTTAAGCGAATATATTCTCCAGAAAAACTAAGACCGCAGGAGCTATTTATTTTCTCGTGTTTTCATTATAGTTTTATTATTATTCTTAGTGATGAAATACACACTTAACTTGTATAAAAGTATTATTATCTAAAATTAATAGATGTCCCGTTTTGAGAGAAAATAAATAGTCGGATTAGTTATACACAATTTTCAATATTCAAACACGTGATCTCTCTATGATATTTCGTAAGATTTTATTAGGATTCATCGAATTAGAGCTGCTCAATATTTTATCGATGACATCTAGCCCTTCTGAACAACTGTTGGAAGACCATCACCAAAATTTAGTACTGACACCACTTTGGGAATTTGAAGTTCCAGGGAATTTGGAGGTTTAACATCACATCCTTTACACCTCTCAATTTTAAAATCTAAATTCCGAAAACACGATACACAAGTCTTAAAGTTTTAGACAAAACAAAATTTAAATAATTACATCTATTAATCCTGCATTAGGTTACCTTAAGATTCAAGCTGAAACGGAACATAAAAGATATTTCAATAATTTAACCTCTCCCTTTCTGCATCAAGTTGTCCTAAAATTTAAGATGAAACAAAATTTAAAATAATTCACAATTTTATCAATGGTTAATTTAAAAGAATTCACTTAGTTCCTATACCAAGTAATTCTAAAATATTAGATAATTATAAGCTTTTAAGAGATTTGGCGTTCTTAATAAGTTTGTTATAAAACAAAATTTTATTGGCAATACAGTAGTCAAAATAAGTAATTGACATGCGTGTAGTTTTTAATATTTTCTTTTATATCTTTAATAAAATGCACAAAAATAAATACATCTAAGCTACCAAAATTTAGCTTATAATATTTCTTTGATGCTATATTAATATATAATCAGTTAACTTAAAATAATAACAGAAAATAAGTTATTAATTAACAAATGTAGTGACAAAACAAAAACAAAAAAAACACAAATATTTCATAAGTAACATTTACAGTTATTTAGTTTCATTGCATGTTAATGCTAATACCTTTTCCGCTGCGGCAAATTCTATCTTTTAAATGATTTGGCATTGGTTTAACTAATTTCAATGTGAAATGATATTTTTTCTTTTCTTTTTTTTAATTAAATACCATTCTTAGTTTAAAGCTGTCTGCATTTTTATTTTGGCAAAAAACTGACTTTTAAGTAACTGTTTTCTAAAGGACTCTATAAGTGTTCTATCATATTTAAACCCGGAGAAATAGCTGTAGTGTCAAAAATGTTTTGAAACATTGAATAGTATTTAGGGTCAAGTGTTTTATATCATTATCCTGAAAAAATTAATAGATTGCTTAAGACCCAATTTTTCTACACTTTTGACGCAAATTTCGATTAAGATAACGATATAAGATTACTAAGTTATTGTGCTTTTTATTACGCTACCAAGATTTCGACCCCTGAAACCCCCATAACAAAACTCCTCCTCTACAGTGCATTCTGTTGGAACGTGTTTCTTTCCTCAAGTTTTGCATTTGGTTTTCATACACCAAACTCTGTGATTATATCCAAAAGATTTAAATTTGGGTTCATTTGTAAATATAACATCCATCCAGAAATCCGTTGCAATATTGCCTTTAGCAAATGCTAATCTAGCAGCCTGTTTTTCTTGGAGATATATGATTGCTTCTGAGCAGCTTTGCATAAAAATAGTATTTTTTAAAAAGAATTTCGAATTTCTGGAGGACTTACATAAAAATAGTAATTAATTTGTCTAATTTCATGTAATTTTTGCTAATTTAGATACTTCGACTTCAGGATTTTTTTTTTTTTTTTTTTTTGAACTTCTCATGTAATCTATCTTTCATCAGCTTCAATAGATTCTTAGGCCGACCACTTCTAGGTATATTTCTCACCATTCTCATCGCGAATTCAATTCTTTTATTATATAATGGATGATTGATCTGAACATTTTTGATTTTCCTTGAAGAAATTTAATTATGGTATTTTTCAGTTCAATTCGAATTCCTTTGTTCTTTTGCCCTATGTTTCACTAATTCTTAAACGCAACGCAACATGCAAGCACAAACTAACCTTGTCAAACTACACGTGTTTTTGAAGAACTTAAAAGCCTTTTTTTTTTTTTTTTTTTTTGAAAACGACCGAAAATTTTCGGATGTTATTGTCCGATGAGTTTTTGTTTCTTGTATAAGATATTGATGAATTAATTGGTATTTTTTTTTATAATTTTAAGAATATTACTAAGACTATGCTTGTTAAAAAATAGAAAGGATTTATTGTAAGGTAAAATGTTTCTACTGGATTCTGGAGATTTTTTCCGCTCTTTTTTAAGAAAGATGTAACATTATAAACTTCATATATGTTAAATATGTATTTGATACAGGTGAAAATAATCTTAATTATACACAGGTATATATAATTATGCATAGTTGCATTATCAAAAAGTATACTAAAATACGAATTGATTTAGTATAAAATGTACTAAAAATGTTAGGTTTGATCTTTATGGGCTGCAAGCCAAAGTCCCATTGAAACGATAAGTCCCTTTTGCGCTCAAAAATTCAAAATCAAATCAATTTAAATTAAAAATTCAAGAAAAAATAATCAATTACCCGAAATACAACTCACTATGAGAGGATGAAGTCTTTCACCAGAATATTTTATACAGAAAATTAATAGACAACAGTGACGAATAAAATATTTAATTGTTCCTCAATTATTTCCATTTAATGCAATTTAAAAAAATAATGACAATGTGATAGTCAAATAAAAGTTTTGATGTACAGAGTTATAGAAAACACAAAGTTACTTTTTATAAATGTCTTTCATGCATTGAAAAACCATATATTGTGTAATTCCTCTTATAATTCCTTATGGAGCAAAAAGGCTCCATATCCCATAAAATCATTTGATCAATCATGTAATTCCTAGAATATATTTTTATATTTATGTTTGTTGTTACTTTATTTGATACCAATTTCTTATTATTCTAGTATATCTCTTTTGCAGTATCTTTTTAACTTAATTTTTAAAATATTTTAAATAGAACACTATTTTTTTATAATCTTTCCTCTTGACTTGCAATTTGTTTCTACCATTTCTTTGTATATTATTGAATATTATACATATAATACATTTCAATTTTTCATCATGTTTATTGTATATGAAACATTTGCTATGTATAAAAAAAACATTCTAAGCATATATTTAATAAAACCTTACCTATGTATACAAAAGGTTATTTCGGTAAAGTTGTATATATAAAAAGTGATATATTTAAAAGTATCAAATAAAGCAAAAAGACTGTGCAATGCTTGTTATATTTAATTTTCTCTGTTGAAAGAAGTGTAAGAAAATTTGTTTTATAAGCTTTTTAAGAAGTGTTTGTCCTGGGCTCAAAAGTTAATGGTCCACCTGATAATACAGAAGATAATTCGGTAAGGTGAGTCTTTTTCCGGAAAAGAAAAATAGTAAAAATGCTTCGTATTCGGATTGACTGGGTTTTATTGAGAGAGCTTATGGTTTGGATTAAGCAAATCAAAACGCAAAAATGAAATATACGCTTAAAGAAATCATAATTTCTTCTCTGAATGACCAATACTGTAAACAGCAATATATATTATACATAAGTTATTAAAAATTATAGAATTACGCTTTTTTTGTTTTTAATATTTTAATAAAAAGTAACAATATTCGTTAAATCTTTATACAAATCTTTATGTATTAAAAATTAAAGTTAAAGAAAATCTGAATCATTTAAATTCTGTAATATAACCCTTTGTAACTGTTGTCTACATTAGATTATTTTAAAAAATTCTTAAAATCATTTTACAAGAAAATACAGCGGAAAAAAATACACCATGAATGGATAAGGAGTGAGAAAGGAGATGAATATCTTTACATTGATCCTTCTTTTTGAAAAATGTTTGCAAGTGTGGTGAACGGAAATATTCACAGAAGTATTTTTTTTTTTAAATTGGAGGTAATTATAATGTTTCGTTCAAAATAAAAACAAAATAATTAAACATGTAAAAAAGCGCTTTGAATCGATTTAGATGTTTTTTGAATCCAATTCAAATGCATTTGATATGAATATTTTTACATGCATGTACATATGTATGCTCGAGAAAAGTTTGTCACATTCCCTCTAAAATGCATTCAATTGCATTTAAAAAAAAAGATAGAGAGAAATAATTTTTTCCTCGTTCATATTCCCCCTCCCCCCAGTTTACGAGTGAAAATATCGATTTTTATTTTCACTTTCAGGTTTATGGTTTAAAAAATGGTAAATGGTCCGCAGAATATTTTTCGTCATATCTTTCTTCTTTAGATTCTTAGGAGCTTAGTCACCAAACTAAATTAATTTGAAAATTTATATTTTATATAAAGTAAAGACAATCTTTATTTATTTTTATAGAAATATATAAAAGGATACGAAAATGTGACATGTAAGACTTTCATATTATTAAAAAAAGTGTTTTAATAATCGCATTTGATAATGAAAATAGTGAATCAAATTAAAATAATGGCGTAGCCTAAGCATGAAATAATTAAAATTAGTAAAGAAAGAAATATTAAAATTTAATATAACTAATAATTAAAAGAAGAAACATTTTTTTAAGAAAATTACTGCGTAGAACTAAAATTAAAAGGGAAAATTTTTAATTAATTTTTTTACACATAATTTCATATACACAAATAAATGCAAAACAAAACAAAACAAAAACTTGTCAAAGGTTAAACAAAATACAATGTTTACCAAATTAAACACTATATCAATAAAGGATACAAGAAAAGTAAATTAAATCACTAAAAAGGTATGCATATAAGAGATTGAAAGAAAACAACGATAAACAGACAGATAAAAAACAATAAGGAAAGGAATTATAACATTTTTAAGTCTACAATTAGCTAAAGACAGTTTCTAAGCTGGGTTAAACTAGTCTCCCAGGCCTAACTTTCTCCATATGGAAAAAAAATTCGTTATGGAACCTAAAATTCAAAATATCTGAGGAATAAAACAGAGAAGAAAAAGTTTTTTAAAAAACAAAACAAAGCATGGAAACACACACACACACACACATATATATACGAGGCATGTTTTTTTAAGTAAGTACCGTTTTGAAATTAAAAAAGCCGTGCAAAGATATCGCAATAATTTTATTTTTACATGGAAGCCTGTACCTTAATCTATTTTTCTACATAATTTCCGTGAATATTGAGGCACTTGTCATAACGTGGCACCAGTTTTTGAATACCCTCCTCATAAAATTCTGCCGCATGACTTGTTAACCACTGTATCGTAAATGTTTTGACTTCGTTATCGTCTTGAAGACGCTGACCGCCCAAGTGTTTCTTCAAGTGCAGGAACAAATGGTAGTCGCTGGGCGCCAGATCAGGGCTGTATAGAGGATGATCTAGAGTTTCCCATTTAAAAGATTTGATGAGATCTTTGGTCCGATTAGCCACATGTGGACGGGCATTGTCATGCAGCAAAACGATACCCTTACTCAACTTGCCACGTCTTTTGTTCTGGATTGCACGACGCAGATTGTTCAATGTCTCACAATAAGATGCTGCATTGATTGTCTCATTACGAGGCAGAAACTCCACTAGCAATACTCCTTTTCTGTCCCAAAAAACTGTGCACATGATTTTCCGGGCAGAAATTGTTTGCTTAAACTTCACTCTTTTGGATGATGATGAATGTCGCCATTCCATGGATTGTTGTTTCGATTCTGGTGTGACGTAGGCCACCCATGTTTCGTCACCAGTAACAATTTGGTCTAAAAATTCTTCACCTTCATTGCGGTACCGCTCAAGGAAAGTCAATGCACTGCCTAAACGTTGGGTTTTGTGCAAATCCGTCAACATTTTTGGAACCCAACGTGAACACAATTTCCGGTAATTCAAGTTCTCGGTCACAACGCGATACAAAACACTACGAGAACATAGAGGAAAGCAGTCGGACAGTGATGAAATTGTAAAGCGTCTGTTTTCTCTCACCTTTTCGTCCACTTTCTGCACCAAATCCTCATTAACGACCGAAGGACGCCCACTCCATTCTTCATCATGCACATTTGTGCGGCCATCTTTAAATGCTCTCACCCATTTCCTTACCATTCCATCACTCATAATGTTTTGTCCATAAACTTCACAGATCTCACGATGAATATCGATCGGTTTTACGCCTTTAGCACTAAGAAATCGTATAACAGCCCGTACTTCACAATCAGCGGGACTCACGATTGTCGGAGGCATCTTAAACACTCAGTAAACAACGTATACAATGAAGAATCAGACTGTAATGGCGTCAGTGCGTAGACAAGAGATGTAGGTAACCAGCGAGCATGCGCGGAACGCCGAACGGAGCGCTGCGGCGGCGGAATCGCAAACCGGTACTTACTTAAAAAACATGCCTCGTGTGTATATATATATATATATATATATATATATATATATATATATATATATATAAACAAACAAAATAAATCTCATAAACAAGGAATAAAATAATTATAATTCATTAATAAAAATATTAAAAAGTATTAAAAATAAAAATACCCACGAATTGAAAAAATAATCATATCAAACTAAGAAAATTCGGAAAAATTGCCGAATTAAGACTAGACGGAAATTGAAAAGCGGAAGTGAATAGAGACAGTCAGTACTACATACAAAATCAAACGAATAATTAAATGTAAAATGAAAAGAAAATATAGAAAATGAAGGGAAAAATTTAATTTATAAAATAAAAGCTTAAAAATATTAGTTATATTTTTACTCTATTTTACAATTATTGCATTCTGTATTACTCTTAAAAATTTAAAGGATAATATGCTTACTAACAAAGTTTGTGAAAATTATCAAGGTTTTTGTAAATATCGTGTGAATTATTCACGTTCAAATGTCACATAAGATGTACTTATAAATTTATGTTACCGAAAATATTAAGACTTAAGGAATTAGTCCAAAGTGCTACCTTATGGATCTGAAAACTTAAGTTATCCCTCATATCATTAATATTACTGTAAATTTTACTACCTTCCATTTTTAAATAATTATCTAAAAATTCAGAATCATTAATATTTTCGCTAATCAATTTTTTTTAAATACTCTGAATAAAAAGATAAAAATAATTAACTTCTTTATTATTATTATTTTGAAAGATTATATCGATATATTGAAACATGGAAAAACTATTATATTCAATATAATTATATCCATTATAAGGTAAACAAATATCAACCAATTACTCACCTTGTGGTACACCTTTAATCTGTTTATACATTTTGCTGTCAAAAATGGTATAAATTTCTTTTAAAGTTAGCTTAAGTAAGTTATCAAACTTTTCATACTCTGTAACTTCATTAATATTAAAAGACAGGTTGGTTATACTAAAACTTTTCTGATGTATGAACCCCTGGTAGCCTATCTGCTCAACTAACCAAATTGAAATTTCATATTTTGTTAATTGAAGGTATGCGCTCGAGACTGGATTGAGATGATTTAAAACAACAGAGTTCTCATGATTGTGGTTACAATGAAAACATTTCGAAATTTCCGAATGCTAACACGCCCTTTTTTCCTGCACAAACTCATCAGTGTATTGAAATTGTAAATGGTGTTGGAATTTTACTCGTACGAGTATGACGAAAATTAGCAGTTTAAAACATTTGCAAAGAAAAGCATTGTAATAAAAACACAAGGTAGGACGGGGGTAATTTTTTTAAATGGGATTTCAAGTTTTCGACGCGCCCATCCTTGTAGACGATATCGCATTGCAAGTGGAATATTGTTGACAGCAATGATAAACTAAACACTGCAGGCAAAATGTGTATGATTTCATGTATTATGACATCTTCCAATTGAGACAATTCTCGTGGATTTGATGTGTATGCCTCAGATTTCAAACAACCCCAGAACCAGATACCCATCAGAGTAAGGTCAGAGGATTGCGTTACGAATTAAGTTACGAGATGTACGTGATTATGATGAAAAGTTACGAGAGATGACTCTATCCTCAAAGTTCCGTTGCAGCACCTGTCGAATACATGTGGCGACATGTGGAGGAGCGCCATCTTGCATCCATACAATGCCAACAAAATCTCGCCGCTGCAATTCTAGAATTAAGTGATTCTGAAACATTGTTGTACACTGATAATTTGTGGTTTAGCTTGTTTTCATACTTGCAGAAGAGGCATTTCGAATAAGTACGGATCGAGAACGAATATGCTTGCGATGCTGCCGCACACAATCTCTTTATCTTGGTGTAAAAACATATCGTGAGAATTTTTTTTGAGGCCAGTGATTGGAGTATACATTCCAAGTTAAGGAGAAATGCGCCTCATCCATTTATAGTATCCGCAGTAGTCGCATGCTATTTTTACCATATATATTAAGGAAAAAATTTGTAAATTCAACACGTTATTGGTCGTTTCCAGGTAATAAAATCTGGACGCGCAGGGGATCGATAAAAAAACATTTGAAGAACAGAGCGCAGAAGCTTGAGAATTGTGGGTTTAGGTACATCCAAACTGCTAGCAATACTTCTTGTAATATGCATGGACTTGTAGTAATCGTGTTATGTAGTTCGCAGTCATTTCAATAGGAACAGGTGGTCATTCGGAGCGCGATCTATCACATGTGCAACCAATTTCTTCAAATTGTTTCACCAAATCACGCACGGTTTTTACGGAACATAGGCCTCAACTTAGCTAATGATTTCGCTGATAAATTGGAACTGCTTCGACAGCAATTTACTTGTTCAAATAAAACAGCTTTATCAATTCACCTCGTTATTTCGTGTGTCATCTTTTTGGTCCGTTCAATCACTTAATTGAAGAAACAACCTTTCCACACTAATTTTTAAGGTTATGCGCAAGCAATGCTTTGCACATGGTGTTTTGTGATTGTTGCTTCAACTGTGTATCCCTGTGAATCATGCAAAATACGTCATGCACCTCATCTCTGAATTGTCATTGGTTCGTTTCATAGATAGAATGCATTTGAAATAATGGTGGCTGGCTGAGCATCATATTGAGAGTTGTAATGATTTCGTATTTTGGCTAGTAAATTTTGTCATACCCACACTCATAACATTTCTTGATTTTGGAGAGTACTTACATACTTTCAAATAATATTTTCATCTGACTATTTTTTCTAGGTGCAATTTTTTTTTTTTTTTTTTGACAATGAGTGTAAAAAGTAGAACATCACATTAAATGTAATTATTATTTCATTCCACTTAAATACTTTTATATTCGTATTCTACTGATTTTTATTTTTTTTAATCTGGAATTTTTATGCAAAATGGTTATTCTAAGGATTTCATGTTTGAGTCCTGATTGGTGACACGTGTGCAAAGATTTAATCGTCAATACTATTCTAAGTTATTCAAAAGAATTTTCTTACAAAACTCCAACCTTCTGTAATAACTTAACAAACATTATTGATTTTTCGAACGATTCTTGGTTATGAGAAAATAATCCACATGACCTTGGTTTTCAAATATGATCAACTTGAATATCGCATAATTAATTTCAGTGTTTAAATCCAGTTCAGTGTTTAATCTCTATCGCTAGTTCAAGTTTGTTAGACCATATAATAAACATGTTTCATTCGCGGGAAAATCTTTTCTTAGCACGACGCATCGCACAACTCATTTTTTTAAAACTTTATTTTTAATGCTGGATCTCTTTTTAATGTAATATCACTTCATTTTTTTCAAGAATACAATTGGATCCCGAAAAACACACGATTCAATAACACGTGAGTCTCTGTATCCGTAATTTTACTATGGCTCCCTCGGTAAGCTATTGGTTGTAGTGTCATTTCTAGACATTTGGGTGTTATAGCTCTCATTTTTCTTTGTATGAGATTCAGATTTATCTTTTGTTAGAATGATGTCACGATTTCATGTTGAGACCCGGTATTAACCCCCCCCCCCTGTTTTATATATATGAAAAAGAAATTTTCTCAGAAAAAGAAATGCTAAACTTTAGATATTGTTTCCAGTGAGCGATTGGTCAGCGAGATTAACTGTACGTTCAAACATTTTGTATTGGTTAAATTTTAAGAGTTATAAAGATTTTTTCTTGTATAAGGGATTTCCATTGTAATTAAAAATAACGTCGAAATAATGTATAAGAAAACAAACGGCTTAATCGGTCAAAAAAATTCTGAGCATTGTAGAACGAATTAGAAAAGTGATGAACAAGAGATATTGCAAAGAATCTTAACCTACGGAATCCATACCACGTGGACGATTAAGAAATTAGGAATGAGGATACATTTCGTCAATTTGTTGATAACGTTTGGAACGATAAAGGAATGGCCGAAAAACGGGGTAGAAAAATGTACTAGCTTAAATAATTTTTCGTACAACGCAGAATTTTGAATAGCACTTACGCATTTAGTTATCAAAATAATGCAAATACAACAAAGGAACATAATAAGGCTTAATTACGCCTTTATTAATAAGGCGTAAGGTACCTTTGGTATCTGTAACTGCCTAAACATGTCTGGGAATAGATAGTTCAAATCCTGTGTGATGTTTAAAGGAATATTCATGATGGTATTGGGAACGTTCAAACAGAGAGGATGGTAGTCGAAAATATATATGATTACGGACTCTTCTTTGTAAAGCAGACTAAAGTGGCTCAATAGTATTGAGATCCAGGGATTGAATCAGCTTGGAGAGTTACGCGAGATCTTATTTATGTTTCTCAAACCATGTTTGAACAGCTTTTGCTGTATGGATTGGACAATTAAAAATATTCTGAAGACAGCATCTCCTGACGAAAATAATGGTTGTACCTTGGAGTGTATCTGGTTAGCTAATATGTCCCAATATGGGTCTAGAGAAAATCACGAGAGCGTTGTCCAGATTATTGCAAAGTCATCTGCATGCTTCATAGTTAGAACAATGCAATCTGGATGATACGTTTGTCCAGGCGTAAACACTTCCTATTGTAGGAAACAATGTAAACGATTATTCATCTAACTATATAACTTTCTTCAATACATCTTATCTTTTGACCTACCTTTATGTTCGTGATACCATTTGAGATGATGTTTTGCATTCACAAGTGTGACAAGTGGCTTGGAAATGGCTGCTGTGCCGTAGATTTGTTATTTGTGCAGCTCTCATCAAATGGTAACCGTTGACACAGGAATATGCAGATGCTTATTCAGTTCATTAGTCACTTTGGCTACAGATGGCTTCTTTTTGAATGTCACAATCCACTTCAATATCCGACGGTCTCTGCCGTTCAGTTTCCTCGTTATCCAGTATAACGATGCCGTTTTTCCTTGTATGTGATATTCTGTCATGACTTTCGAGAGTGTACTTCGAGAAAAATCCCCAATATCAGCAGTTGTAGTTACAGAAACTTATGCACAAGACGAGCTCCAATATTTTGCCCTCCATGAAATTCTGTAAGGTCTGACATCTCGAACGACTAAGAAAAGCAAGAAATTACAGAGCTTTCACAACTTCATATTGATAGGTATTTCCATTATTTTGATAACTACTTTCATATCTACCGTTGCATTAAAAAAATTGCCATTCCAAAGTCTACAGCATTCCATGTCAGTGATTCTCAAATCACACGTTTTGTTGTATTGCCTCTTGGCTTGTATTACAAATTATGTATATAGATTTTTGTTCTAAGCTATTTGTAAGGTAAGGTTCTATAATTTGCGTGAGTACTTATTCTTTTTAGAAATACACACGCATTTCTTGAAAGATCTCTGCGGGTCCTCATGGATACGTTTTCAACAATTTAAAATCCTCTAGAGATTACTTTTTTTAGGCAAGTAAGGGCATCATGACTCTGAAGTACGCAAGTGATCTTTTTCTAATCCAAGGGGCTTACTGTCTTTGGCAGAAAAGCGCGACGCGTTCCCGAGATACTATAGCGATTTTTCTCTATTTCCGACACTTCTTGTCAGCTAATTTTTATCCCTTCTCTCCATTTCTTATATTTTATCTTATGTTTGTCACAATATGTCCCATGAGAATCTAGTGCCATCAGTCATATAAAACCAATCAACCAATTATTAAATGTCTGGTTCAGATACACATCATTTGGCATAGCCATAAGCCCCAACATCTACTTCACTCAACAGTTTGAAAATCATTGTTCTTCAGCAATTTTACATTATAAGGATGGTTCTCAATTAAAGATTTCTCTTTGCTGGGTTTTTTTATTTCCTTTTTCTCAAGATGTATGCAACAAAGAAACTGCAGAGCAATAAAATAAATAAAGGGGTAAAAAAAGGTCAAAATGCTTTTTTGGTGACCCCCCAAAATCTTTTCATACTACCAATACTACACAAAACTCAAAACGTAGCCATTCACTTTCAACTCTTTTCACAAAATAAAAAAAGAGAGAGCTTTCCAGTTATGATACTATATAGATCTTTTTTCTTTTGAGGTAAGGGGAGGGGGAGGATGCTTCCCTCAGAAGCTGTTCGGATGGGTCCTGAAAGAAGGACGAACAATGGCTGCCAGTCCCTTGTCGTTCGATGAAGATA
Organism: Nephila pilipes; assembly: GCA_019974015.1. Lineage (NCBI taxonomy): Eukaryota > Metazoa > Arthropoda > Arachnida > Araneae > Nephilidae > Nephila > Nephila pilipes. The sequence goes on from BMAW01016227.1 coordinate 828,862, forward strand.
GATGGAAGTGCCTTCTCTGTAACGTCCCTTTTACCAACTATCTACAAAGCACTCTCGCACTTAGAATTTTATTGGGGAATTCCCCCCCCCCCCATCCTTTCTCTGTCTTTTTTAGAAGTCCCGGAAACTTGTAGATACTTTTTCCGCCTTTGTAAGTAAGAAAAGTTTCAATCGATGAAGTTTTTTCTGTCTTTCTGTTTCTGTATTCTTTGGTTCTGTATATTCTCGATATATGTTAATATGAAATCGGTCGAGAAAAATGCTCTTAACTCCTGGAAACCGATCAAACCGAAAACGCCTTTATTTGTATTCTAGCTGGCCCGGCAATACGTTACGCTGCTGCAAATTTGAACACACACATGCATATATATATATATATATATATACACCGTAAAATCTTGACTATAATACGCATTTTTTTCCACATTTTGGTCCGTAAAAAGGAAGGTGCGTATTGTATTGGTGTAAAAATTTAAAAAAAAAAGGTTTTTAAACATCGAACAATGAACGTGTAGCAGCTGTAAGAGATTGTTGTAACAAGCGGGCTGCGCGGATGTTCTTTTACATAAACAGGAGCTTACAGCACATGTCGCACACGCATATATGTCGCATATTACGACGGCACCGATAATTATGATTTGGACGCAACAACAATAAATTAGCTGTGTTCTGGAGAAAGTGATTAATACCAATAATTTGACAGTATTGTTTGTTTTGTGTTAATGTTTAGGTTTTTTTCTATCAAATTTGACGTTTTCGTTTCTACTTATTAAAAATTTCAATTATGTTAATAAACACTTGTGCAATTATTAAATAAAATACTGAAAAATGTTGGTTGCGTATTATAGTCAAGATTTTATGGTATATATATATATATATTATATGTGTGTGTGTGTGTGAATTAAATAAATGCTACTGAAATATATCACTTAATTTTTTCAATTAAAATTACATGAAATGAACTGTGTGTGATAATTCTTTTCCCCACCTATTTTATTACTGTTTTGTTTGGGGTATTTCCCCCCCCCCTTTCTTCAACTTGTTAAATTACGTGGCTGGACGGACGTCAGAATCCAGTTTTGTTGTATTTCCCTCAACAACTTTTTGTATTCAGCATTTCGGAAAAAAAGTTTTTTTTCTTATTAAATTTCAACGGAAACAAAATTAAATACTTTAAGATGAATAATGATGAATACAGGTTTGTTCAACGGTGTGGACTTGACGCAAAATGGCAACGATAACTCGACGTGGCAGCAATCAAATTTTGATTTTGCAGCAAATGTCTATCAAATCAAAACTAAACTAAATCAAATTTGCTTTGGTGCAGTCTAACAGATGGCAGCGTTCAATGGTAACACCAACTTGCCTTAACAACTCAATCTGTCTCCAACCAAAGTTGTTTTTTGTACTATCCTTCATATATTTTATCTTATTCTCATTCATATACGAGTGAGCATCAAAATTAGGTTGGTTGTACCTAAGCTTTTGAGACCAATGTAATTATTTGTTTTCTTATTGAATATTTTCCAAATGCTTATTTTTGTCCGACATAAGGTCCGCTAACCACAAACAATTCGCAGAGAAATTTTGAATTTCAGATGACGAGGTCGACACCTGATCTGGCACCCCAAGTTAACGGAATTTCGTTCGAACTATAAATATAGAAAGTGATATGCAAAATTAGAATTCACAGACCCATAATGTAGCTTCCTCTTGTACGATCAAGTAAAACACTCGTGTTAAGTTTCGTGGTAAATCATTAGACAAAGCCACGAAAGACCAAAATATTTCCTCCAATAAATATTACGAAATTTTCCCTTCATTTGATGGACAACATCTCAGCTAAATTTACTCAAATATTTGCATTCGAGATTTTCCAGCAGTACCATATCGAATTCCTTAACTCATACTTTGCTACTATTATATTTGTTTTCTTACCTTTTCACTAAACTACTTTCTTCACTTTTACTGATAAATTTCTTCTGGCCCTTTTGATTCGTTGTAGATACGCACTTTCTTTACTTAATAATATAATTATTTTTAATTAATAATACTTTGATTGTTAATTACTTTTCTTACTTAAATACTAACTTAGCACTTTGATTGTTAATTTTCTTTTTCTTACTTAAATACTAATTTAGCTTACTTTTAATTCTCTTTAAACTTCATATGAGATCAGACGTACTCTTTTGTTAATAACAACAGTTCCTTTCCCTTTTAAATCTTATCGCGTTGCCTTGGTGATCTGGTCATCTATACGAATTTCTTAACTTAATTGTTGTCTTAAATTCTAAGACAAGGAACTAGGCAGGTTGATTAACAACAACAGTTTATTAAGTTCTACCCTAATCGCATTAATGTGCAATTCCTACTCACGATCACAACTCGATCGCTTACATACTGAGACTCTTTGTGTCTGATTCCGATCTGCTCCGCTCAGAGACTGGTTCTGATCTCAGTAAGTTGTGTAAGTGACATCACTCACCTCTGTACAAAACGCCCTCTAGTCGGGCTTTAAATACTGGAGATAACGCAATTAGGTAATCGAAATATATAATAATTCGATATAAAAACCAACGTTTTTAAAAACAACGTTTTTATATGGTGGCAAAGTTTATTACAGAAAATTATTGAAATATTAGTTAAAACTGTTAGTTATTTTTAACTTTAAAATTCACTTAAAAAGAGACATTTGTGAGAGTTTTAAAAAATTCATAATACTCATAAAATCAAAACATGCATTTAAAAGTTTGTAAGTCATTCTATTAAAAAAAGAATGGGAACCAGAATTCAGAAAAAAATTATTGTGATAAGACACGGCGCCAAATATTGGAAACTTTCTTTCTTGCTAATGATTACTGACTAAAAGTCAGCAACCCTTACTATCTTGGAGATAGTAAAGGGGATATAGTATCTCCCCTTTGTGAGTACAAAAGGTTTACGATACCGCATGCTGCGTGGGGAGTGCCCTGTGCTCCCAGAGGGGGAAAGAAATTTTTTCCTCAATTCTAAAAGCGCCGAGAGGAAAGAATATTTTGACTTATTAAAATTATTGAAATATTAGTTAAAACTTGTCGCAAACGTCTAAATATTGCATTGTTAGGCGAGTACGAACGATTCCCAAAATTTCAAAGCTCTAGCTTGATGGGAAGTTGGTTAAATTAACGATCGAAAATTTGATGACACACACACTCACACACACACCAAGTGAAATTCAGAAAAAAACGTTGTAAAATACGATATTGATATTGAGGATATTTTTTAATCCTAAAAGATTTACCAAATTTTGATTCTCTGTTGTTTGACACTGAAGCAGTCACGTCACTAGTCCATTAGTGAGGTCCATTAGTAATCACTTCGTACTTGTGAGATACACGATTTACGAGGGATATCATAAATTTTAATTATTACTTAGAAATAATCAAGATGTCCGCTTAAAATTTATTCTGCATGTTAATTAATCCTTACGCACATAATGCTGTAAATAACAGACAGCTATTCATGATTATTTGTTTGGTTTCATTAAGACGTAGATTGAAGTAATCTGCAGTATTGATCTTTGAAATACCCCGAATAACAATTAAAACTTACGGCGTTTATATTGCTTCCTGAAACCAATTTTGGTTTAGTTTTGGTATTATTAACGTTGCACTAGAAGCTACACGAGGGCTATTGACGACGAAACCTCATAATTTTGAACCTCGGTCAAGTGACGAGGACTGGCATTTCTCTCCTAATTTCCACACCATGCCAACCGTAGGACTTTGAGACCAGACATATTTAACGTGCATCAACCTTGGCTACACGGTGGGTCTTCAGTTCCTGAAACCAATCAAATCAACATTAACATGTATTATTTATAGCATTATGTGCATAAATATCATGAATGTGCAAAATAAATTTTATTCAGATATCCAACATGTTTTTAAATAATAAAATTTTTTGATGCCTTATTGTATTTTTTATAATTTTAAGTCATTAATTTTGGGTTTTGGTTACGCAAAACAGGACATTTAATTTGCAAAGGTGCATTTATTTATTATGTATAAACAAATCTATGTGTTTTAAATTGCGTTTACAACACTTGCTGTACTAATAGGTTATTGCAAAATAATAATAATAAATAGAAAAACTTGCAATTCAGAGAGCTGACGTGACCATTATAGTGTTAATATGAGATAAAAACATGAATTTATAATTTATGGCTTAAATATTTTATTGTGTGAGTTTATATATATTAATTCCATGCGACTTCATAATTTATGCTTTAATATTTTGCACAAAAAAATACTGCGCATATTCAACAATTCATAAATGTGTGCTTATTTTTTAATATCTCAAACATGTTTATTTAAAACTATATCATAAGACCATCATTTATCGAGAGAATGAAGATATTTTAACATTTAATTAAAAATATCGATTAAAAAGCTGTTATGATGGTTCACACTTTATAAACAAAAACTGTTTTTACGTTCGCAATGAATGAGGAAATGTAAAAATCAAAAGTCATAATTCCAACCCTTTCTGCGTGCCAAGAACATCCTGACAAATGGCGGTTTAAAAGGCGAAGGCAATTACGCCATTCCTCAGAACTGGAAAACAAGAAAAGTAACCGCGAATAAACTGTTGCTGATGGTCGCCAAGACCAATTTATAAAATCCGGGGCTAATAAAAGAGGAAACGAAAGTGTAACAGTTTCTGAGAGAGGTAATTTCTGCTTTTTTTTAAAATAAAAATAAAAGTTGGAAGTCTCGTGCTGAAGAAGCGCTTCTGGAGTTAATGATGGCGAAGAGCGTTTTCCTATTTACTTAATCATTCCGCAATTATATAAATCACAGAAGGGAAAAGGTAGAAACCACGAGGCGGAAAACTCAGGTCTTTTCAAGCTCCAGATAAGACAGAAAAGATAACACGTAGAAATGTTTGTAGAATAAGTATGCTTGAGAAGAGAAAAAAATTGGAAAATAAATCTCATATAAAAAGAAGTTACGTCTTTACGAAGGATAATCGCAATTTTTTAGTTTTTATATATATTAAGAATTAACCGAGATACCTGGATACGATTTATTCTGCACATTAATACATCCTCATGCACAGAATGTTGTAAATTACAGCTATTCATGTTCATGTGCTTGGTTTCAAAAAGTCGTAGATTGAAATAATCCATAATATCGTGAAGTTTTAATTATTATCCGGGGATCATAAATTTTTAACTATCATTAAAAATAATCGAGACAGATTCTTAATTTTTATGTATCACTTTTCTTTATACAGTTACCCTCCAGAATTATACATTTTTCCAACGTTTCTTGGTCTTTCAAAGGCGTCATAATTGTAGAACTCTGCAGTTTGAATTCATATAATCTATATACTATTTATTATATAATCTGTATACTATATATTATATAATCTATATACTCATATAATCTATATACTATTATAATCTATATACTGGGTTTCTTTAATTTATTGCTTCTTGAAACCAAACAAATCAATATTAATGCGTTTAATCAATATTAATGCAGTAATTAATGGGTTTTCTTTAACTCACATTGTAATTTTGTCTGGGTCAAAATTTTAAAAGCTTTTCTTTTTACATTTTAAAGCGCTCAATTGAGCTGAAATTTTCTGTACACAATTGTTTTGGATGAACAAAAATTTACTGTAATTAATAAAAATTATTTAATATATACTAATTATTTATAGAATTAAAATTTTACTCCAAGTTTCTCTTCAAGTCGCCAAATGGTCGCCAAAGCCGTCGTTTAATAATTTATCATTTGTTTTAATTACATGTAGTTGATATAATATTCAATTTAATAATGGATCATTTGCTTTAATTTTAATTACATGAATCTTAATTGGTTAACATAATGCTTAATTGAGCTAAAATTTTTCACACGTATTTATTTTAAATGATAATTTTAATAAACGTCAAGTAATAAAATAGATTATTTAAAACTAATTATTGAATAAATTCAGTTTGACTCAACGTTCCCTTTCGCTCTTAAAATTTCAGGTACAAAAAATTATGTTACGCAAAGTGAGAAGTTTGAAAGGAAACCCATGTTTAAAAAACTCGTTTTTTTAATCGGTGTTATTTTTGGTATTATGTACATAAAGATAAATTAATACGCAGAATAAATTTTATCCAGATATTTCGGTTAAAAAACAATGTATCCCTGTTATTTCTTAGTAAAAATGAAACTTTTATGATATCCCATCGTATACATTGATTAGCTTATGTTTACTTATCTAACATGAAATCAAAAATTAAGTTAAAACATAAGTATTGTTGAATTATTTTACAAGACATATTTTTGTAGAACGATCTTCAAAGGACTTAGCACATTATCGCGTGGTTTCGGTAGCTGAATGATCATGGTAGCGAGTTTCCGGCCAGCGTTGTTTTTATCGGGAGGCGTGTTCCAATCCTGATGCTGCCAACGATATGACGTGCAGAGGGACTTCAAGCTCTCTCTTTGGTGGGATGTGGAGATTTGGTTTGGTTTCATAAACGTCGCACTAGAAGCAACACGAGGGCTATTGGCGACGGACCTCGTAATTTTGAACCTCCGTCAAGTGATGAGGACGACACCTGAGCTCGCCCTTCCCTTTTCTAACTTCCACACCACGCCAACGGGAGGACTTTGGGTCCCGACAGATTCAACGTGCATTAGCCGTGGCTACCCGGCGGGTCCTTAACGGCTAAGGATCGAACCCGCGACTGAACGAAAACCGCCGGCCACGAATCCGAAACCATGATCACTAGGCTACTGCGGCCACTCAAGATAAGTTTTACTAAAACCAGTCGCCGTGGCATCCGGCTCATGATCTTTAATGTATAATTTTTCTTTAAAAATTTATCATATTAAAAAGATTGCTTCTAAAATAATAAAAAGCTCAGTTCGTTTATTAATATATTAATAAAAAATGAACAATTATAATTTCTTGATAGTAATAAGAGTATTGACGCCATGTTAAAATTTCTACAGTAATCTGACATTTTAACCTTGATCATAATACTAATGTAACAACTAAACAGCTTTAGTAAAATACATTTATTTATATGATCAATTCGTAAAACAAAAGATTTTAATAATAAATCATAAAATAATTATACTCCTTTAAGTTAACTGAACTTTTTCTTTTTTAATGCAAAAAATTCTGATATATTAAGATCTCGTCTTTTCTACAATTGTCCCCTCAGGGGCTTATCTTCTTCTGGTAAGTACGTGCATCATGACTTTGAGGCCACCTAGTGGTGCTTTTCTTTTCCGTAGAGTATACTGTCATTTGCAAACATGGTGACGCATCTCCAGAATACTCCAGTGATCCTACTCTGGTTTCACCCTTTCTTCATGTCAACAAGCTTTCACTTTTCTCCTGCTTTCTTCTAACATTCTAGACCATACATAAACATTATTTGTCTCAGCAGAGCTAGATTTGGCTTTTGCGCCACAAACTGCAATTTTCACTTTTAGATTGATTGATTGCTTATTAACTTCACACTGGAAGTTACTCGAAGACTTTTGAGACAGACAACGTAAGTTTGAACTCTAGTCGAATGACGAGGACGATATCTGAATTGATACCTCCCTCTCCAAACTTCTACACCAAGCCAACGGATAGTCTTGGAGCCTCGGCAGAATTAACGAGAGTCAGCTTTGCTACACGATGGGTCTTTCGTCGTATCTGGACTCGAAGCTTGTCACGACGGAAGCGATACCGGCCTCGAGTTCGCGACCACGACCACAAGGCTACAGCAGCCACTTTCACTCATTACACTAGACACAATAAATGCTCTCCCTCTCACCCTCATTATTTTGGACTAGATAGCAAATATACAACATGAAGGAGATGGTTTAAATTCAATTTTTCTGACACAAACTCACCGAATAATCAAAGAATGAAACTGTGTTATCAAATATATTCCCTTTTTATGAATAAGGGTGTCAATTATATGATTGTACGTAATCGTAATTCATCAAGCAAGTTGTTCCACGAAATCACGCAAGGCCTATACGTCCCAGAAGCCTACTGCCGATGATTAACAAGACTTCATACACGCAACATTAGATTACTGCACGAATGAATAGATTCGAAAAGTGAAAGTAATAGCGAAGGAAATATTCTATTCTTAAGACTGTCTTCACTTTTCGGGAATTCTAGTCTCTATTATATATTAAAGAATTTTAATATTAATATGTTTCAATTATTTTTAACTAAAGAGAGAAGACAGTTTGTATTAATACATTATGGTTCTTTTACGTGAATTAATTCATTTTTTATATTGAATTTTTTCCAGTTTCCTATTTCTTTGCCTCTTGACACAAGGTCTGCTAACTTCGGCCAATACGCCTCATAATTTTGAATCACTGTTAGATGATCAGGTAACTCTAAATTTCTATATCCACGCCCCACCAAAGTGAGAACTTTGAGCACCAACTGATTTAACGTGCAATACACACAGCCACTTTCCACAACGGGGGCTTAGCGGTATCAACATTCAAATTCATGTCCCCTCAGGGGCTTACCTTCTTCAGGTAAATACGAAAACCTGACTCCTAGGTTATCTAGTGATCTTTTTCAATCCTGGAATCCTGTAGTGATCTTTTTCTATCCTGAGATCCTATAGTGATCTTTTTCTAACACGGGTAATGCGCTTCTGAGATATTCCAAAGATTCTTCTTTAGTTTCGACCTTCCTTATTGTCAGTCACCTTTTAACTTTCCCCCCTTCCTTTTTACCTGTCTATATTACAGTTTAAATCAGGAGTTCTCAAACTTTTTTGTGCTGTGGATCATTTTCCGAATTTTGCTGTTTTTCGTAACTCATTCATAGGGATCGCTCCAAAATCAGTTAGATATTGTAATATTTGTTCTCAAGCTTTCCAGCTCTGGTGTTGTCCACATCACTTGACCGATGTTCAAAATTACGAGGTTTGTCGTCAATAGCCCTCGTGTTGCTTCTAGTGCGACATTAATAAAACCAAACCATACCAAATCTCGTGCTTTCCAATAAAGAAGGAAACTTAAGGTAAGTTTCACAAACCCTCAAATGAGAGGAAAATGTATACAAATGCCACATGACAAGTGTGATTGTTTATTAACATTGTACTATGATGAAGTAGAAGGGCTATTGGTGGCAAGAGGGAAATTTACCTAACAGGATGAAATATTACTTGATAATTACTGCTGTCTGGTAAAATTGTATACTGAATAAGTGGGTTTTTGGAATGTTAACCTAATATTAAATTTTTAAAAATTCATCAATTTCAAACTTGCTTTTCACAGTTGATACACAGTTACGCTCTGATAAGGTTTACTGCATATATATAGTGGGAAAATTTTAAATAAAAAAGAATTAAGTTTTTATTCATATATCTTCATTCATTATAATGGCCCAAAATGAATATCTGGTAACATTCTGACATAAAATAAGTACACAAGAGAAGCAATGCTTTTAACGGAAGGGATGAACCAGATGGTTTAATAGCAAGTATTTAATATTTGACTTCAAATTAGTCGGGCTTAACCTGAAATCTCTCAAGTTAGTGATTTCAAATTTGTCACTTTTTTTAAGAAGACTGGCAATCGCGCCAAACCTCTTTTCACGAAGTATGAAGATGGAAAAACTATCAAAAACTTTCTTACCTTAATCCATAATGCTCTCTGAAGCCATTGGGTAAGAATCCTGAAGGTGATTCAAGGGCTAGGCATATTTATTTACTGTGTTTAGGTCGAATTGTAGAGATTGAATGTTAACAGGAAGTAATCCCTTTAGGCTTTGAATACTAAATCGTCTTTAATATTTGAATACTGAATCGTCTTTAGTATTTGTTGTCATTCTCGCGAAAGGCGAATTTCTTGGATCATAACATAACGAACATATAATACTTAAAGTGCTTTATTATCAATTCAAATTGACTCATTCAGTTATATGGAGAAATGGGTCGTTTGCAGATATATAAGTACATATAAATGTATAAAGCTTTCAAAATCATCAATATGTCTTTGAAATGTTGTTGTTCATCAAAGAAATTTTTTTTTTGAGTTTATTATATGCAGATTTGTGTAGTACTTATTTTAAGACTACTTCAATGGCTGGTAAAATTAGATGTTATCCGATAGTATATGATTTTTTTTTTTTTTTTTGATTTCACTATAAGTAATGATATACTTTAAGACGCCTGCAAACCATTGTCGTCTTATTTTAACATCGAAGCAAGCTACTGTCTACCATGGGTCTCTTCTGAAGTTTTCTTTCTGTGTTTGAAAGCATTTCAAATCTTTATCTGCTTTATCAAGGTGACTCCTTCTTAGATAAAACTCCAGCTTAGATAGTTTCTTAGATTCCTTGCTTAAAACTTTGTTACATAAAAGTCTCATGGACCAGCAATTATGTCATCATTGTCCAACATTGATGGAATGAATACTATACTGCCTACAGTTCTTTTTAGCTTCAGCCGTGTTTAGTAGCTTCAATGGCTGAAATGGACAAAAATTAAACTATTTAAATATTATAAGGTATTTCAGTTTAATACTGGTTATCGGTGTTAAACTTTACTTCATTCTTGAGTTAGGTATACAGAATGTTTCGTTAATCGGAGCATTTTTTTCATCAAGTCTTAGTGGTTGCTAAATAAAGTTACTCTGCAAAGTTTACTTTGAGGAAAGTATTGAAAAAATTAAAATTTCCGCCTTATCTCCGCCACAAAATGTCTTAATTTGTTCAAAAGTAAAACGTAACTATTTGATCAATCAGAAATTGGTTTATGCATGTTATAATGCAAAATATTGTACAAAATTTAAAAGAGGGATACTCTTCGTTCACCACAAAATAAACAATTCGCAGAATTATCGTTGTTATTTTAAGACGCTTCCGTTTTAAATTTTAAAAATTACTTGGAATTGTAAACAAGATTGGTGTCTGTATGCAATCAGAGGAACTGCGAAAGTAAAATTTTCTTACTTTTCTTAATGTTTAAGGAAGAGATATGCAAGTTTGTGCAAGACACAGGTGGTAGAAGTCTGCGCCATTCTTGCAAAGCTCTGTTACATGTCTAGACAAGCGTTGCTACGGATACCAAATATGCTTTTAATATCATTGTGAACACAAAGCGAACACGTACCTACCTGCCCAAATTTATGAAATATATTTAATTAATATATAATATCTTAAATTTTATATACCTGTTTTATTTTTGTAAGTTTTATACAAATATTTAAGTAAAACCCGTTTTAAGTGCGTAATATGGTTTTTACGCGGAATGCTTGGATTAAGAAAAAGTATTCACTTAATAAGTATTCACTCTCGTGGACTCCTATTTACATCTCACGCACCCCCAATTTTTTTTCTTTTGTTGATATGGACCCCTTCATGTTGGAATAGACCCCTGGGGGTTCATATAGACTACTTTGGGAACCTTTGTTTGGTGCAACTGAACAAGATTTGGCTTACAACATAAGCCCCTACTGTTACTCACTAATTCGAACTCATGATATTAATTTGATTCTTAATTGAAAGGAGTTCTCTCAAATCTTAGGCAATACTCAAAATTCAATCATTAAAAAGAGATTAACTGTTTTAATGAGTTTAAACCGAGAATGAACGTACTTGGTGGACAAAATATATTTATTGCCAATATTCACGATTTTTGCGTAGTTAAAAGCCACGCTTATAGTCTCACTGCTAAAACGATGCATCACATAATGTGTCCTATTATAAAGGAAAGTACTCTCTGGAGTCACTTTTCGTAATAGTGTGGATCCATTTATAAAAATATAACATATATTATTCTTCCTTTCTTTGCTTACTTCATTATTTTCTTTGTTTACTTTATTACTTTCTTTGTATAGTTGCATTCTGTGTTTAAGTAGTTGTTGAGTCTTCGACTTGTAAAAATAAGCTTATTTTATTCCAGGTTAAAATAATCCTAACTTTTTCAAATTAAAATCGATGGAAGAGTCATATTTTAACATTGAAATATCTGTATGAGTATACTTATGTATCTGTTTATGGAAGAAAAATCTTATTTATAAACATAAATAACTAAGTACGAGCTATTAACACATCAATCAATAACTCCCGAGACTAACATTGAAAACAACATTTTTTTTGCAAATTTTTTTTTTATTCATCAACATAACACCTTTTGTTAATCACCTTTTAGGGTGATACAAACGTTCCAACACTTTTCCAAATCTTTTTTTTTTTTTTTTTCAATTTATTTTTTCTTTTCTTTTCTTTTCTTTTTTTTTCGCAAGAAATCTTTTTTTGTTGCGAGTAAATAGCGATAAACAGCTTTCTGAATCATCGACTCGTTGCTGTTTTTGTTCCATCGAAAGCAATCGCGGCACCCACTTGGAAAAAACCTTTTTCATGCTCAATTTTTCATGAAGGATAGTAAATACACTTCCCTATGATATCTGTGTCATCTCAGCAATCTCACGGAGCTTCACTTTACGATCTTTCATTATAATTTTTGTCACTTCACTCACATTTTCCGGTGTAACGGCTTCCACAGGTCTACCCGAGCGTTCCGCGTCATTTGTGTCGGTACGACCACGTTTAAACTCGGCAAACCACCGACAAATCATTGCTTTTGATGGACAAGAGTCCGGGTAACATTTTTCAATCCATTGTTTCGCTTGCACAGTGTTTTTACCCATTAAAAAACCATGTTTTATCAGAACACGAAACTCGGTTTTTTTCCATTTTTTAAGCAAACTACAAAACGACTTTACTCCAACCTCGATAACTCAGCTGTTTCTGGTCCGATCGACTTAAAATTTTGACACGTTTCAAGCAAAGGTTAGTACTCTAGAAAGACCTGGTTACTGGTTTACTACGAGCGCCATCTCTGGGTTAGTCTCGGGAGTTATTGATTGATGTGTTAATAATCAACCGATGTATTTACATAATGTTTGTCATGTACCTTCTTTTTTTAGGAGCAAAGAATATATTTCCTTTATAACTTTGAACTTTTGCAAAATATTTATAAATAGAATATTCTATATGATAAAAAATTATAACTAGAAAAATTAAATTTAATACATTAAAAAACTTTAAATTTTATGATCCAAATTTTCTATGATTTTATGCAAATGTTATACAACACTTAAAATTTGTGAGTGTTTATTAGAAAAATATTATGCTCACTGTAAAGGAATAACTTCCTTACATAATTTAGAAAATATCAGCTCTGTGAATAATAGATTTTGAATAAAATGTGTACCAAAATATTAAAAAAACCACACTTTGAGAAAATGCAAATACAAATAATCTTTTCTATATCATGGAGCATGTGTTAACAATTTTAAAATTCCATTTTCAAAAACTGTATTTATCAAACTCTCTTAAATTATACATCTTGGGAATCAGTGAAACACCCTCTATTTTTTAAAAGCAAAATAAAAAATTACAAAACTTAGAGCATTATCTCAGTAACCCTCGGTACGCATTGAATTCCTAAATAAAACTATTGAACATTCTCTCAACAAAAAATGTATATTTTTTGGGGCGGGGAGGGAATGGATCCTTTTAAATTTCTAGCCCCACAAGGCCCTTCGGAGAGACCGACCATCCCTACTGTATCCTCTCCCCTATATCCAACAGTTGCTTTCCAACCGAAACACAACAGAGGTTGAAAGAAAGAAAGATCAAAAAGTTCCATTCACGTCTTTATATCTCGCTCCCTCCCCTCACTCGTAAAAATGGAAAGATAAATACCTCTCCGTGACTTAGAGTCATAAATTTTAGTTGACGCCGATTGAAAACGAGGTCCTTTGTTGCTTCTGGGCCCCTGCCAGAGGTGACTCTTTCTTCTGAACACATGCTCTCTATCCCCCCTCTTTCTTTGCTTTCGTTCGAAATTACCTGGACCAATTAAACCAGTAATAAAACTCAGAGGTCACGTGAAAAAAAGGTGTGTAAACGATACAAACATTTTGTTGCTTCCTGCTGCTGCTGCTGGGGTGAGCAGCTGGTGAACGTTCCCTCAGAAATCGTCTGCGTTTCTTAGAGACAGCAGAGGATCAGCGACGGCATCGCCGACTAGCTCCCAGGAGTTGAAGCAGCGATATAAGATTAAAGTGGAATTGGAGAATCTTCCTGACAAATAAGGTAAGATATTTTTTTTCACGATAATGAGACATGGTCTTAAATTATTAATTTTTCAGCAAATGGCCTTCTTTAGCTAAGCCAAGGGCGGGGAGTTAAAGCCTCCTACGCCCTGAAATAGGATCTTTCGAAGTTATATATAAATTTTTCAAAAAATGTTCCTTTTCATTAACATTAGGTGTATACATTTATTCACATTTTGATTCAACTACAAAATACTGTAATTAATTGTTGGTTACGTTTGTATTCAAGTAAATCACAAGTGTTTACAATGATACTATTAAAAATTAGCTCCTACAATTTTGAGCACTATTTAGCTCTATCACTTTTATCTGGTTAAAATATACATTAGTTAATCAGCTATACTGTTATCGCTAACTCTCAAAGCAGATTAAATTGGGTTTAAAATCGTTGTACATGCCGCTTTTTTAAATTTATTTATAACTTACTTTTGAATAAGGCTTTATTATGATATTCATAAATGGAATGCAACCTGAAGTATTTGATAGCAACAAATGCTATCCCTTCCTTCAAACAGAATTCCTGATTCCTGTCAGTTTTGAGAATTTGAGATGTTCCCGTTGCTTTCATATCACCTCATTCACAGAACCTGCATAACTAGTAACATAAGTTATCCGTAGGTGATAAGTACAGCTGCACACTTTTTACATTTCGAGATTTTTTGTCATCAGCATCTAACAGTCGAATGTTGAGCGATGACGCGCAGAAGTTTGGTGATAATCCGTCGAAATAAATACTAAAGATATTTTGAACATTGAAAAGCTCACATAAAATACCGGGGGCAAACAAGCGCACAATGACAAAGTACAGAAGCAACTATTGCAACAAGGCTATTGAAGTTTTAACATATACTAAGAGTTAAAAAAAAAACATAAAAATATACTGTGTGATCCTATTAACACGGGTAGTCAGGGGGCAGGGTTACTAAACCATGGGTTAATTCAACCGCGTGTTACAAAAATAACATATATTGAGCAAGACGTCATTTTTGAACTAATTATCAATGTACTGTTGACTCGGATGTTGTTCAAGTTCTCTGTCTATATCTGTTTCCCTTACCTCTTTTCGAATTTGTTTCATAACATTGAGTCGTGTAGGATTTCCTCGATCGTGTAGGACTTCTGTTTACGTTTCACTCTTCTTCTACATTATTTTTAATTAATACTGAACGAGAAAAAACTCTTTATTGCCCTTAAAATTTGACTGATTCAAAGTGGCACTTATCTCACTTTCTGCAGAATATTCAAAATAATATCCTACAAAAAATATCCAAAATGAAATATTTCACTTTCTGAGAAATGGTAATATGTATACAATAGAATAGACAAATAGTATAAATGTCTGCTCTTGACAGGAGTTTGATATGAACAAAAGATTAATTTAATTCCATGATCTAAAAATGAGATTTAGGACTATATAGTGTTCAGGAATGATATCACAATCGATTACTTATCGAAAGAGCATAGTGAAACCGCATGTAAAGCAGACTCGCGCGTGCTGTTGAACAATGTTTTAACGTGGTCTGACGGTACTTGTTTTTAATTCATAATGTATGAATCGAACGATTAGTAACAGAGTAACACTGAATTAAATTTAGTTATCTAGGATTAATAAATATCAAAGTATTTCATTTTCTACAAAATAGCTCTAGAAGTTTTTTTTTTATTTTTATTAATGACTCTTTTACGTAGAAGTACTTAGAAGGTGGAAGCGCATCGGCGACTGATTTTAAATACATATAATCCACATATTGTTCCTATAAGACGTGCATTTTTTTAAGGTTAATCAAATCTACTCCAGATAGTTCATCGAATAAAAAAAAATTGAACATAAAGTGATCCATGGAAGAACCAAATATTTCTTGGATGCAGTCCAACAATTTGAAAGTATATGTGAATAATATGTAAACCAGAAGTTTTTTTTTTGAGAGAGAGATAGAGAGAAATGGAGGAAAAATTATCGAATGTAATAAATTCTGTGATTTCTTTTTGTAAAATTGTAAGTTACTTTTATTAGGGAATTGAAAATATTCTTTTTAAAATTTTCTGATTTATTTTTTTACAGCTAAATCAGGCAAAGTATCGATATAGTTCCATTCCTTTTTTTTTTTTTTTTTTTTTAGTATAGTTAATCGGAGAAAATTATTCAAAAATGTCGTTTTAATATTCATGAGTAGTTGTATAGTGATAAACTATTATTCTTATAAACATTTTTAAAAACAGTATTAAGTCATTAAATTATTTTTGAGAATAAGAATGCTTATATTTTGAGAAAACAGCATTAGGATTTTAACACACCGATAAATGATATTATGGGGTGCGACTGTTCTTTAGAGACAAAATATAAACATATTATGTGAACATATTGAGATAAATAAATACGAAAATTTCTAAAAATTGTTAATGAAAAAAAAAAACTTTTTTTTTTTTGAAATCGCTAAAAATGTATTAATTTTTCTTAAAAAGAAAAAGTCTTAGTTCATGAAATAAGAATCGCTGATGTTCTTAAATAAGAGGAAACTAATTATAAAATGAAATATTTAGATTTTTACAAGTTTAAACTCAATAATACTTGTTACAAAAATTAAATGTGACAAAAGTAAGAAAAAATTAAGAGTCAGAGAAGGAAATTTGGCGATTCAATCAAATCACCAAATACAAAATAATGATACATTACATAAACAAAAAAAAAAAAAAAAAACTGATTAATATATTTGTTACATAAAATTCAACAATGGAAAGTAACATTGTAAAAAAGCTAAAAATGTTCCATTGCTGATCGTCATTCGAACAAGCTAGAATGTTAAAAAAGAATCAGAAAAAACAAATTAAGCTAACATAGAATTTTAAAAGTTTATTATAAATAGTATTTAATACGGCCAGCAAGCAAACATTAAAAAAAAATTTAATGAAGACCCACATCCAATTCAGTTCAAAATAGCATTTTTAAAATGTTCGAATCATATTTTAATGGACGGATTACCTTTTAATAACCTTTTTAAATTTTCACTGAACAGTAAATAAACCTAGAAGGAAAGAAAGATTTAGCAGATAACATAACATACTCATATATGTAAACTTATACCCAATGGAAGCAAAGCTTTAGTTTACTCCCATTGGATCTAAATTTACCTATTTGCTGCATTTCCACCAATATATCAGCGCTTGTAAGAAATAAATGTTCATGAAGCTCCATCAGTCAACGGATTATCAAGAACCTTGATTGAATTAAAGTTAATTAAGACCATTAATCACGCAAGCTTCCTTCTTACCAAAACTATAAAACTGGCCTTGAAAAGGAAACGTGGAAAATCTGAACAGGAGCAGTACATAAATATGCTCGAGATATACATTTCAAACTAAAATAGAAAAAGCACACAGTGTCAAACAGATAAATAGAAATGAATGAATAAAAATAACAGGAATATAAACTATCGCAGAAAAATAATAACACAAATAGACACCGAACAGAATAAAAACAATAATTATAAACACCAAGGAATTTGAAATCAATTATTCAAGACTGAAAAAAATTTATCCAAAAATAAATGAACAATAAAAAATATCTACTAGTGAAATAAGTAGTTTAGTTCCACATGTAGTGAATAATTATAACAATTAACCGTAAACAAATGCTAATAAGCTATCTGAATAGTTCCTTAATAAACGATGTTAATTGCCTTTCCAATCCGGTTGTGAAACCAGCATTTCTCGAGTCGGTTCAACAATTTGAAGAGATTGGCTTTGAGATTTGTCAACTTGTCCAGATGCTGAATACTATCGCAAAAATACATAAATAATATTATAGATCAATATGTAAGCTAGATATTTGCGTCTAAAAAAGTGATAGAAAATTATTGAATGCAAAAAGTTTTGTGTTCATGTAACAATAATATGCATCTGCAAGTTCATGTAACAATCTATGATAACAACACTCGTAGTGTGTGATATATTTCATTTTTAAAACGAAATTTCTCTTAAAAATCTTTTGAAAGAAAATAACAAAACGCATATCGATAGTTAATTACCTTTTGATATATCAAAGCATTTTCTAATTTCATACGTGATCGTAGTATATTTTCTGAAACAGGGACACAAAAAATGATTTTAATAAAACTGGAATGAATGAAATAAGTATTTAAAGGGACATAGGATTAAAAAATATAGTCTCTCTCTGTATATATATATATATATATATATATAACACTACTTTCTAGGTACTATTAAACGGTTGCCAGATGGAGTCACATGTTCTGTTGGTTAGAAGCGCAAGCTCGATGGAAGGCGAGAGGCTTCGGTAGCAGATTGATGGAGAGAGGTTTAATGTATCTCTCCAATATTGTTATTATTTCAGGACAAAATAATGAACAGCTGGGATAATTTCAGAAACAAGTATTATTTGATACTTGACACGTTCCACCAAACAAGACAGGATACAAAACATATATAAAACATAGATTCACGAACATCACTCCATCATTCTGCTACCTAAGCCGCTCGCCTTCCATCCAGCTTGCGCTTCTAACCAAGAGAACATGTTGCGCCATCTGGCTACCGTTTAATTGTACATGGAAGGTAGAGCTAAATTACAGTGTTATATATGTGTGTGTGTGTTACCTTAGTTAAAATAGTTATAATGTAACCTTGATTAATTTTAAAGAAAATTAATAATGTTCTATATTTTATGAGAAATTTATATTTCTTATTGATATGCTTTAAAAGAAACTTATATTAGTTACAATGAAAAAACTTAAATCTCTGAGATATTAACTATATAAAATATCAATATATCACATATTTCAGGTTTTTCTGCTAGCAATAATCTTGCAACTATATATTTACATTTCTTTGAACATAATTTAATAGGCAATAATAATTTCGAGTTGTTTAGACATATTGACGATTGCATCGTTTTTCAAATTAATTTCAAATAGTATTTTAAACCTCCTATTTATCTTTTTATACATCATATTAAAATTTGATTAAAACAAATGTGAATACTCCTGAAACAGATTTTTTAGATGTTAATTCAAAAAATGGTGAGTATTATTATTATTAGTGATATATATTTGACAAGAGAGATAATTACTGTTTCCTTATTAATAAATCTCTTATAAGCAATTTAAGCTAAAATATATAGTAATATACTGCATAACATTTTACTTAGAAAGATTAAATCAGTTATTATGCCTCTAAATATTCAAAATAACTTAAGCAATGTATTACTTGTGCTTTATCTGATTATCCTATTAATTTTTTAAAAAGAAATTTAGTATAAGAATTTTTTTAAATAGATTAATTGTGAATTTTAATTTTTTTTGATTATATTAATAATTAATCAGAAAGAAATTTAAAATAGGTCACATTTTTTTAAATAAAATTAATTTTTAATTTTTAAAATTATTTAATTATTATTATTATTTAGAAGTTTTTATTCTTAGCTATACTTGTAACTGTATTCAAATTCCATTCAGTTCTGACATAGCTTGGTAGATGGCGTTGCCATCTGTTGCCTTTTCATTTTATATATATAGTTTGTTATTAGTTTGATATATTTTTTTTAGATTTCATTTAACAGTGATGCAATCATGTGTTATGAGTATTAATATTTTGATTCTTTTAAGAAATTAATAGTAATTTAATTTACTATTCGAGATCTAAAGTAAGCTGCGTCCGAGTCTTAAATATTTTATTATTTCTAGAATTCATTGTTGCATATTGGCAACAGCAAGAACTTGTTATTTGAATTATTTGAAATTGAGCAGCGTCATTCTAATTTATTTGTTCGCTAATTTACATATATGTATGTTATGTATATTCTCGTCTGTGTATTATATGCAATAGTTTCCTACACAAGTTTTCTACAAATAAGATAAATATTTTCACAAGGGCTTAACATCTATTTGAAAGTACCTCAAAAAAAGTTTAGTTTAGTCGTGTATTTTGTCCTCCATGGCTGTTGAATTCATTCACGAGATGATATGTTTTTGTAAATTTTCTTTCTGTTTTTATTGGTGTATATTTTGTGTTATTAATAACATATTTGGCTCTGTTACTTATATTAGTTTTTGATATTTCGGATTTCTACGATTTTGCTTTGTTTTTTTTACCTTCAAAAATGCTTTTATAATGAATTTGATTTGCTTATGATCCCTGTTCAAATATATTTTTGGTTTTATAACTGTTTTTACTGTATATTTTATTGGTGTGTTTAGATTGGCCAATAATTCTAGAACGACATAGCATAACAGTCTATAAACCCCGTTACAACATTAAATACGATAAACTTCATAACTTTGCTTTTCTTTAAATTTTTTTTTATGGTTTTAAATAATTCTTTTTTTGATAGTTTTTGGTGTTTTTTGTTTAATTTGCTTTTTTTGGAATTATGTACAATTTGTACTGTTTTTCTTTTATAGTTAAAAGTTAATATTTATTTGTTCTCATTTTTCTTTATTCAAAATGTCTTATCTGTTTATTTTTATTGAAAAGCATCTATCTTTTCACTCAATGGTACAATAATGATTTCTAATATGTTGTTTTATATTTTTAATTCTTAAGATTACTTCTTAATTCTTTTTTGATTATAAAGCATCGGTGTTTAATTACAGATAAATGTCAAATTATATATATATATATATATATATATATATATATATATATATATATATACAATCAGAGAGTGGGAGTTAAATATCAATATATATAAGAAATTTTTAAATCTGACAATTTTAAAGCCATCTGGTACAATTTTTGAGTCCAAGGATTTTAGTACCTTCCAATTGCTTTGTTTTATTTATGCACATTTTTCACTCAAAATATGTAAACCAAATTCTTTTTGCAATTCAAATTTTACTTCAAAATCTTAATACCTCATGATCATCTTTATTGTGTAATAAATAAATTAACAGAACTTATATATTATTTTGAATACTTATTCAAAAATTTAATAATTGAAATTTCATTATGAAACGGTTTCCTAAAAAATAGCGCACTGCAGAGCTTTCTTAGAGCTTAAGTAGTAAAAATTTTATGAAAATGTTATTTAAAAATTTCAATCACAAGCATTAATCAAAATATGCAGAAATGTGTGTTAAAACTTACACAAAAATTAAAATAATTCAATAAGCGAGTTATGAATATTCTCCAAAATAATTTTACACACAATTCTTATAAATTCTTACTGAAAAATATTCAAACTGAATTTCACAATGACCGCAATAGTCAATTGATCATGTCCCTAGAGATCGGAGATATTTTAGTTGAGACGCGTGTATGAGTTCCGATTCTACAAGAAATCTGTAGCTTATCGAATAGAAAAGGTGCTTTAAATCTGCTGGGACTCGTCTTTCTCACGCTAGCTCATTGTGGAGGGGGAGGGAAGGCAGCACGTGTGTCATCCTCTTTGTGGAAAAATACAAGACATCTCTCCAACAGTCCTCCTGTTGCCTCTAAAAGCAGCATTAATAAATGATGAATCAATCCATGAAATCGAATAAAAGGTAAGAGTTTTTAACATTTTGTGTCATGTGTCCCTTTATTAAAACAATTATAGTGAAGTATTACTATCTTTGTCTCGTGGCCTTCGATACAACCAAAATATTTCATTCTTCTCTTCACACGATTAAAATAATGCACTTATTCAGTTTTTTATAGAGTTTTTTTTTTCAAATGACAGTTCCGAACTTTCATAGTAACTATTGGTGACAGAACTTGTAACTGAATCCACCATCAAAAGACGAGGAAGACACTGAAGCAGGTATCTCACTCTCCTAGCTTCTGCACTCTGCATAAGGATTTAGAAGTCTAGTTCCAATGGTATGTGCAACAGTTCCTATTATTCTACAGGTAAATCTGAGGAATCGGAATTTGAGCTCAAAATTCGTTTAGAGCATTTGTGACTAAGAAAGTACTGATCATTATTACTAAGCTACGTAGATCACAAAATATGGCATTCCTTTTGCTTCTTGAATTATTCATTGTATCGAAAAATATTTGCATGATATTAAATTTGAGAACGAGCAGATCATGCTCTGTAGAGTGAGATTTGAGATTTTTGAAGCAACAGCCAATTCTAGTAGTGCATAGCCAAACAATGTATACCTCTGATCTAGACTTTTGGGAGGAAAATGAAATAAATAAATAAATAAATAAAATAAAATTTGTTCACAAGGAGAAAGCAGTAAACTCCATCTGGAAGAAAACGATCACTAAGGTACCTCTAAATCATGATGACCGTACAATTCTAAGAAATATAAGCTCCAAAGGATATGTTCTGTATAAGCCAAGATAAAAACTTGGAAATTTTTTTGTTATTCAATGTTTCACTCCTGTAAAACCATTTGTTGTCGCGTATGATAAAAAAAAAAAACTTGATCCAAACTCGGAGCACATACTTGAAGAAGAGAAAAAGTTCTGTTTTTCATATTAAGCGGAGCATCAAGATTTTTTAAGATTGGCCTTGTAAAAAGAAATAGAGCAAAAAGCAATTATTTGTTTAGGTTTTTTATGCACAATATGCCTCCCAGCTTCAATACACTGGTTACTGTGATTTAATTTACTTGTTACTGTGATTTAACACTGTATTTTACTTTGCGGATTACAGTCAAAGAACGCGTCGAAGTAGTTCGTATGATCGAAATATCATCAAAATAACATCCTTTTAATTTAATCTTTAATTTTGGGAAGAAAGAGAAGTCGCGCAGAAAGTGAAATCAGGTGAAAACGTGCTGAATCAGGCAAGCGACAAACTCCGATTGTATTCATCCTGATATTCTGAACAAAAACAATGGAATTCTGGCCAACAAACGATTCAAAACCTTTAAAAAGTATTCACCAGTAATTGTTTACTCACTTGGCACCAATTATTTGCACAATTAATTTACAAATTAATACTTAAGAATGCAATGAGTATTATTTTGATTTTAAATGGAGCTTTTTCATCATTTATAACCATTGATTTGAAAAATTTTAGATCATTTTCAGAGGCTGAAATAATGTCTCTGCAATATAATACTTCTCATTAATTTTTGTTCATCGGCTGAAGTTTGTGGGACAAAATAATCACAGACTTTGTTTTTGTACAAATCTACATGCGAAATCTATTGAAACGTGTGTGTTTTTTGATGTTCAAAGACTCTACCATCATTCTCATAAGAACACAGAAACTGTTGGCCACAAAATCACGAGCTTTTTCAATAATCTTGGGAGCCTTAGATGAACTTAGTCATTCTTATCAGTTTCTAGCTTATATCTTTTGTCCAAAACACTTCTGGACTACAGAAAATTATTTGAATTATATTTCAGCACAATTCATCTTAGCTTGTTTATCAATTTGTAAATATGAAATCTTACTTTTCTTGAATGAATGGTCATATTTTTTTGAACTTTTAGCAATGCTCCAGCAAACGATCGAGGTTTATCACGCATGCACGATAGCATAAGTGGCACAACAGTATAGGCTGAGAAATGTCACGTCTCAAAAGTTTTTTTAACACACTGTGTATTTCATATAATGCTGTAATACATTCATCCTCTTCATACTTTTCCTATTTTGCCGGAGCAAATCTCGCCAACTAAACTTTATTGGCGACAACACACAATATACATATAAAAAAATGTATTCCATTTGACGATGGTTGTATCATTTTTGGCAAATTTATCGCCAAAATTCGCCGTCCATTTATTATGTAAAAGCATTTTATAAAACGCTGTTCTTCTTTTTTAACTGAAATTTACAACTTCATTTAGCTTTGAAAACGAAATATGGAACACATTTTATAACCAAGTATGGAATGTTCCAGACAGAAATAATTTGTATAATAAAAAAATATGTTCAATTTGATAGCAAAATCAGATTATATTAGAAAAGTGCTTCAACGGTAATATCTGAAAAAGTGCTTCGATTTTGGGTCTTATTTTTCAACATTACGTAAACACAATCTTAAATTTTTTTTTATCTGTTAATTTTCCAGATGCTGAATAATAACTATTTTACGACTCATTACCCGAATACCGACAATGCATTTCGCAAAACAAGCGAATAATTAGCGTTTGGATGACATAATTTTTTCACAATTAAAGGAGGGCAAGTTTTTTTCACGGATTCTTTCCAAATCTCAGTGATTTTTTGGATCAGTGGACCTGAGAGTTCCTTGGAGTTTTATGCAAACGCTGATCCTCCACCTCATCCTGGCTTTAATGCTGAGGGTGAAGATAATTTCTTTCATTTCTCACCTGATGTGCTTCAATTAGCAATCAATTTTAGTTTATTGACCTTAAAACAAGAGTCATCTTCTTTAAATAAACTGTCATTAATTACATACTCACACACAATTGCATGATGTATGCATTAGACTTCCTCTATAACCTAATTTTAATGTCAGGTTGAGATTTTTAACATCAGATTCGTGACAATATTAAAACTATATGATATATTTCTTCACCAAATGCAGCTGAGGTAACGAGTGGTTATGGCTGCTAGCTCATGATCGGTGTTATTTCTATTCAGTCGGGGGATCGAGTCAAGATTCCACTGAAAACTTGCCATTTAATGGATAAGATCTAGGTTAAACCAGTCGAGGTTCTAAGTCTCCACGTTGGCATATCGTACATATAGAGAGTGGAGGCTAATTCAGTGTTGTTCTCATTTCATTTGATTGACTTAAAATTACGATGTCCATCGCCAACAGTCTTCGCGTTGCTTATAACAGTAACATTGAAAACCAATCAATCAATCGAATCTTCACCTAAGCATGCCAGGAACTTTAAGATGAACTTTTGGAAAATATTTAACGATTTTAAAATGATGGCCTCGTAAATATAATAATAATTTGTTTCCTGTAGCTCTATTTTAGAAGATTTTTTTTTTGGAATTTTTGATGAATAATCATTGAAATAGGGCTACGACCATTTAAAAGGCGAAGAATGTAAACGATACACTTCCTTTTGGGTTGATAGTTAAATTTGAGACTATAATTGAAATATTTAACTTCTACTATAAATTAGAAAGCATTAGTCGGATATTATCAGGAAAACGAGAAGACATTTCTGATTCTTTAAAGCAAAGAAGAAAGACCAAAACCTTTAAATAAAAAGCCTTTATCTGGAAAAAAAAAAGATTAACAGAGGCAGAAAGTGAACGTCTGCAAACATATTTCGTCTAGCCATACGCAAAAATTTGCCTAGAGTAAAGGATATGCAACAAGCCATACGAACAACATTTTTACACAAATTGTCAACTGATGAAGTGGTTTGATTTTTTTTAACGTCGTACCAGAAGCAACACGAGAGCTATAGGCAACGGACCTCGAATTTGGAACTTCGGTCAAGTGATGAGGACGACACCCGGATATATGGCGGTTCTTTAGCGGCATCAGGGCTCGAACCTACGACTCGCCGAAAACCTTCGGCTGCGAGTCAGCGACCATGACCACTAGGTTACCGTGTCACCTGTCAACCGAAGAAAAGCCTCAGAACGGATTTTGTTCCTCAGATGCAGATCCAAGGTGTAAAAGAAAAAAAAGAAATCAGAATAACTTGCTGAAATGGACCATTATAAACATAGTTTATCCTTTGCTGTTGTGTTGGTTACGAAGTCCATTTTTAGAAATTTATCAAATCCAGAATCATCGAAGAAATATTTGAAAGGCTGTACCCAAAACCTGAATAAGAAGGTGAATAATGTGATATGGTCTCGTGTACCAAAGAAGACATTTGTACAAATAGGAGTCTTCTCATTAGGTACATATAATGCTACGTCTTTTTCAATATTAATGTTTCAAAATTACAAATATTTAGAAAATTAAACATTGAGCTTGGTGATTATACGATATAGACAATGAAATGACTAGATAAACAAAAGTTGTTAAAATCAAGGTACTTCTGCTTACAAAAAATAAAAGATGTTTGAAAAGAAAAAAACTGAAGAAAAAGAGAGAATTATGAAATATAAAAATACCTGGATAATTTAGAGTATTATATTATATGGAGTAGGAATGTGTGTGTTCTTATAAGAAAGTACTTTCACATTAAAATTAGGTTTTCTCGAAATGGGAATTTTTCATACGCGATGTAACATTTCTGAGAAACTACTGTTCATAGGTGAGTAATTTTTGTAGGACATGTTCATAATCCTTTTTAATATATATATTGAAATCAGCTTCTTGTAAAAAAAATTTAAAATTGCTTTTACAGATTTTTTTTTGTATGAAGAAAAAATCAAATTACACTACGTTTGGTATAATATTTTGTAATTTAATCAAAAGTTCAAAATTAGACAAAATCTCATTTCAGTAAATTGAGAAAGATTTATTTCACTCTCGTATTAAATAAATTTTAAACTTGTTTCATTGACAGATTTTGAAAAAAGAAATATCGAAAATGTCCAATTTAATATTGTCCATATAGGAGATCCCGTCTACTCTTAAGCAAAATCAAAAGCATAAACAGCCCTAAAGATCGGAATGATCTTTTGAAACATATTTTTTACAATTTTGTACGAAAAAAATCCAGCCATTATAAATGAGAACAAAAACTTTAAAATGTATATAATTTACCCTTTTTTAGTGCAAAAAATTGAAGTAAAAAATCTTTTAATTTACTTTTTTTATTTTAGGGAAATTGATTTTAATTCAATTTTACTAATGACTCTGAATTATTTTGCTACAAAATAAATCAGAGTCGTCATCAACAAAATAAATTAAGATTGATTTGCTTGAGCCCTATCATCATAAAATTGACCATTAGTGACCAATACATTATTTATCAAAAACAGTGAAGGAATGAGCGTGACGCTTGAACTGTTAACGCACTTCCCTTATTTTTACTTACAGTCTTCTTAGAGGCTTACTTTCTTAAAACAAGAATGGAAATCATGAACCCGAGGAATCTTAGTGGTCTTTTTCCTTCCGTCAGGGATTACTGTCTTTGGTAAACACGGGTAACGAGCTCCCGAAATACCTAGCAATCCTTCTCTATTTTCGATCCTTCTTCTTGTCTATCATTTTTAACTTTCCTTTTTCATCAAACGTTTGGATCACAGTTATGCCTTGTTTGGCGCAGCATAGCTATATTTGGTACTTGCATAATTAAATTCCACCATTATTCATTCGCCTTTTAGTACAATCAAACTATAGTTCTACCCCAGGTTTGCTCCTGATTGATTAATTGATGGTTTATCAACATAAAGGTGATCGTGATAGGTGAGAAATGATGGTCAGAAGCTCATGACCGGCGTCCTTTCCATGGTATCGTGGGTACGAGTCCTGATTCTACGAATCGATTGATTGTTTATTAAGATCGCACTTAGAAAAAGCACTGCATTGGCAATGGACCTCGTAATTTTGAACCACTGTCAAATAACGAGAGCCCCTCTGAGCTGGAACTTCCCTATCAAGCGAATGGGAGCCTCAACAGCTGATTTCATTATAGAGACATTATATAGTGGGACTGGCACACGTTAATTCTGCTGAGGTTCAAAGTTTTCCTGTTGGCAATGTATAGAAGTGGATTCCAAAATCCGATATTATCCTCGTCATCAAATCATAGAGGAAAATTACAAGGTTCGTCGCCAATAGTTTCCCGTTCTAAGCGCGACTTGATTGATTGTTTATTAAAGTCAGACTTAAGTAGCAACGCAGCGGTTTGTCGCAAAGGACCTCGTTAATTTGAATCATGGTCGAATGACGAAGAGAGACCTGAGATAGATCCTAACTTCTACACAACATGAAATGTAGTTCGCGGTCAAAATTTCTTTGCAACAAGATTCCTCTGTCAAATAACTAAAATGTCTTGGAAAATGTGTAAGGGATTTCATTAACAGCTTATGATACTTATGTATGATCTGTCGACCATTTTCGCCTAACCAAAAATTGGCGCCAAAGATGCAATATTCTGCCAATAATGGGAAGCTAGAAATTTGACACGATTTTTACAATTTCCCCTTTCTGCTCATCGACATAAAGTTTTCGCTAAAAATACGCCGTTTCATTTTAGCTCGTTTAACTACTGGCTTTACTTATTTCATTTTAACTTATGGTAACATTTTTATAAAGCTTTTTTTTTTTTCAGTTTATAAAAAGTGAGCTTATTCGACGATGACATCTTTAAGTCTTTAAACTAGGCTAGCCTGTCATCTTCCCAAACTTTATCACCAATTCACCAGAATGAATATTAGTAAATTTAATGTAAGTTTCGTTCCGATCCCCAGGCTCCGCAGAAGTAATTACTCTCAAGAAATTAAAATACCTTTTGCAAATTCCTAGTGAATTTCTGTTTCCACAAGCAAAAAAATTCTGAAGTACAAAAACGCTGCCAATGTTTTAACACCAAAAAGAATTGATTTTTAGGGCAGAGACAGGTGATTCTGCCACAAAAATCAATTATTAAATTAAATATTAAAATAAAAGCAAACAATATATTATTAAAGTAGATAATCGTTTCTTGTTCGGGTATTAAAATAAAAGCATATGATAAAATATTAAATAAATGTATCTTTGTAATGCAAATATACCTTAAGCAAACTAAATGTAATTATTTTAATCATAATGCCAATCTTTTGAACACAACACCATGTATCATTTATTTTATGCGCAAGTACTTTTTATCGCCGTTTTCCCAAAACGGTAACATGTTGGTACATGTTAATAAGTTTAAATTATATCTGTTATTACCATTAATTAATTTATACGCAATTGAAGAGTCGAATTCACAATGAAGTATTCCTTCTTTCGCTATCTTGAATGGAATCAAGAATTTTTAGCCATCGAAATGATTACTTGAGTTCACCTGGAGCTGCACTAACTTTCATGTCAACGGAAATTTACACAAGTACCGGGATGAATTATTTTAAAAGCTATTTTACAAATAGAACGGATTAAATTTCCTCCTGGTTACATTGAAGTCACCAACGCATGAATATCAAAACATATATAATTTGTTTAAAAAATAAGACATTTTTCAATGAAAAGTGACTAGTGTTATTTACATTACACAGAATCACAGCATTGAAATATGTAAAGTTTTCTTTTTTACAGCTTTAATTCTTAATTCTAATTCTGCCGCTATCAGTAGCAGTATCTCTTTTGAGAATGCGCACACCTGGTGCAAAGAACTCTCTCTGCACCGAAATCTGACCTCTTTCATCTTGATTATTTGGTTATTAGCCACCCAAGGGGTTATTGTTTTAGTTGGATCACTTTTGATGTACTGGATCACTTTTCAATTTTTTTTTATCTCTTGCTTCAATTTTAATTATATTTAGCTTAAATATATTCAATTTATAATTTATCGTTTATTTCAATTTTAATTACATATAGCTTAAATATATTCAGTTTAATCATTTATCGTTTGCTTTATTTATAATTGCATGTAGCTGATATAATATTCAATTTAATAATTTATCGTTTGGTTTATTTTTAATTACATTTAGCTTAAATATATTCAATTTAATAATTTATCGTTTGCTTTATTTTTAATTACATTTAGCTTAAATATATTCAATTTAATAATTTATCGTTTGCTTTAATTTTAATATTGGGAAAGTTTATTATTGTCCATTTCTCGATATTTCATCGTTTACTTTAATTCTTATATTTAATTGAGTAATTTAATAATTATTATTAAAAAAAAGCGCACCTTAGGTGACTAAATCTGTTCTTTGCAAAACTTTACATTGAACTTTTTAACTTTTGCCTTCTTTTGTATCATTTCATTTTCTGTTCTTCAAAATATTTATTAAATTTTGCACAAAATGTAATGCAGTAGCGGTATTCAAGGGTTTCTGTCATTCTGTCAAAAATGAAACTCATAGGTGCTCATTTATATTTCCTCATTCATCGGCATCATGTCCGCGTCAGACAGCTTTTGCTGACCAATGAAATTCATGCATACGTGTTAGGGTCGTCTATATACGTGCACCAAACCACGTCTTCCTAGGTTCATTTGTTAAAGCACGAAAAATTACTGTTCAATACTTTTTTTTAACACAGTAGTCTATGTTATTTGAATGCACGCATAGAGTTTATTTTTCTTCTTGATAGTTAAAATAACTTTTAAAAAGTGTATTTTTAGTATATTGAAATAGATTTTCAAAAAACTAAAATGTGTGCCATACTGCTATCAAGAAATCCGATATACTTAACATCAGTCGTTTTCGGCCTTATTAAATCCATTTTATTGTTAATATGTTCGTATAAAAATATTTTCGTGACTCCAGACTAATTTCAAAGCTAAACATCTGTATATTCCAGGTGTGAATAAATTTTATTAAAGCCGAAAAAAGCCATTTATCACCGTAGACTGTAATAGCCAAATATAAATTTCGATAATAGCTGCAGTAAATTTTTTTTCCTCTTCAATACCTCGACATAATGTATTAAAAACGTTAACGGGAAGTCATATTTTATGGCTTATATTTATATGAACCGAGGAAAAGACTCTAAAAAACACGAAAACACATTCAACAGCAAAATTGAATAATATTTTTTAAATGTTTTTATTTTTGAAGGGAAGGATTATCACTATACAGCTCCGAGTCGCTCTCTCCGTCAAATAAGCGTCTCATCCCCATGGAGATGCCCTTGATGGTTGCTATGGTGACCAACTGCGTTGCCAGGCAACACGTATGTTGTTAACCCATCACTTTCCTGCTGAAAGCGAAAGGAAGGAATTTTTCCCATCGTTATTGTGAGGTTCGAAAGGAAAATTTTTCGATCCCCCTCCCAACGTTCTGGCATCTCTCTTCCTCTCCTTTCGCCCCTTTTCTCAAAAGATCTTTCTCAAATTAATTTCGAAAACGTTTGGATCGCGTTTTTCTCTTGGAAACCGTTTGTTCGGTGTCGCCGGGAAAGTTTGGAAGCAGAATTAATTCGGATCTAAAAAGGTACCTTTTTTTTTTGTCCTTTTTTTCCCCTTGCTCACAAAGAGAATTTAATTTTAACAGCGATGCGCTTTTGCGTTTTGTTCTTGACACGTTAATGAATTTTTCTACTGAGAAAAATTGCTCTTCGTTGAAATAGATTTTCCACTTCTTTAGTTTAATACTTCTTAAATTATATATATATATATATATATATATATATATATATATATATATATATATATATATATAATTGCATTTTGTAATTGCAAATAATTGTAATTTCGTTTGTAATTACATTTTTCTCCACAGTGTATGATAGGAGAATACTCAGAAAAGTACAGTAATATAAATTATTGAGAAAAACATTGTTATTAAGAAAAAAGACTTGATTCATTGTTTTTTTTTTTTATTTTTTATCAACACGGCACTGAGAAGTAATATATGGGCTATAGGTGATGGACCTCGTAATTCGAAATCTCGACTAAGTGTCGAGGCCGACTTTTGAGATGGCTACTCCCTCTCCAAACCTCCACACCAAACCAAAGGGAGGACTTGGGACCTCGACATATTTAACATGTATCAGCCCTGCTACACAGCGTATCTTCAGTGTTATAAAGGGCTCAAACCTATGATCGATAAAAATAACGATTCGGTTTTCACGGGATACGGAGTAATAAATGCTATTATTAGCAGTCGGAAATAGGCAGTGTGAAAAATTCGATAACATGTAACAAAACAAAAGACTAGTGTTCCGTTTACAATTTTTTGTTTTGTTTATTATATATTGAAATAATATGTATATTTTGTATTTAGTTTAATATTATTTCGTATTTTTTGTAAGAGTAACTACAGCATTGATTTAGAACATATTCTTTTTTTTACGCGTCCCATTGAAATCACCACCTGGAATATACACAAGATAGACCCACAACGCTCATATTACTTTCAAAGAGCTTTTGGAAAAATAGGAGCTAATATACCAGTATTTAGAACTTTCTTAAAGAAAATGGAATATCTTAATGCCTCGAATCAACAGAATATTTTAAAGGGGACAATAGCTCTACATCCCAAAATTCTAATACGTTAATCCTGAGAAAAGCTCTGAACACTTTATTACTCCCTACTTTGACCGTAAGTTCACCAAAGACAAGTCGTGTTGTAGTGTTGATATGTCAAAGATCCAAGTCATATCGTATCCGTGGTATAAAAGTTTCTTGAGGTCCATGGTATAAGAGTTTGTCAGTTCGGCATCATCCTCGTCACTTAATCGAGGATAAAAATTACGAAGTCCGTCGCATCCCTCCATCCCTCATTTTGCTTCAAAGTGTGACATTAATATACAATCAACCAATATACCATAAATATGCAAAAAGGAATGATTCATTAAACAAAAAAACTTGAACTATTCTGCTAAATTTGTTTATTGTAACTAAGTTTATTAAAATATTTTTTTAAAAAAATTAAGGTAATCGAGTTTCGTTATAAAATTATTTATTTTAAAATTATTTCTCTCAGAATAGTTTAGTAATTTCTCTGACAAAATTTGAGCAGCTTATTATCGTGAATTAAAATGCACAAAGTTTATCATAAAATTAAATTGAATGAAATAAATATTTGCCTCTTAAGCTTCATTAACTTTTTTCTCTTGTCATTAAAGAATAGCCCTTTGGAGACTGTGAAAAATTTGGTCGTTGAGACTTTTAATCTTTGTTGGATTAAAGTTATCCCTCGGGGTTATGTACTCTTACTTCATTATATACTTAATATACAGATTTTTTACTACGGAAGCGATGCTCATGTTTAAGAATAATTTTTACACAACATCAAAACAAATTCATGATTATGCTTTTTTATCAGCTATATACGAGCTATGGCTGTTAAATAACGATACTGACGCTGAAAAGCATATTATTTTGATGTCATAAGTATTTACTTATTATCAACTTCAATATACACCCCTCCTCTATACTTACAACACTCCATGCAAATCTTCTGCTGTTCGAAACAGTGCTGGAAATCCTTTCAGCTCCAACAGAATGCGTCCGTTTCTCTTTCACAGTTTCAATGGAATCAAATCTTTTTTCCTTTTAATGCAGACTTCACCTTAGGAAATAGATGAAAGTCGCATAGCTCAAGGCTGGTAGTCTAATAATGGGATGCTGTACTTCGCTAGATATCTCTTGACAGGCAATGTGGAATGAGCCGGTGCATTGTCTTGTTGGAAAAATTTGTCATACGGATTCTTTGTCGAGTTCTACAGTCTCAGCAATCACACGAATACTTTACCCACGGTCAAATCGAATAAGATTACGGGCTTTTTCGATATTATCATCCGCTTTTGACATGGAAGGGGAACTCGGGTTGGAATAATATTGTCTTCTCGGCCATCTTGAAAACGCTGAAAGCACTCAAAAACACGTGCACAAGATAGACATTCATTGTCATACACTTCTTTTAATCAATTGTAAGTTTCAGTAGCGGTTTTTTCATGTGAAATTTCGCAATTCGTTGCTCACTTATCATTTTTCCGGCGAGACGAGAAATAACTCTAATGCGAACGAAAGCTACAGCTATACGAATTTGTTTACAGAAACGACAGCCACTGCATTCAAAAGAGAAGGCTTCACTCTAAACGTTCGGCGCATGTGTACTTCTTCTGTAGCAGCATCAATCTCGGTAATTAAGAGCCCCACAATGCATTATATATATATATATATATATATATATATATATATATATATACTCACGGACAAAATAATTAGCCCACCAAGAAGGAGTCGTCAAAATGAAACGAAATTTTACATACGTAATGAATACTTTGATATAACTGAATGATTAGAAAATCAAAGAAAAAGGATCATTCATTTCAGAGAAAAAGGCAAAAGAACGGAGGATTTAATACCATGTTGAACCCCTTGTAACACGAATGCTCGATGCGATATGATCGGGCATTGAGGCATACAAGTTCTGTATGATGTCTTGAGACATTTGGTTCAAATTTGCTGTGACCTTGCCTCTAGTTCGTTCAAACTCGTGGATGCCCAACACGCCGTCCCA
The DNA here is from genome assembly GCA_019974015.1 of Nephila pilipes. Taxonomy (NCBI): domain Eukaryota; kingdom Metazoa; phylum Arthropoda; class Arachnida; order Araneae; family Nephilidae; genus Nephila; species Nephila pilipes. The sequence continues at coordinate 862,927 of BMAW01016227.1, forward strand.
AATGATCCCATATAGGCTTGATTGGAAACAAATCTGGGGATCAGGCAGGCCAAAGAAGAGTAGTAACAGTGCGGAGACAATCTTGTGACACCCTTGCCGTATGAGGCCGAGCATTGTCTTGTTGAAAAATGGCTCCTGGGAGCCGTTGCATGAGTGGCAATACATGTGGTTGCAAGAAGTCATGGACATACAGCTGAGCAGTCATGGTGCCACGGATCAATACTAGTGGTGACCGTGTATTGTAGGCAATGGCACCCCATACTATCACACCAGCTGTGGGAGCGGTGTGTCGCTGTAAAGCAAAGGCACGATTGAGATCGCGGGGTCTCCACACACGAACAGGATTGTCATCACTACTGAGATTGAATCTGGATTCGTCTCTAAAGACGACCAGGTTCCATTCCGCTACAGTCCAGTTTCCTCGTGCACGGCACCACTCCAGACGGAGGCGTCGATAGGTGGGCGTCAAGGGCAGCACACGTAATGGGCGCCTCGATCCCAAATGTCCTTCAGCTAGGCGCCTTCGTATTTTTCGAGAAGACACAGGGGACCCTAGCGAAGGTGCTACCTGTGCCTGGATGGCGGCCGATGAAGCAGTTGGCTGTACTCATGCATTTCTTACGATGTAGCGGTCTTCTCGACGTCTGGTCTGTCGAGGACGTCCTGAGCCTGGTCTTCGTGTAAATGACATCTCTCGGATCCACTGGTTTCAACACCTCCTCACAACACAATCAGAGCGGCCTAATTGACGAGCTCTTGCCCAGCTGACTACCTAGCTTCCATCATGCCGATGATTCTCCCTCTCTCAAACTGCGACAGCTGCTCATATTGTCTTCGAAAACGGCGTAATGGCATGTCTACCTCAGCTCTTCCTTTGTAAACGATTCAGAATACTCAAACAAGCTTTGGTTACCTGTTTTATACTCCATTGAGAACGACGTTAAACGCCCTCTACCGGCTATACGTAATGCGTAATCACGCTGCATTTCTAATCATTTGCATATCTCCCCGATATGTACCTTCATGCCAAGTTTAGTTGCTATCCCGCAATTATTTCTTGGTGCGCTAATTTTTGTGTCCATCAGTATATATATATATATATATATATATATATATATATATATATATACAATGGAAATAATTCATTAATATAAAAAATTATTCAAAATATTTAACTAAATTTAGTACGAAAGCAACTATTAAATCCTAAAAATTTCTTAAAAATAAAAAGGAATCATACATACATATATATATTTATGTTTAAATTATATAAAATTGCAAAGAAGGAAATAATAAATTTATTTTATTTGCCAGATACGTAGAACAAAAGAAAAGGGGAAATACACTGCAAAACATTTAAGAATGAGACCAATGTACATGATAGAATTCCAAACCAATAAATAATGGTAAGAAGATAAATATAATTTCATGGAAATGTACAAACCAAAGCATGAAAAACAAAGAAAACCAAGAAAAGAAAAACCATAAATAAATTGTAATATTATAATTTAAAATTCTAAATCTGGCTTTGTGGGTTTAATAAAGTTTTAGGGATACCGAAAAACCATGTAGAAAAATAATGTAATCCGAAATGGAATTTACATGTACTCAAAAATACAAGATGCAAGGGAAAAAATATAAAAGAAGAAATTAAGCAAAATATATAGAGACAAAGAGAGACATGTTCAGACCACATGTTCAAACCTGAGATACTTAATAGGCATCATGCCCTCTTCACGACGGCTTTTGTAGAATCAAGACTCGAACACACGTCTGTACTGAAACATCGCCGGTCACGAGCACTGTATCTTGACAACTAGGTTATCGCGGATTCATTTTTGTGCCTTTTCTATATTGTAATTCTTGCTGAAACGGGCATGCGAAAAAAAAAGTTTTCTCTTACTTGAATATTTTGTTAAGTCTGAATCCTTTTTCATGATTATTCTCTGATACATTAGCTTGCATTAACGACCCAACTTAAAATTGCAGAGTATTTGTAAATAATTCTTGAATTACTTCAATTAAAAATATGATCATTTTAAAAGAGAAATTGAGAAAAATATGCTATTTAAAATCTTTAATCGGGTTTATTTCATGGTATGTAACTGAGCACATCTAGACTGAATACGTGTTGCCAAACATTTGCAATTTTAAAATGAATGTATTATGAAGAACATGTTATTTATGATGAAATTAATAGAAACAGTTACTCTATTTTGAAAATTTGTCAAATTGTAGGCACCTTAATGTGTCTATACTTAAGAGTCGAGCAGCTCATGAGATATTCGTTGAAATGATACTGCCCTGTCTAAATTGTTAATTCCCTTTGAGCTCGTTTAAAAACCGACAGAAGATGAATCACCTGAGAGAGCGGCTCGTGAATAGTCTTTTGATGGGTTTTGTAACGTCGTGATCCCAAGTTTTGTGAAATGTCTCGAAAGCTTGAAGGATCACACAACTTAAGTAAAATTACTTTTTTTAATTTACGATTGTTAAGTGATAGTCGTAAGTAACAAGGTGTTTTCGCCTTATTACTTTCAGCAAAGTTATTTTTAAGATTTCACGAACAAAACGTCACAAGTAGAAATAGATCAATAAGAGTCCAGTCAATAAGAAATAGAAAATAATAAACTATATTCACCAAAATAGCATGAAGAGCGAGAGTAGATGAATAGAATGAATCGCAATTTCTCTCGCTTTCTCCTCGCGGGATCACCTCCTTCTTGCCTAATCGCAGGATATCCTCTCGCTCTCCTCTTTTTTTCCACTACGTCTTTTTTTCCTCTTCAGGGTAAAACTGTCTCACGGCCCCTTCGATTCATTTGAGTCTCTGATTTAGGCAGGCAACCTCCGTCTCTATCCCCAACACCATTCGTACTTTTCGTGCATTGTCCAGTTTGATTCATGGCCATACTGGTGCCCCAAGTAGAACGTCGAACGGAAATGCCCTAAGTGCCCGTGTCATTCAGACGCATAGTTCACAATTCCTCCTCACAAAGGCGGATCATCCCTTCCACACTTGTGCAGCAGGGCCATATGTTCAATGACTGTATCAAAGCAACTGACCACAGGTTTTGCTGTTCATTACCCGCTTTGGAGAAATAAACCCGTTTATTACGTGTTTTGATTGAGGAGTCGGGAAACAAAAACGGAAGCTCAAACAAATGTCTCAGACCAGTGGTTGTCTGGAAGCTACGTTACAGTACACATTGTGCTGAATCGCTCACGAGCTGCTCTGTTCGCATATGTGTACATACGTAATATATGTAATACAAATGCGTGTGTAATAAAAATCTGACATTTACTTACAGTTTCAAAACAGAAATTGCTTTCATGAATTTCATTGCTTTCCTTTAAATAACTTTTTTTTTTTCATATTAAATTTATTTTAAAATAACAAACGCATGACAAATTTATGGGCATTCAGTCCCAAGATTCCCAACAGGGTACCTGTAATTTCAAACATAATTGGCTCAACAAAATACAGCCTAAAATTCTTAAAATTTCCTCTTAAAATGATTATGTATATTTCAATCTAAAATGGCATCCAAAATATTAAATTACTAATTTATTCAGAAAATTAAAGAAATCTACATCTTGGTTGACGAATTAATTCGTGTTTTTTTTTTTTTTTTTGTCCACTTTTAAACTGTGATAACGATCAATTTATAGTATAAAATTGTTTTCTCTCTAAGAACTATTAAACAGTCTTTTCCCCAATAGGTACCACACATTTGAAAGACAGCAGACAATCTATTTTAATTTTACATGCATTTTATAAAGGTACTCAATTAGATACCTTAGGTCATAAAAAGTTAACAATGCACTGGAATGAATACGGAGATTAGTTAAGACCAAAGGGTTGCCTTTATTCTCTGAGACTTATTACAAAGTCTCATGAATTATTTGGGATTTTAAGAAGGTTGCCGAAAATTTTTTTTTAATAAAAATTCCTTTTAAATATTATTCATTTCATTTATATTGTTTTAAATTATTGTTACGGAACGGTAAAAAAAAAGAAGAAAGATTTTATAATATGATGTATCATTGGTCATCGAGGTTTGCTGTATTAAATTTATTATCTTCATCAGCTAGCTTCCAATAACTTTAGATTTTTATAAATGAAGAAGTCCTAATTTTTGATATACATGACTAAACAGTGCATTCAAAAATACATGTTGACTATAAGAGCTTTACATAAGCATTTATCAATATTTAATGATAAAGTTTAGTAAAATGCAACCATTTATATCGGTGGTCTTAATATATATCGTTGGTTCTCAGCTGTTTTGCATAGAAAGTTATTTTATCTAGATTATTTTGGATTTACATTTTTTCCCCTTGTAAAATGTTAAAAAAAAGTTACTAAAACACATTTGGTTTTTAACACCTTTGCTTAAATTTTGAAAATGAGGGAAATGATATTAAATGACTAACATCAAATAATCACACTTTTTAACTAATATCGATTTCCTATTGTCCTTGAAATCTTAAGAAACACGCTTGTAATAATAATAATAATAATAAAAATAGTCTCAAATCTCTCCAAATTTAAAAACTTTGAAATAAAATTAATTTACTCTGAAAACACAAACTATGAATGAAAGTTAAAGAAATCATGGCGATATAAACAGATCGAAAACCAAATATAGAGGGCAAATACATTTTGGATTACTTCCTTTACTTAAAATTAAATATTACCTACAGCTTAGTGGCTAACATCTTTCTTCAAATGATCGATATTCAACTGAACTTTACTCAAACTGATTCTTCATTTACTCGTATTTTCAATATCATTCATTGTGATTCTTCTTCCAACGTTATTTAATATAAGTATTTTTGCTGTAAGTCAACCCCATAAGGGCTTATTGATTCAGTTAAATAAGGGCATCATGATATGGGGTTAACTGTCTTTGATAAACTCGGATGACGCGTCCTCGGGATACTTTAACGATCCTTCTGGATTTTCGATCCTTTTTCTTGTCACACACAACCAATTTTTCATCTTTTTTCCCTCCATTTTTTCAAAAGTCTACATTACAGTTACACTCTGTTTGGGGAAGCATAGGAACACATTTAGCTCTTGCGTCATTAAATGTCTCCATTACTCACACTACATAGAATTTTCACTATGAAAGCCTTTTTAACAGAATAAAGCATTTTTTAAACTGATTTAGAAAGGATGTATATAGTTATTAACATGTGCTAACACATACTCTTGTTTTGAGAAAAGGATGTTAACCCAAATGGTGGACATAAAATAAGGAATATATAATGTTAGTTTCATAGATTGACACTATAATACAATATTATATGAATAACATTTAATTTGGTTAAGGTATATTTACATTACAAAGACATGTTTAATTTAATATTTCATCCTCTGCTTTTATGTCAATATCTGAACAGAAAATTACTGTCTGTTTTAATAATTTATCTTTCACTCTTATTTTAATATTTAATTAAATAATTGATTTTTATACCAGAATCGTCTGATTTTTATTTTTGTTGTTAACATTGGCAACGTTTTTGTACTTTAGAATGTTTAGCCCGTGAAAATAAAAATTCATTAGGAATTTGCAGAAGGTATTTCATTTCTTGATAGTAATTACTTTACGCTAATTAATATTCATTTTGAATAATTCTACTTTTTCGAGAACTTAACATTTTAAAAAAATATTAGTGCATGTTAAAATAAAGTTAGCAAAGCCAATTTTATTTATCTAGGTCATTTTTTCTTAACTTAACAGTAACAATACTCAAAAAGCTGAAAAATTAATTATTTTAAGAACATTATTTATTCACTTGACAGCGATTTTCTGTGCATTGAAAACAGCTTCTTGTATTAATAAATAGTTTTTGGAACAACATCGATACATATTTTTTTCTCTAAGTCAACTTATTCTCTAAGTCGATAATGTGACAAAATTAGAAATTAGTTAGTAACAATTGCAACATAATAGGAAATTTTGAAAAAATAATATATGTTTGTTAAAAAAAAGCTTTCATGTCATTGGTTTTTAATAAACTTATTTACATTTAATTCTATAAAATGGTCTTCCTATAACTTTTCCAAGTGGTCATGTTCGCGAGCTCGTCCTTTATTTGTTAAAATACGAGTTTTATAGATCCACCATATGGCGAAATTATGTTTGTTGGATCTGTCGAGGTTCAGAGTCTTACTTCTGATCTGCTGTGGAAGTCTGGAGAGGGGATACCAGATCAGGTCTCATCTTCGTCGATTTATCAAATCTCAAATGGACGAGGTCCGTCATAAATAGCCCTCGTATTATTAGCCCTCTAACGACATTAATGAACAACTAATCAATTTCACTTGTTGGAAGCTAGTAGAATAATATAGAACTAATGCCATGCGTCTCTACAATGCTTTTTTACACCATAGGCAATAGCAGCCTTCAAATTAAAATTTGTTTGATATTTTCAAAAATGTAATCTTTCTTGTACTTTCCGTATTGAATTTTTTTTTTTAAAAAAAATTGAACATTCTATTGGAATAAAAAAAACAAGCATGAATTCAACAAAACCAATCGAAAGTTCTGTGCAAAGTTTTATAAAGAACCGATTTAGCTACCCAAGGTGCGCTTTTTTTAATAATAATTATTAAATTACTCAATTAAATATAAGAATTAAAGTAAACGATGAAGTATCGAGAAATGGACTACAGTAAACTTTTCCGATATTACAATTAAAGCAAACGATAAATTATTAAATTGAATATATTTAAGCTAAATATAATTAAAAATAAAGCATACGATAAATTATTAAACTGAATATATTCAAGCGAAATGTAATTAAAAATAAAGCAAGCGATAAATTATTAAATTCATTATTATATCAGCTACATGTAATTAAAATTAAAGCGAAAGATAAATTATTAAAATGAATATATTTAAACTAAATGTAATTAAAATTGAAGCTAACGATAAAAAAAATTGAAAAGGGATCTGGTATGCCAAAACGTCCCTCCTAAAACAAATAATAGTTCCTTGGGTGACTATTTATACAAATCTCAAGGGGCCTCATTAAGACAAATCGTAAATTAACATAAGTGAAAATAAAATAAAAGCCAAAAAAAATTCTAATAATTATTAAAAAATGTAAATATAATAGTTATATTTGTCACATTTCAAAACTGACGATCGTTGTAGTGAAGAGTCTTTCGCGAAAAACGAAGAGAAATTTGATTTGAAGCGAAAATGGCAGTTTAAAAAAAATAAGCTTAGGGCTTTATTGTCGAATGCTTAATGTATCTAGTAACAGCAGTTTCAAACCAAATAAGTATAGTGCAACTTAAATATTTATATATTTGCTAAGCTTACGCTTGTTCAACTTTCGAATTGATTTACACTGAACAAGTTAAGATTTAAGAAACAGTTGTAATAATACATGGTAAATATTAACAATCAAAAGGAATTATTTTTTTTGCATATGCAGAATGTGCAGAATTTTTAAATTTGAAATATCTAAAACAGCAAATCTCAACGTGCATAGAGCAGAATAAATTTGTAGGCAGAAAGAATAAATCGATGTGTTGATATGAAATATTCATGTTTTCAATAAATGTCAAGTAGAACGAAGGATGTAAATTCTATATAATACTCAAATCTAATATTTGCTATACCGATCAAATATTACAATGCTTGTTACAATATTGTATAGGATGTAATAATTAGTGGTTTATCCTTTTACTGTAGGAAAGTATTATAATTTTTATTTCTATAATTTATGTATTGAGTAAACCAAGAATGGGTACCAGCAGTCTATTATACAGTCAAATACGGTCTTCGGAACAATGTAAATTTCTACAAGATATTTTTGAACTTTTAGCAATATATTTTTATTCAATTTTTATTTTTTTTCAACAAAATAATGTCACCTGATTGCCAGTTACAATGAAAAACATTGAATATTTCACGAATGAATAGAATTGCTTGTAATCAAGAATAGAGCAGATTATTTGTGATTTATTCGAAGCCCTCATCCAAAATGTGAAATTTATGTACCTTTTGTTTAATTTATTTGATTAACATTTATTCTTAAGCATTGTTAAAAAGATAACAAGAAATAAATAAATTGACTAATTTGATAAATGACATAACATTAATTGAATGATGTTTGGCTTAATTTTCTCAATAATAAAACGTAATGGTTCTAAATTTTAATTAATCAAATAGCACACATTTTTTCTCTTGATTGAAAATTTTTATCTATATATATATATATTTGTATTTTGAACCATTCAAAAACTTACTTTACGATTAGGAAAAAAATGTCTTGAATCCCTGATATTAAATGGGTTTTAAATAAATTCATTTGCACTGACGAAACATAAATATTTACCGTATCTACGGTGACTGTATGACTAAAGTCTTTTCTCCCCTAGATGATTCAGAGATGTGTATATACAAAATCTATTTTTGCCTTTCTATCTTGTTGAAAGTAAGTTATGTTTTAACAGTATTTGAAAATCAATTTGACCGTGTATATTTTTATCCAGCTTTATTTAATTTATCTCTATTTTTATTAATGGAGATAACACATTTTATACTTTTTATAACTCCCATCACTTTTTTTCTCGCGTATCTTATCCTCCTTTAGTCCAATATATTGTTTATATGAATGGTGTAAAGTATTCGCGAAGTAGCATAAGTTTTTGAATTACAAATTTACCATGCTTTACATTCACTATTCATAATACATCTTTTTCACAAGAAAGACTTTCAATGCAGATTTAGGTGTACTCTCGGAAAAGAAAAATTATGAAACACACCTCATTTGCATTTTCCAATCTATCTTTGGATCGCATTGCTTGCAACATCCTGTTTTCAGGTGTTCTGATATTTTCTTGTTTTTAATTTACTACAATTACTAATTTTTTTTTATGTGTCACCTTCATTAAACTCGTGCTTTCTATAATAAACTCAAGATTAGAAATCCAGATTTTTTTTTATCAATCTTATGATCAGAGCTTATTGAAGAAGCAATCGATGCTATTAAGACCGAAACTATATTTGTCGTTATTTGTATCTTGTCAGGCAACCACAATACCTTTTACCACCTCAAGAACTGATCTGAGGTCAGTCAGTAGAGCTACAGTGTTTCTGTTCTTGATACTCTCAAATATTTTTCGCAGTAATATGAAATCTACTTCCAATGGATTCAGTCTCATATATGATTTTTTGGTAGTGAAAAATTGTTAATAATTTGGATATGGGAAGAGCCGGTATTTTTATGTACAGATCTAAATACTTCTCGCACTTTCCTGAAGATCTATTCAAAAATAAAAATATGAAACCATCTATTATAGATGGCATGGTAGATAGAGCGGATATGTTACAGCAGGCTAACTCCAGCTGGTTTTCTTACTTTTAAGGGAGTTAGAGTTGTCCAATCCATATGTGCTAATAGAGAAATTAAAAGCCTTCTTCCAACTTTTGGAGTGTTATCTATTTGGAGCCCAAAATCTGTAAACTTGCAAGTGGACTCATTAAAAGTTTTGCTTTAAACTGGGTGCAAAAAGCCTTTCCGACCTGTACAAATTGTAATGGCAGCTGTGACCATGTGTTCTTGATCACGAACTCGCAGGCAGTGTTGTTTCCATTGTGTCGTGAATTCAAATCCTGATACCTCTAAAAAAAACCTTGTAGCCGGGGCTGATGCATGTTAAATCTGTCGAGGTTCAAAGCCCTGTAATTAGCGGGGTGTGGAAGTTTGGTGAAGGAGGTACCAGCTCAAATGTCGGCCTCGCCACTTGACGGAGGTTGGAAATTACGAGGTCCTTCGCATCCCTGTTTGCCCTTTTACCAGAGATTTTCATTTAAACTGTTTTATTGTAGAAGTGAAACCTATTTGATTGAAGTCAGTGTGTGAAAATCTTTATTTGCATTTCAAGCTTAAATCCTGTATTCAAACGGCTCGTAAAATTACCCAACAAATTTCTTATTTGTTCAATTTTTTTTTCATTTCTTAATATTTCATTTTTCTTATTGTGTAGTTATAGATGAATACCTTATATAAAATATATATATATATTTGTCTAATACTTCATTTTTGTTCACCAGTTTCTGGACGCTTTTGTATTGCGTCATTTAGCCTATTATACATATTATTTCTGCAAAAAAATTCCTACTGTTAGTTTTTTTTTTTTTTTTTTTTTTTAATTCCTATCATGTACATTTTCTGCCTTGTAAATATATTGTAAGTTTTATTTACTTTTGATTTCGAAATTTTGTAATATCTTACTTTATTTTATCAATAAAGGCTAAGTGGGGGGGGATTGTCTCCCTGGGGGAATGGTTTGTAGCTTTAAGCCCCTAGGGGAATGTCGCCAATTACCCTCGCGTTATTTCTTCAGTAATCCGACCAGCTCTAACCTGTGCTTCTCTAATCAGGGCCTATATGCAAAAGATATTAATATTGATCTACTTGAAAAATCTCAAAATGTAATGATCAAACAAATATTAAAAGCCCACTGGTATGTGAGAAATATCAATATAAAAAAATCAATAAACCATCCGAAGCAGAACCTTTATTAAGAAACTCTCCACATTAAATAATTTAATAAAATAGATAACTCCAAAACAGAACCCTGAAAAAAATAGATAATATACCTTGTGTAGAAATAATGTTCAGCTCCACGTTAAATTTTAACTGATTAATTCCTTTAATTTCACCTTGAAAAAAATATTATTTCTTCCTAAAAAAAAGTCACCAGCCTCAACTCTGACTGATAGAATTCTGTCCTATCAGCGAATCAGTTAACTCCCTCTCGGTCACGCTGAGATGAGACAAAATTTTTCCCACAGAACTATTTTCCAAACTCAGAGCCTATCTGCTGCTCCCCATTTCTAATTAAACTTCCTTCAAATTGACAGCTGCTTGAGAAAAATCTGCCATGGATTAAATTTTAAATCAACTGATATGATCTAAATTTAACTTTTAACTTTGAATTTTAAATTTTAATAAATCGATTACTTTTTTTGTCTTTAAAAAAAAAAAAACCGTAAAATTCGTGCTCAGTACAAAGCAGGGAGTGACAGTGACTTTTTTTTCACACTATAATAGTATTTCAAACTAATTCTTTTCTAAGCAAATTTATTTCTGAGTACAAATCCACCAAGTAATAAATTTAAACTTTATGATATTTCTTTACCTTAACCGTAAAGTTTTCTAAAATATATTTCTACTATCTATAAATAATTTAACGTTCAGTTTCACAATAGTTTTTTTCCAGTTAAAATCGGGATAAAAGCTTGAAAAGGTTCAGTACCCCGAATAGCTCTTTTTCTGTAACTAATGAAAAATTAATCAATTCAATTGAACTAATTTTTAATTTTTCCTAGACCTCTCCCAAATATCTTTTAAACTATATGATATTTGATACAGGAGATATAAACTACTTCACATCTTCTCGCTTATGATTTTTTGAAGAATATGGTATCGTGGACATGGTCTAACCGTTGACTTGACTCATGTTGACACTCACATACATGATGATTTCTTCTTCATTGTCATTGAGACATTTTTTTTCAATCCAAATATTTGCGTAAAGTTTATTCAAATGTTTACCAAATTTCTTTTTAAAAACACTTCATTTGTTTTTATAGTTAGAAATATTTACACGTATAAAAATAACAAACGCATTTACTGCATCAGGGTCAGTTATACTGTAGAATATACGCACAGACTGTCTAGAAAAGATGAGAGTTTCTGTTCTTTTGGATGAACTGTACCAATTTTTGTTCATTTTCAAAGAATTGTTTTGTAACCTGTTCTTTAATCCACTTGTTCTTCAGAATACTCGAACAAAACCTGAAAGATGTTTTAATATGAATTCAACACTATATAATTAATACATACAATTACTTAACACACATTTTAAGAAAACTTAAATCAGTTCAATTTTAGAAAATGCAACCATATTTTTTATTAACCTAGTACTAAGTAAAACATTAGTTTCTAATTTTAACAATAGATTGTACAAATAAAGTATCTGTGGTAATTTGGTATGAGTACTCTTTATATATTAATGCATATTCAAAATAAATAAATAAATTGAAGTAAATGCAGGTAAAAAAGAGAGAATTTGAAATCTTTTTATATCAGCCGGAATTATTAAGAATTTTATGCAGAAGCGTTTTATATTTTTATAGCAAGAAAATAGTTAAGAATCTGCTTCTAATGCTTATATATGTAATACGCGAGATACTATATTCTATCTAAAATGCACAAAATAATATACAAATATATTTTATTTTAGTTCGCAGAATCTACGAGAAGTAAATACTGAGTGCATAAACTTGTTTAATTATTTTCTATGTTTTTAGTGAAAGAAGCAAATTAAAGTAAAGGTATACGTAAAGCAAATTAAATATTCAAATTCATATTCTATTCTTATTTGCTTTCCTAATGCAATACAATGAGAATCAAAATACAGAGGAAATTTTCACTAAATATTCTTTGTAAATCATTCTTAGATGTGATCAAATTCATCTTAAAAGGCTTATATATATATATATATATATATATATATATATATATATATATATATAAAAGCATTTTGTAGCCAAATATCTTCGAGTTAGTCTAACATTGTAAAAAGCCTAAAATGTATGTTGACAATCAAAAATATTCCCTTAGAGAATTTTAAATGCAGAAATAAAATTTTTGTGCATACTATGTGAATATTTTTTATTTCGCTTTCTAATTAAAATCTTATAATATTGTAAGATTTTTAGAATCGGTACACAAATTTAAAAATAACAAAATAAATTAAATTGAAAACAAAAAAATATAATCAAATGTAATACAATTCAGTTTTCCATTCCATTTTAGTTTGGAAGTCAAGTACGGAATGAGCAAAAGAACAAAAGACCTACCGGTCGGAGCGACCCATTCCATTTCGGATTCATTTGCCATAATTTTTACCTTTCCTCAACCTTCTTTGGTAGGTCTAACAGAGAACCTACTATTACAAGTCTTCTTGTTCCATGATTTGCTTTGTAAAGTCCAAGAGTTACTTTTCCAGGAACTCGTTCGGAGGAGTTTTTCTTCTTCTCTGTAATTCCCTTGGAGCCGTTCAATCTAGTTCTTTCGTTCTTATTTCATTTTCTTTGCGGTGTGCTCAGTCGGAGACTTATCATTATGCTGATCGATTAATTGCTCTATTAATATCTGTAGGCCTGATTACGTATCGCAAGACCTGTTCGTCGATAGGAAGATTCTGCTGATATTGACGGGGTCGTGTTGGCAACCATTTACTGACATCCAGTATGAAAGCGAGCCTCGAGTAAAAAAATGCTGGCACTACCTTCGGGCTTCTCCCACGGTATGTAGTCTTCCGTAACACGCCGTATTATAGAAAGTTATACACCTGGGAAGATGGAGGAAACGTCTCTGAATAATTCGGAACAGCAAGGAACAGGTTTCTTAAGGTCCGTTGGATCTTTTATTCTTGCTCTTTAATATGAACTGGCTCTAAGGAACAAGTCATTTTTTTATCCTTGACCTTATCTTTTAGTCCCCCCTTTGCACAAATATGCGACTGCTGATTAATTATTTATATCTAGACTCTACTTTTAGTTCCATTTCTATAAATAATTGTTGCTGGTTTCTTTTCTTTATTATTGAAATCTTTGACCTCATGATATGTAATTGAGAGTTGGATCGCCATCTGTTCTTTTTCGGCTTATATGAGTAAATGGAGTCACATTGGTAGGAAATCAATCAATGAGGAAAATACTTTTCTACAACTTCTATTTGAAAGGCACACGATTCAAAAATACTAAATTTATTTTTAAACTTTTCTATACAGGTTAGTGAAATGGGTCGATTATACCCAGTCAGGTAAAATATCCTTACTTTTATCTGTCAAGAATAATTAAACTGTCAAAAATTAATTACCTGCCTGAATTAATTAAAAATTATAAACTAAGAGAAATTATGTATTTGAGAAAGTTTAAAAAATAAGACTTCATAATTAAAACCAATGGGATACATCATGAAAGAATGGTTTTAATGACTCTATTACAACCCCTCAAGGAAGGAAGGTTGAGACATTTTATCACGTTTTTTTATCATTGTTATCATTCTTATTCAAAATTAAATTGAATAAGAATGATAGCAATTAATTCCTTAATTAAATTAAATTTGTCTATTTAAGGAATCAAGTAAAACAATGTTATTGTATCTGAGTGTAAGATTTCAAAAACACTCTCTCCTAGAGAAATAAGCTGTTTAAATAAGTTTATAATTTGAAAAAAATATTCCCAACACTCCGAAAACTCCAAAAGCCTTTTTGCGTGTTTTTTTTTTTTTTTTTTTTTTTTTTTACATATTCAATTCAATATTACATGTGATTACTAATTTCATTTACTTCATGAATCTGACCCATATCACGTTTACTACATTTTCTTATATTTTTGTGCCTCTTATATATATATATATATATATATATATATATATATTTAATTACACTCCTTTATGTTGCAGTTCTCGTATACTTTTCTTCTAAAATAAATTGTTTTTCACATTTGTAAGTTTCGCTTCACATAAACTACGGGATATCTTAAAGTTTTAATTATTACTAAGAAATAACCGAGACATCTGGATAAAATTTGCTCATTATATTAATGAATCTTTATGTGCATAATGTTGTCAAATGATAACTTTTCATCTAGATTTGTTTGGTTTCAGGAAGCTGAAGATTGAAGTAACAGGCAGTACCTTAAAGCTTTAAATATTAACACCGGGTATTGAATATTTTTATTTGAACTAAAATAATCGAATTTACTAAAATAATCGAGATAGAAATTTAATTTCTGTTTATTATTTTTAATACATTTCTCCATAGTCACTATCTCAGCATTTTCTGACCTTTCGAAGGCCGCCATTGTAGAACTCAGCAATTATAGATATCTACCTTCGCCATACAACAAGTTACTCCTATCTACGGTTTCCTGAAACAAAACAAATCAACGTGAATGGCTGTCATTTACAATATTATGTACATAAGAATCAGCGAATATGCAGAATGAATTTTATCCAAATATATCGGTAATTTCTCGGTAATAATAAAAATTATGTGATACTCCCTTGTATAATATAATTTACCTCTAATATAAAATAGTAAAATATTTTGTTTATAAATTTGGTGTAAATGTAAGCTTTATACTAAATTTTTACTCAGAAAAGTTGTGTTTTCAAGCCTTTTTTATAGCAGTTTTTAAAGATAAATTTGCCATTTTATCCAATTCCAATTACATTTGAGTTTGGAGCCAATTTTGGGATTTTCCAGTGAAAACTGTTTGTTAAAGGCTATGAATAAATTAACACAGCTTCATTTAATGACAAATAACCCAATTAACCATTTCAGAGTGACCATTCATTCAGATGTTCCTCACTATGGTGTGGTGGGGAAGTTAGAAGATAGTAAAACATCTTTGCTTAGATGTCAAACTGGTGACTTGACCATGGCTCAAAATTACGTCGTTAACAGCCCTGATGTTGCTTCTAAGAGAGGCTATTAATCAATCGTTCAGGTAGAAAACTGATTCCCGTTGATTGGTTAGTTTTGCATTGACGTCACACAAAATATCGACAATGGACCTCATAATTTTTGAATCCATGACTTGACCTGTACAAGTATATAATTTATCATGATACTCGCAACCATAACCACGGTTCTAGTGACCCTTAAGTTTCCTAAATTAAGTTGTAGACAATGGGTGATTCATGTTGCTGTGTCGAAATAAAATGTCTTAACTACTAGGTTCGTTCTCAGGAAGTTGATTGGCTTTTTCTTTTCTTTCAGTAAAATTATTTTCTGAAGTCGCGTGACTAACGAATATTTTCCGGAATTCTTTTTTCTCCCTTTTTGTCGTGCATATTAGAAAAGAAAATTTTTAATGAACTGCAAATGTAGTGAAATCACGTGTATTTTTTAGCCCCTTCCGTGTCACTCGTATTTAAATTACTTGTTATAAACAGCATTTGTATTGAATACGCATTATTTTTTTTCAATAGAACATAAAAATAATGCTATGCGGAGAGCATCAAAGCTTTGTGTTTGCTTTATTGTCTATTTTCTATGTTAGGGTCATTGTTTCATTTAAGCTCTCTGGTCAAAAGATTGCATCTTATCTACATAAAGCATTCTTCATAAATATACACTTTACAATTACAAAACGCGTATCTTTTTTTTATTGCACTTTTTTTGACGCAATCTCATGGAAATTGAAATCTCATGAAACTGAAATTCAGCTATAGCAAATCCCAAAGATCTTGCTTTGGGGGAACGGTTTGGTTCCTCACTGTAAGTTAATGTTAATCAATAAATAAAATTAGTAGCATTATTTTTATGCTATAATATAAATTATTTTTCTGGCTATACTTTGAAGTTGAAGATATTTAATCATTCGGCTTAAACGGCATCAGTGTGGAAAATTTTGCAATTTGTTACAAAAGAATAAATTGTGATGCAGGATAGAATTCTTGAAAACAATTTTTTATTCATCTTTAAAAATGTTAAATAAAAAATCAAACAGTCAAATATCAAAGTTCTATAATTAGAAAATAATTATTCATTAATAAGCATTCCTACATTAATGTATTTAATTTAATTACTTGCCTTTAGTTTGTAGTTTTCTCATACGGTTATCAAATAAATGTATAATTTCTTTAGTTGTTTTTCTTTTCTGGATTTTTTTTATTAGTTTTACGACTAATTTTTCTTTTGATTGAATTAAACACCTTATTTAAAACTCATTCGAGCTCAACATAAATTTGGGGAGGGGGGGATGAACCAGATTCTTTTGAAAACATTCTTTATGTCTTTAATTAATTACTACGATTAAAGTTTGATTTATCAGAAATTTTAAGAAAAATGTCAATCGAATTATTAATGATTTCATCATTAAGAAAATAGGGGTAAATCAGTCTAGTGGTCAATTTTATGACAAGGCGACTTTTTTAATGACATTGAGTTGATTCAATCTATTAACGGATTTTAATAGATTATAGATCTTTTTTCTTCTTCCAAAAATAGAGAAAAGTGACGTTTATATCGTATTATAGTATTGTTATTCTGGTGGCATTTTATTTTTAAATTAGGAATTTGTGAGTATCTCGAGAGAAACCTTTTCAAATAAATTTGTATAATTTATTTCGAATATATCCATTTTAAAACTTTTGAATACTTTAAGGTCTTAATTAATCCTTCAATTAAGTTGATGCTCCCTTTTTCAAAGCCCTTTGGCCGAAGAATACTTTCGAAACTTTTAATATCAATATCTGTGTTTTTTTACGAATAATATCATTGGATTTTTTAAAAATACTTAACAAAGAATTAAGGTACAAAAGTACAACACAGATGTTAAATATACATATTGTTATGAACTTGAGTTTTTTAAAATCTTACAGCCATTATATTAAAATTCATGTAGTCACTGGGTCAACAGTTTGACCCGTTAGATATTACGGACAATTTAAAGTACTCTTTTAATGCATAATTATTTCTTATTAACTTAAATATGTCCTTAAATCCATAATTTTATGTAAATAAGATAATATACTCTGTTATCTCACAATGAAGAATTATTAAACACTAATGAATGGATACAATACAAAAAGGCGTAAAGGTTTTCGCTACAATATTGCCAATGTATATCTGCGTGGGTGAAACAAACGTAGCATTTCTTGCAACAATCATGTTTCGATTTTCGGTTAATGCAGCGACCTATTTTTAGAGGGTCTGGTAGTTCGTTTTTTGGCAGCTTGCATTTCATTTTTTGAGTTAGAAGCCATAAGTTTCTCAGAAATAAATTCTGAGCAGTAAATTTAAGAAATAAATTTCTGTCGATGGCTCGAATCATTAATTTTTCTTTGACTAATGCTTTTCATTAACATATTAAAAATCGTCCAGAGTTTTGATGATCCTCTCAGAACTTTTTATAACTGTTACAGAATCTGTATTATGTTATTTCTAGCTCTAATGAAGGATTTAAAGCATCATCAGTTGACCAACATTCATTATTTACCAAACGCTGGTGTATTAATTCGATAACTTGTGGTAAAGATAAAAATCTAAAAAATTAATATGCGTCGATCATGTTGCTGAAATATCATGTTCAAGGGAAAATCGAGAAATTTTATTACTCCTAAGGGTATCGTAAACTTTTAATTATCACATGGAAAATTTACTCGGGATAAAATTTATTCTAAATATTAATGGATCTTTGCAAACATAATGCTGTAAATTACAGCTATTCGTGTAGATGTTTTTGTTTTGTTTCAGGAAGCTGTAGATCATGGATGTCTAAACTATGAGCGTTTGAGGGCGACATTGCAAAAAAAAAAAAAAATCTGGGCCGCACATACAATATTTTTTCAACAAATTGAAATAAAAATTGATTCTATGTAGTTTTATTAAAATAAATTAACTTCTTTTTACTATAATTTTTTTTAAAATTTGAATTAGATATCTACTAGTACCTATTTATTTTAAACTTGTAAATGTTTCGTTTCATTTAGTTTGAATTTATAAAGATGGAAAAAATTCGAATTCATGAGATGAATGAATTTGCTTTTGTTGAACAGAAAAAAAACCGATATCAGGTTCAATAGACGAAGTAGCAATTCTTACTGCATTTTCAAGATGTTTGTCAGTGATTTTTTATTTTTTGTAAGCTTCATTTTTTAAAATAATTGTTCACAAATATAAGTACTGCCAAAAGCTGAAGACATTAATAAAGCATGGTTATGAGGAATAGGATATATATCGCGGGGAAGGTAATCTTTGTAAAACTCCTGTAAAGAAACATTCTCAAATTTTTCTTTCAGCTGGATGTCACTTTGCATTTTTCAATGCATTCCATTTGAAGATTTGAAGGCAATTTATTTATTTATAGAGAAAATAAGGTAGAAAATATATTGAAATACTCTTCATTTTTTTCAAAAATTTTAAAATCTACTTTCAACTCTTGCATTAAATCAAAAATTAATGAAGCATATTTTGTACAAATCACGGATTTATGTCCAGCCAAAGTACTGAAATGTGTCAAATCTTAATTTTATTTGATTAAGACGAAATTTCAATTTTCTTTCAAACGTTGTAATTGTTTGAAACATATTATTAATAAATTGATTTTTTCCCTTGAAGTTTCAAATTTAAATCATTCAAATGTTCTGTTAAGTCTACTAAAAAAGCTAAATCTAAAAGCCATTCTTCGTCCTCAAATTCATTCACAGGTTTCCCTTTTGTTTTCATAAATATTTTTATTTCAGTTCTCAAATCGTAAAATCTTTTGAGCATTTTCTCCTTACTGAACCATTTTACTTCTGTATAATAAATAACATCTACAAATTCAGGGCCCATTACCTTAAGAAACTCTTCAAATTGTCTATGATTAAGTCCTTTTGCTCTTAAAAAGCTAATGGTTTTTATAACAATGCTTAATACACTTTCCATTTTTAAAACTTTTCCACATAAATTGCCCTGATGTACAATACAATGATATGCCATCAAGATCGTATTGCCTGCAGTGACGGTTTCATTATTAACCATTTTAACGAGTCCCCCATTTTTACCAACCATGGCAGGGGCTCCATCAGTTATAGCTGATAAATTTTTCATAAATAAGGAAATCATTTTCATCGAATAAATCTACAGACTTGGTTGTGTCTTTTAACGATACTAAAGCGACCATTTCTTAAGTGATATTATAATGTTCATTGATTCCTCTTATAAAAATTGCCAATTGTGCCGCATCAGAAGCGTCAGTGTTTTCATCCATGGCTAACGAAAAAAAATAATAAAATTAGTACAATTACTTTTTAAAAACTTTTCAACTGAATGTGTAAATTTAAATTTTTTCATAATTTGCGTTTGGGCCTCACTTTAGACAAGCATGCCGTAGATTGAAGAAACTCGTTGTATGAATGAGACAATCAGTTGAGTTCTACAAAGACGACCTTCGAAAAGACAAAAAGCGCTATAAAAGATTTATAACTCAGGATAGCGACTCTGTAATGAAGTTTTAAGAATAATATATTGAAACAAATTTTCTATCTCGATTGTTTTTAGCAATAAATTTTACAATACCCAAGGATAAAAATTAAATATTTGAGATACTGTGGTTTACTTCATTCTACGGCTTCCTGAAACTTAATAAATCATCAAAAGTAGTAATTTCAACATTATGAACATATGGATCTTTTAATATTCAGAACACATTCTATCCAGATACCTCAGTAATTTATTAGTAATGATTAAGCCGTTACTATACTTCCTCGAATGACCAATGGATAAAATTAATATTTGGCCGATTATTTTATCTATTGTGAGACTACTTACATTCAAAAGAGATCTATTTATATATATACATACAGTAACTTCGATTTTATTTTAATATTCAGTAGAATCTTCATAATGGACCATATTACCTGTTTATAACTATCTGATATCTACGTAATTTTCATATTCTTTTTACCGGTCACATATTCAGTTCCACATTAACCTTCTCTACAAGTCATGCCTTAACATCTGGACGATAAAAAACTGAAATACCATTTATTTAAATTAACCACATAGTTTTAATCGTTCCTTTTCAAATTCTTTTAATGTGTATTAGATGTATTCCGTGCGTATTAGCTACCTATGTAGACGAGATTTAACATCAAAGAATTTCCACAGATTAAAGATATTTTCAACATAAAAGACTTTTTCTAAATTTTGTTTATGTTCAACAGTTAGCGAAAGCATATTCAGTTTGAAAAAATAAAAACTGAAAAAGTTTACAATTATCCTAGTTCTGTTAAACTTTCAAATAGGATCAAAAAATTATTCTTGTGATAATACGAAAAGTGATTTATTGCGTGGATAGTATCAAATACGTTGAGTGGCATATCCATAATTGAAGGAGATTTTACAGATAACCTTTTAACAAGAATAAGAAATTATATATAAATTTCTTTTTTTACCGTAAAAAAGATTGAGTCATAAAAAGTTGTAAATATATCGAGTTTGAATGATATTGTATACAAGGTATTACACTGTTATGGCTATATATGAGTTTAACCAAAAAATAATGTGGAACTCTATAAAGTTATTGGACCATTTACGAAAAAAAAAAAAGATTAAGAAGAAATTTTTTCAAATTCCGTACCAAATTTTGAATGGGTAATACGCAACTTTATGCGTTTCATCTCAACACCGAACAGAAGAATAAATATCTTTTTTTTTTTTCTATAATGGTGGTGTACTGAAAACTTTGAAACACTGAAAGCATTACGGGTATTGCGTAAAGTGTTACAAAAACGAATGAAATTCAAAAACAGTAAGTACGAACGAGCATTGAAAATCATTTGAATAAAAATATTATAAAATCAAAAATCTTGTTTGCTAAAATAAAATTGGGGGAAATAATATCTGCCAAGAAGCTCGCCTTCCTGTTTGGAAAAGATTTATTCCAAACGATTCCAAATATTTTTTCACACCAGATAGGATGTCAACCTTGACATCAAAACTGTACGATTTAAAATATATTCAAAAACAGTACTTGAATAAGAACTGAGCATATGTAACAACAAAATAAGAATAATTCTCTACATATATCTGCTCACAATACGCGTTAAACAATTCTTTGTGTTAGGTGGACTTGGTAAGTGAGCTTGTATTGTGATAATACAGCATGGAGCTTCACACACATAGCATTTTCTCCCTCAACTAATACTTTGCGACTTAAAATGATATTGTTTGAATCGAAGAGCTCTCTCAATGTATGAATCTTGACATGTTAATATAATTAAATAATAATTATTGAAGTGTTGTGAATTAATTTGATAATTTGTATTTATAAGCAACGAAGAGTTTAGTACAAAGAGCGAGTGGAAGCAAAAAGCGGAGTAATAGTTTATGTATTGACAAATGCAATGAGTGATCAGATCACTGCCAAGAGCAATCTGCATAGAGTCAGTGAATCGGACCTTCGCAAGTAAATCATCTAAGCACTCCAACCCGATTGGTTTGGTAAGATAAATATTGAATTAAGCGTTAGATTCTGACGCTTGTAGAGAGTATCCACAGATGCAATAATACTCCTAGATTTAAATAAAATAACTTGATTATCATCATTCTATGGTTTTCTATTCTCTGAACTATGTTGATAGTGACTCTTAAATACTGAGAATAAAGGGAGAAGAAAATAATATAGGGGCGTTAATATTAATTCTGTACATCAGAGTCAAAAATAATAATCTAAAATTAAAGGATTATTATTATAAGAGAGTCGATATAAATCCGGAAAATCCATTGTGGCTATTTTCCACTCACTCAAATGAAAAGCTTAGAATATATTTTTTAATAATATATTGATAATTTAAGCAATATTTTAATAAATATGATAGATTTTTTTAGATTTTAATTTTAGAGAACAATCTTATTTTCTGTATATAATTTTTTTTTTTGGATCAGCTTATGTGTTGGGCATCAGATTTGTAAATTAGTCTTTAGTGATATTTGAACTGTTTGACATAATTTGGCTAAATTTGACTCTAGACAAGAAAAACAAATCAAACGGAATAAATTTGAAATCTATTATTTTATTCAGATTTTTTTAAAAAATGTTTAGTTGTTCTTTGGGGTTTTGTGTGTTTCTAATGAATAAACAATATTTTTTCTTCAACTAAGTTCTCTGGATCAGGGGTTTTTCACAAACATATACATCAATAGAATCATAAGTCACTATCTTTAAATCTATTGAACTTAATTACAAAAAAAAGTTCCAAAATGCCCTTTCAAAATGTTGTGAAGGTTTTAATGAAGTTCCTGAACCTTTCGGGCTTTAATCTGCAGTATGAACTTTGATGTTACTGAGACAACTTTTTCTCGGGATTTATACTAGCCAAGAAGTAAATTTATACTAGAGTAAAAAAATTTAATTTAGAGATTGAGGAAAATATGGAATTGAGTTTGTAAATTAGATTCGTTTATTGTAAAATTACTTCTTTGCAGGGGTGCTCTATTGAAATTCTGTTTACATGTTTGATGGGCGGAGCTTAGACTATCCAATCAGGGAGCAAATTCCGAAGTACGAAATCTTTAAATAATGATTTCTGTAAGCTCAGTGAAGAGGTCTCATGATTCTTAAGCCTTTAAAAATTTTGATGTTCTGTAAAATGCGTGTAATAAAAAAAAAATATTTTTTCCTGAACAATTTAACACAAGCCTCTGAAAAATATTCTAATTGTTTGCCGAGATATGATTAAAAGCGTAAAAGCTTACTTCTGATAACTTTATTGTACGGAAAACATTAAAACTGACTTTTTCAAAGTATGATTCTTCATCATTTTGGGTGAAGTATGCTAAAATCTATTTAAAATAACTTTACAAAAGTTGTACAGTCAAGTTATGCTATTCATGTTATGTTTCTCTTTCGTAGAAATGTGGATTTTTTTTTCCAGAAATAATTATATATTAAAGTATGAAAATTTTTAATACCACTTTACAAAACGCCTAATAAAAATTAAAAACTGCATTAAGTATTGAAGAATTTTAATTTTTGATAATATTCCTAAGCATTTATCTATATTATGAAACACTATCATATATTTTGAAGCAAAACTTATTTTTTTTATGTTTGGGCGTATAAATCAATTTACCATTAAATAACATGAAAACAAAGCATGATCATTAAGCAATATTTTATTAATTATTTTTAAAAATTATGAATACTTTAAATGCTTTATAAAAGTACAAATTATAAATTATCACATATTAAAATTGTACGATTTCATTGAAATTTTAAAAACGTACGGAGAGGCTGGAAGAAAGTGGGGAAAATGCTCGATTTATTGCTTTTGACAGTCGTATGGACTCTTTTAAGTTTCTTTTAGTATATTAAGGATTTGTCTTTGAGTGTTTGTATAAACAGTTAAGACAATTTGAATGCCACTATGTTGTTAAATGATGTATAAAATCCTTATCACTTGTATAAGTATGCCAAAAGACCCTTAGATCATTTCCCGAACAAATTTGACTCGGGTTTCTCGATTTTTGCTCTTTCCTCAGTATCACAATCTTTTGACGCATATAATTTCATTTATTTTGGAGTCAGCTAAAAAGTCAAGAGTGTTTTAAAGTTGTAGAAACCTGTAAGGTTTGTAAAAAAAAGAAGATTAATAAATGTTCAACCAGAGAGCTGTATGCTTCGAAAAAAATCGTTACTGAGATAGTTTTTTGTATGTTTTAAAGTTAATTTTTACCCCAGAAAGGTAAACTACACAGTGTTAATTTTTTAATGTGATAATCTATTAAAAAGTTCGTTACCGTAATTTTCAATCCATAGAAATTCTAACCTTCCTTTTTGGTTTCAGAAACAGTTACTAAGCCTTTCGGAATTTATCTGAAGGATGGTCTTTATACTGGGAATCTTCAAGAAAACCTTTTTAATAGCAATTCGCATACCTCTTAGTATGTAATGACTAGGTTTAAAAAGTCCTCAGATTTTATCTTAAATGTCCTTTTTTTTAGAAAATCTTTCTATAATGCTTAGAAAATATTATCCAATGTTTATTAAGATTTACTTCTAAGATATTTTTTGGAGGTATAATTTCATTGAATATTCAGACATTTGAACATCATTGTTTTAGAATGCTGTTGTGTTCCGAAAAAGGCCTTTCCAATATCTTTATCTCCAATTAATAATAATTGAAAATGGAGAAAACATCATTTTATCAACAGTGTTTGACTTTCAAGCCTCCCCCCCCTCCAAAGCTTGATATTTGTTTCAAGTACCCAAACGAAGATTTTTTTTTTCCTGAATCCTGAACTGGAAAAGACCTATGAAAGCGAATCCTCCCTTCGACTTTCGTTTTCATCTAAAATGGAACTTTCTCCATCCCCTTCCATTCATTTCCCTTTCGTCCTCCATTCCAAATCCGGGTATTATTAATATGGGGGAGGCAGGGGAGGTGAGCACGATGCGCCCGCACTCACAGGGGACTTACCGCATTGCTGTCAGCTTCCCTATTGATTGGGGCTCTCCCGTTCGCCATTCCTTCGCAGCAGCCCGGCTACTCCCCATCTTCTCGTGCAGTCCTCCCGAATTTTACAAGCGACACCTTTTCCAAGAAAACACCTCCGCCCTCCCCTTGTGCCTGTTAAAGGTCCTTAATAGCCCCCCTCCCCACCCTTTTCAATAGCAATCCCACCCCCGTTCACAACCCTTTACCTGATGATTTTCTAGGCAGAAGAAAAAGCAGACGATTTTTAGAAGTTTTTTAGGGGCCTCCAGGATGGTCGTCTGCCATTTTCCAATATGGCCGGTCCTTCCCATTGGGTCGGACTCACTTAAGGTAGATGCCTTTTTCTTTTACATCTTCCTCTCTTTGAGATTCCTTTTTGTTTTTAGTGTTCGTCTGGAATGGAAGAGGCTTTTTGATTTTATGGCTTTGTTAGAGGCGATTTCGTCTTTTTTGCGTTTAGCTTCAGCGGTTTATTATCTCGAAGCATAAAATATGGAGATATGCTTGACTTTGCTATTTTGGTCCAATCGATCTTCGTTGTGTGAGTTGGTTGCAAACATCAACTGTTACATTTGCTTAGCTATACAATTTCTTTTTATATTAATGCCCTTTTAGAGTGATAGTGTTATGTTTTGTATTTTTCATTTTTAGTTTTATAAATATAACTATTAAAAATATCATTATATGTAATGGCACTTCTCGTTTTAAGAAAAATTCAATGAAATTTGATTTAAATTCAATTTAAGTCTCAATTTTGTAAAAAAAAGGATAAAATTCATTTTGAATTATTTTTCAGGTAAATGAAGTTTTCAAGAGATGATGAGTAAAAGGTAAAATAGTACTAGAAGAGAAACATCCAAAATATTGATGGTTGACGACATTCTGCAAGTTGAAAAAGAAAGTGGAAGCAATGTAGAGGTAAGGAATAAGTTTCTCTTCATTAAAATATTCTTAGAATTTTTAATTATTATACTTTCAAAGATAATTATTTTTGACTTTGTTATTTCAACCAATTTAAAAATGTATCTTGAGTAATTAAATGGTGTTTAAATTTTTATGTTTATTTCGCTTTTTTTTTTTTTTTTTTTTGAGATTTATAAAAATTTTATAAAAATTAATTATTTTTAACTGT
Organism: Nephila pilipes; assembly: GCA_019974015.1. NCBI lineage: Eukaryota > Metazoa > Arthropoda > Arachnida > Araneae > Nephilidae > Nephila > Nephila pilipes. Next base: position 889,100 of record BMAW01016227.1, read on the forward strand.
TTTGTTTACTTTAATTTACTCAGTGTTAATAATTTTTTAATGACAAAACACACACTGCATGATTAACTTTTAGAATTCTTCATTATTTAAAGCGATATTTTCTGCAATAAATTTAAATAAATAAACAAATGAACCAATACATTAATTTCTGTTCTATTAATTTAGTTAATTTTGTGACTTGTTGCCAATATAGTAGATTCTTAGTAATGCACTTTGAAAGTTAAAATGTATTTAATATCTTAATATAATGTAAAGAAATTCAAGCATCTTATCAAGAAATATAACAATGTTTTTCATCATTAAAAAAATATCTTTCACTAAAATTAAATGTAAAGATGTTCCAAAAAAATTATTCGAATTTTCTTTGTTAATTAAATTGCACATGTTGGTGCTTTGACTAATTCTCACAAAAAATTGAATATCCTTAATTCAATAAATTTATAATGTTTGAGGAAAAGTTAGAGCTTCTAATTAGCAAACTACTATCAGACTGAATGATATTTTTAAACAAAGTATCTTTATTTTTTAAAATTAAAATATCTAATTTAATTCCTTGTATTAAAAAAAAAAAAAAAAAAACTAAGCAAAAGCATTTTTAACCACTTAGCATATCAACAATTTTCAAAAAATTATCCTGAAAATATTTATTTTTGTTTTGTCCAAATTACATTTAAGGACGAAATATGTGTACATAATCATTTATTGGTACAAAATCAAGTATGCATGTAGAAATATAAAATTTATCACTACCCCTTAATGCTGGCTTTTGTTACATAGCCTGGAGTGAACAATATACTTATTTTCTGTTACTTGACATTTCGTACAAATTACATATCTTGAAATTTGATGGTTGATATTTCAACTCAGTATAAAGAATTATCCATTGTTGTTAGAATCGTCCATTTTCGATAAGCAAAAAAAAAAAAAAAAAATTTAAAATATCAAATAGATAAAATAAAACTTAAAAGCTCGTTTATTAATTTTTCGTAATAAGCTAATAAAGGTATAATAATTTTCCCTAATACATACCTAAATAAAACTTTCATGTACTATCATATACAATACCCAAATGAAAGCGCGTATTTCACAACAGGCAAAAGCACAAAAAGAAAAAAGTATACCCTAAATTAAGCTCTATGGACCAGTAATGTAATTTATGAAGCAAGAAAAAAACTAGAGTAAATTATATGAAGTAATCAGAAATGAGAGCTTTGAAAATGCGATACCCGCACTATATACTGGCGCATCACTTTACTCATAAACAGTATTACCCGTAAGAGGTCTAAAACTGCTAAGTGGTTGAGGGGGGAGTCAATGTTTTTCTTTTACTAATTTTATCTCATCTAAATTTTATTTAACTTTTTCAAGCTTTTAACATTTAAAATAATGTAACTAAAATATTCATTTTCATGCTGATTTGTTTTGTTTAATGACATTTGCTTTTCAGCTCAACTAATTTTGACCTGTGTATAATGTAATTTCAAAAATAAAGCAAGTTTTGAAATTGTGTTTTGGAGTTTGATTGAACGAATCTAATTAAAATAGATAATGATCTCATATTTCCTGTTTTGTTTTCGAAATGAATTACGATAAAGTATCATCATGTGTGGATAATTAACTTTTACAATCATATTTTTTGTGCTTGAACCTCTTCTTAATAAAAATATCAAAGTATGTTATAAAAATATAAAAATGGTTTGATTTTTTTTCAGTGTTTTAAAATAGTGAAACATCTTAAATGTGATATTTTAGCGGCAACTCTAATAAACAAGAAACTTTGATTGAAAAGCAACTTTTTTTTAACAGTTTAAATAAATATGAATTCATCTTCATATCTTATATGAACAATTTTATTATTTCGATTTATGCTTTGAAAGCTTTTGCACATCACGTCTATGTGGAAAATATATATTCACTCAATTATTAACTTAAACAAGAAAATCAACTATCTCAAATAACTTCAAGCATTATTACTATGATGAAAGAACATCTAGTGAATAAAAATGTGTGAGTGTTGTAGTAGTTATTCAAAAGATTTAATTAGAATTTTTAGATAATATTATTCGATATAGAGAATACAGTAAAACTTGAAGAAGGATGTGAAAAACTTTAGATACGAATCACGCAATCTGAAAATGGTAGTCAAATATGCTTGTGAAAATAATAACTGGTGTGGTTGTTGTTGTTTTTTAAATTTATTTTGAATGCATTAACTCGAGATGGAAAGGTATTTCTCTCTCTCAATTACTTCATATTGTTTCTTTGAAAAATAATATATTTCTCGCACATTACGAATTACTTTATCTTTAAAATGCTAAATCATGAGTTGAAAAGATTAAATTCTTGCAAAATAAGTCTATTGTAGTTAATTATTGATCAATATTTTATCCGATAATTGAATACTTTCAATTTTCTCTATTTTATTTAGTACCTATTGTAAATTTTTTGAAAGCATCTGGGGCTATCAATGTTATATTAGATCTAAGAGTAAGAAGTTAAATGAAATTAATGTTAAAAAAATGAATTATTCACTATAGAAGTTTCAATATAAAAGAAAATCTATCGACAAAACAATTGCTAAAAATATTTTCACTTTATATTTTTTAGCATTTTTATTATCTAAGTTATAGTATTGAACATACTTTTTAATTATATAAAAAATACATTTTTTGCCCTTTGTTATGTAACAAGATCAAAAATTCCAACTATATAATACACTAAAAAATAAAAAGATTTCTTCTTGGTTTTTTTTTAAAAAAATATTTAACGTTAAATTTAGTAATATATTTTTTGCAATTTATTGATAAAATATAGAATATGTTCGTTAATGTTTAATTTCTTATAGAGGACTAATATCTGTTAAAAATAAGTATAATTGATCAGAACTCTACTACAAAAAAAAAGCCTTTTTTATGTCTATTTTTCATACATACTTAACTAGAAAACATGCATGTTTTTCGCTGCCAAATTAAAATCGGTTGAATTTCAATTTTCTTAGATTTGTACATATGATAGAAAACTCAAAATAAGAAGAAATAGCTACGTATTTCCAAAATCATTGCCAAGCTTAATTTAAAAAGAAAAAAAAATGGTAATGGTGTTGTAAATTATTTTTTTCAAATATCTTTTGCTTAACGATATTTCTTATTTTGAAACCTGAAAACGAAGACTAGAAAAATTGCAAAAGTTATCCTGGTATAAACTGTGAACTTTGTTTGCCTTCCTTAATAAGAATAACTTTGAATTACAATATAATTTTTGATTTATTTCAGTTGTTTGTAACAATTTATCTTAAAAATGTATATTAATTAGTTTGATGAAATTTAAAATAAAGTCACCTTTGACAATGAACGAACACTTCGAAGTCTTCTTCTTCTAAGACCTCAATAATAGAATCTCGTTACAAAGATGTCATACATGAATAAATAGCTTTGAAGTTGTTAGAGGTATCTATAAGCACAGCTTATGTGACTGCATACATATTTCGATATGAATAAAATACTGTAAATATAAAATAAGATACTATATCATTTTTAAAAGTATCTGATTAATTTTATTTCTAATCCCTCTACGAATACAAATCTAATTACAATTAGTATTTTTTTTTTAACATATAAGTGTATATTATCATTGAATATTTGTCGCTTTTTCCAGAATGATAACATGTTGTAATGCATTTTATATATATATATATAGTATATATATTATCATATACATATATAATATTAATTAATGAGATTTATGTAAAAAAAAAACTCTTGAGTAAAATTCCCTTTTAAGTTCCGGTTCTATTTAAAATCAGTTATCATGAGTACTATTATATTTTTTGAAAAATATTCGTATTTGAAACGTAGCGTTTTATTAAGTCAATTACCTACCAAGCACACACACACACACATATATATATATATATATATATATATATATATATATATATATATATATATATATATATAAATTAAAATTGTGAAATTCTTAAGGACTTAAGAATTTGTCAAAAAAATGATGCTCATACGTACAAATATTTAAGCAAATATACGTACAACAGGCAAAATGTAACCAGTGGCTAATCTACAGCTGTGGAGGTAGGAGCAGAACTTCCGCTTCCTCTATTAGAATGATCATAATACAAAATGTCAACCCATATATATGTTTAACATATAATTAATGGTAAATAATTAAAATGATTCAGAAAACAAAAAAAAAATTAAGAATAATGAAAAAAACAACTCGCATCTAGTAGACGACACACACATTTATAAAAGTTTATTAATCTGCCGTTTTTGGTGTTATAAGAAATGCTTTTAACTTTTCTGCTCATAAAAAAAAGCCAAATGGAAAGAATTAACAAATCATTTAATCTTACTTGTTCATTGTTGATTAAAAATAGCTTTTAATCAACTTGAACTTAGAAAAGCTCCCAAGAAGCAACTGAAAGACAAACTATAGAAAAAAGTCTTTAGTGCCAAATATAAGCTATCGATAGATTTTTTGAAAGTCCATTTCCTCAATAATCTTTAACTCCTTTTCAAACGTGTTAACGATTTGATTTCAGGTAGTTTTAATTTCCTTTCAGCTCAGTAAAAGTTTCCGTGAGGTTTGAAATCAACATCGGAAGTTTTTCAATTTCTGTTTCAATAAGTTGCGATGACTGGATGACTGTAACTTTTTTATACATATATTGTACCGGTTCTGACTTAATTACAAGCTCATGATCAAATGTATAGAAAGAAGGGAAAATGTATCTTTTTACTTCTTATTTCAATGCCAAGCCTTCATCTCTTGCTTTTTTTTTCCTTGGCATTTTCTTAAGACCTTTCCGCCCTAATTTATCATTGAGTACTCCCATTCCTTCACTGGTTGGTGAGGAAAATATTAACTTAATTTTTACAAATTAAAAACTTGAGGCTCTTCTGAGCTCGACTCTTTTCTGATCAGAGGCTCGGGAAGGTCTGCCCTCTTCACATCCCACCACATCCTCTTGATACACCATCGAATGTAATAAGACAATAAGATAAAAGTTATCATAATGAAGTGATGGGGTCAGCCAATCGCATATGTTTCTCGACTTCCGCCAAGCGAAAAATATCGAATAGATTTTGATGGGGGAAAAAGAAATGTAAATTTGCTAAGCTCAATTTATTTCATAACCTATTTACTTATTATTTCACGTAATTCTAAAATTATTAGTCTTAAATATGTTTTTCTAGACTCAATTAAAGAACATAAAGGACTTTGTTCTCAATTCACTAAAAAAATAAGTCCAATGGCTGAAAAATACTCTAAACCGAAGGATTTTAGTTGTAAATCAAGTAAATTTATAGAAATAATGAAAAACATGAACTGAAAGTAAAAAAAAAAATTGAAATTATTAAGTGATTTATATTAAATCTGTATTTCACTCAATATTTAAATTTAATTGGATACGTTTGGCTTAGAGGAAAATTCAATTTCGGAGTAATATTAATTTATTATTTAGTTTTTTAGGCAAGATTTTTTTAAAATTAGCAATAATCATCTGAAAATCAGTCATTATTCTAATTCTAATAATAAAAAGAATTCCACTGGCATTTCAAAAGCTTTAAATTTTATTTTGTTAAGGAATGAATTTTAATTATTATCTTCTCTCATCGAATTTTTATTGAAATAAAATGTCAGAAAACTAATTTTTTTTTTATTTTTTGTATATTAACATAACATTGCGTTTAGAAACAACAGAGAGCTATTGGTGGTTAATTTTCGTAAATTTGAAACTCGGTCAAATGATGATACACAAAACTATTAGAAAGCATCATATTTACAAATTCAATTATTTCTTGATTAAATTATGCTTACATATAAAAGATATGGCTTCACTTTTAAGGACACATAACATATTTTTAATCTTTTAAAACAAGATAAGTTCAACCATTGAGGAAGATAATTAATTTTTCTTATAATTAGATTAAAAGTGAATGTATTCCATTTATTCAGATTTAATTTATTTTGAAATATGAGGAACAACGTGAAAAACTAATTCAATAAAATAAGTTCACACGTTTCGATTGAATATCGAATTTTCATTCAAAATTTTTAAAAGTACATATTTCATCTCAAAAATGTGAAATTTTGTTCTTAGAATTGCTAAGTATAAAGAGATAAATAAAAAGGAACGCGGTAAGCATTAAATTTTGGGTTTGATCAATTTTTAATTAATTTCTTATTCTACTTTAAAAAGTATTATACTTCAAATCCCCCTCCACACACACACACAACTTTTCCAAACACATAAATAGTTTTTAATCAAATGTGTTGTGCTGTTATCACAGTCAACGAATTAAAAGTTTGTGAATTTATTGTATGATATATGTAAGATGTTCCAACAGAAGAAGAAACAGAATCTCACCTACTTTATAGCGGAAGCTCTAGATATCTATATATTCTTTTTTTTTAAAAAAAAAATGTCTTTTTTTCCCCATCTGTTTCTGCATTTGTGTAAATTGAGGTACTCAAATTATTTATTGCATGAAAATTTGAAAATTTGTAAACATAATTTATTTCTAAGAAAACATTAAAAGATAAAGGGGTACTTATAAGAATATTGTAGTTTTCTTAACCAAGTCTTGAGCTTTAAGTCTTCCCGAAGAATCAGCCTTGTTGTTTCTAAAATAGTTATATAATTTTTTTTTTTGTTTTACATTGTCATTATTATTTTTCTTAAATTTGAGACTTTAAAAAGAGCTGATTGATTCTGTAATTGTTCGTAAAATTATAATCGATTCTTTTCTAAAAATAATAGAAAGTATTTTGATAAATATAATGTTTAATATGAGTGATTTCATAAGCAGATTTACTTTTCCTTAAAGGTTTTAATATATTCGTAAATTAATTTCAACTACTGATACGATAGCAAATTAAATAAAAACAAAACAGAAGACTTATGTGACGTAAATGACCTGAAAATGTATCTCGAATTACTGTTTTTCAAATAATGATTTGGTAAAATAGGGGGGAGGGGTCATCAGATTGAGTATACTGTATTATCATAGAATCAAAAACATCAAATTAGCTTAAATTGTTTTTTTCGGAAAACATAAAATAAGATAAACTACAACTAATCCAGAAAAGTACTGTGGCTTTCTTTGTTATCCAACCAGATTAATCTCACATTGTCATTAACAAATTACAAGATAATTAGAAAAATATTTTACAAAGAAAAACAGGAATAATACAACTGTAAAATAAACAAAAATTAATACAATTGTTGATATATACAACTGTAAACAAACAATTCGTACATCCCACTTTCAATCACAATAAGAAACAGTTACTTGAGATTGATTGGTTTTTTGTGGGATATAGAATAACAAAGACTATTATCCCATCACTTGAGATAAAAGCAATTACAACTGAAAGACATACAATTCTCAATTCCACAATGCTGCCATCAATCTTAATAAATACGATAATAAAATCTTTTCAACACTTTTTGTACGAAACAAAAGCTATCGGTTACTTGTTTGCAAACAACATCAATGAAAAACCTCACTATCATCGGTTAAAGAGTTACAAAACGCTGACAAGATCAGAAAAAGATCTCTGGCAAGAAAAAAAAAAAAAAAAAAAGGTTACCGGGTAACGACGGCTCTTTTTATGTTGTTGATCGTCCAGTGACAGCGGATGAAGGATTAGAAACACTTCGGGGTCCGTCTTCGGGCCGTTTGAAAGGCGATCTTCTGCTATTCATCAAGTTTCATCGCCACGTCGGAACAGGTAAGTGCCTTTTAGCTCACAGGAAAGAGGATTTGGTCGAAGGACTGAACAGTATGTGTTTTTTTTTTTTTTGGGGGGGGGGGAGGTATATATATATATTTGGGACCTTTTTTCTATATTGGATGGTCTTATGAAATTAAAATTGTATTAACTGAAATCGAAGAGAATAAATAGATTCTGTGCTCTTTTTTGTATTATTTTATCTTACCGAAAATGATTTGATCTCATGTTACTATTCCTTCTTGTATTTAAATATTTAGATGTGAGACTGAAATTTACATGAGTGAGGAGTGAAATGCAAATAAAAGTATATTAAAATAAACTTTCTTTTACATAAACATTTTAAAATTCAAATTCAATGTGATCCTTCATATTTAAACAATTCTAATGAACAAGCGAAATTGTTGACGTGTTATATGAAAATTAATTTTTTTATCTCGTAAAATGCTATAATGCTTTTTTCTTGAAAATTCGTGGTTTTCCTCTCTTTTCTCCTTTCTCGAAAAATCATAGGAAAAAAAATGAGTTCCAATTTTTTCCCTTTTTCATATATTTGTTATTATTTATAGTACATAAAACATAGTATGAATACTAATTCATCGTTTTTCAATTTTTCTACTCTTTCATAATTATTTATAATTACTAGAAACCTGGATCGGTGATAAAAGTTCAGATTCTTCTGTCTTTACAAATGGAAGTTTGTTATGTTAAGAAGGGGCCTCATAAATTTGAAATCAGAATTTGCTATTGTAGCATGTGTGTGTAGAATGAGACGATTTATAACGTTATTTTGAGCATTATCTTTCATAATTTTATAGAGTGGATCACCTTTCATATACTGTGTGATTGATTTTACTTGTGAAAATGAGTACTGTAACTATTATTCATATAGTAAAATTTTCTAGTATAGTGAATGTTTTTAAAAATTACGTCATGAATTTTGAGCTTCATGAACGTCAGTTGTGTACTGTAAGAGGCAAAGAACGTATATGTTTTTAGAAAAAGAATTAAAGGTGTTAAAATTTTAATTTAAAAAGGACCCATTGCAGTTGTTTAACCTTAACAAGTGAAATCCTTCCCATATTAATTTTAAAAAAAAGTGCTTCTGTTTTCCAAAAATTTAATGCAATTCATGTCCAGCGAGTAGTAATTGCTAATAATTCATCTCTTTGTATTTAATGTATAGAACTCTGTTTCTTAAAGGCAGAAAAGAGTCAAAATTTCTCCACATTTATATAAAGAACATTAAAAACTAAGACAATTAAATATGAACATAGTGGAACCTCGCTTAACAAACGTAATTCGTTCCAGAATCTTGCTCGTAAAGCGAAACATCCTTTAAGCGAAATATTTTAACGTAAAATACGACAATGCGGTTCGTGCCAAAAAGAAGTGAGACAATTTTGTATATAACGTTTATTCAAAGGGAATTATGCATGCATTGTTAAGAAGCGTGGATCATCCTCGTCTTTTCTTTTTATCGCAGAATGAACCAACGAAAATTCGAATTAGACGATTTCGAGTGAAACAAAGGAAAAAATTAAAATAATTGGTTTATTATTTATGATGTATGCCTATTTTTTTTAATAATTGGAAAGCTGTGTAAAGACATTTGCTTTTGCCAGTGGTTCAAATTTCGGTGAAAATGTGACACAGTATTACTGCACAAAAAATTTGTTGCGTGCATAGCCATTGCCTATTTTGATGAAGTTTCTCAATTACCATGCAACAGTTTCCCATGCTTTCAGCATTTCTTTTATTACGCCAGAAGATTGTTGAGCGCTTTGTCATTAACTTCTTTGACAAAATCTCTATCACAACTTCTTACTGTAATATAGAATGAAACTTTATAAGATCTTCGATGGGCAACTCTTCCAGAAGATCATTAGTATCATTGCTATACGCCTCCAATATATCTTGGCGGCTAAAAACAGAATCTCTTTGACTACAGACTCCACAGGAATTGAACACAAGTTTGGAAAAATATGTGATTACAAGTGGCACTAAGTGTTACAGAAATGAGTGCTAAACACGAACAGATGTAGCAGGCGCATAATCCGGACTTTCCTCTTTCCTTGTCACTCGTTAAAAAAAAATCGTTTTTTGCAACTTTTTTTTGCTCGTTTTGCGAATTGAGAAGTGATCGTTGAGGTTCAACAGTATTATCGTATCATGAATTTTTTTAAGATCACTGAACAAGAAATGCATCAGATTTGTTTTCCGTCACTTTCATTATTGAAATTGATTGGATTCATCAATATTGGGACTTTTCCAATCAGAAAAAGGTTCTGATTTTTTGTCCTTATTCTTTTACTTTACTCAAAAACTACCCTAAGCTGATAGGTTTTTAAAATATATTTAACGAAAGATATTTATTAAGTAAGAGAATGACTAAACTTTTATCAAAATTTTACTTAATCATGTGCGATGCGACATTTTTTAAATGCAAACCAAAATTAATTATTCCTTTTAAAATACGTAATGAACATCTCACTTGAATAGAAATTAATAATCAGTGTAAAAGATTAATAACGCAGCTTATAACTTTTCTGTTTTTGTTTTTAAAAGATAAACATTTCCTCTCGTGCATCGTTTTAAATTACACTTAACTCAAGATATACCTTCTTAAAGAAATCTTTAAGTGTATGTAAACATTTCTAATAATACTTCTCACGCAGCTTTTGTTAAATGATTTCGGTGTCTCAAGAATCAGAAATATGAGACAATTAAGTTTAACTGAAACAAGTTATAAAATAATTTAAAGGAAAATGCTTCGTTTCTTTCTTTCTATTTTTTTTTTTAATTTTTTTTATTAAATAATAATTCTAACCCATCATTTGATATTTCTAAATTATTTTTTAATTTTTCTCCCTCCACATTAAAGGGAGTCATTTTTCACCACAATTAAGTTTCCAAAAGAATCCAATATTACTTAATGGTTTTCCTCCCTTCGAATTAATTGGAACCGAAAACTCCTGTCCATTAAAATCAACGAGGAAAATGGAACTTGAAAAAGTAATTTAAGGAGCCAAGATTTTATTTAACCTTTGAAAGAGAATGTTACTTAATTAATTTAGGCGACGATTTACTGAATCTTTCTTGATTGTGCGATGTTTGCCTCTTTATAAGAAAGAAATGAAAAGGAGAGAAAAACGATGGTCGTTTATATATAACTTAGCATTTAATGGAATTGGTATTTTGAGTGGTTTTCAGTAATAAAGTGTTTAAGATGTTTTATGTGTTTTCTATGAATAATAATAAAGACGGATTATTGGCTAAATGGAGTCATGTGTCAAAAATAATAGGTTTCTTATATTGACTGAAGATGGAAATAGGAGATTATGAAGCAACAGGGTGAATTACTCTTTCATTATACAGTAAAAAGCGATGAAGATGATAAAGAAGGGAGGGAAGCAAATTAGTTTGAAGCACATAAAGAATGGTATAAAAAGAAAAAGTTCAATGACTTTTAAATAAAAATTAAATGAATTATGAAATTTCTTTTCATTTCCATCTCGATAGGATTTAGAATTTGTTGTAGATTGCAACAAGTATAATACATTAAATATTAATTTCTAGAACATTCTACGTTAGTTAAGATATTCTCTATAATTTTTCAAGGTATTTATAAAGTTTTCTCTGGAATAACACATAAAAACTACGTTTTTGCAAATAAAAATTGTTAAATCTTACTATTCCCTATTCAGCTTATATACATCAGAATAACACCTAAAGTTGAAGCTAGTACCTTTAACATCGATCCTATTTTATCTATATTCGCATGATCACTTTTAACGTTTCATTGTTTTTTAGGCAACTCAATATAATTCTATCTATTAAAGAGTGCAAAATGTTCTGTCTTACGGCAGCTTCGTATCATTAATGTATATTACTTTATTTAAAAAAAAAATTATAACTTTTAATAATTGCGTAGAAATTTAAATGAAGGATAAATAATTAGCTGTTAACCGCTACTAAACTTAAAAATGATGTAAATTTTATTGTCATATTACCTTTAAGTTGAGAGAGTTTACTAGAGCATTCTTATTCATATATAATACAAAACCTTTTCAGGAATTCGCATCTTTTGAACACTTCTCCTCCTTCCTCTTTTTCTTCCTTTCCTTTTTTTGTTTGTTGTCGTTTTGTTATATTTCTTAAGATTTTATTTTTTTTAAAATAATTGTTTAAATAATTAATAATTCTCAAAATATGTTGAAACTATTAAATCATTTCGAGTATTTATGAGATTCGGATTAATCTTTTTTCGGATTTCCTGTTTAGGTAAGAAATTGCTACTTTTTTCTTTCTTTTCTTTTCTTTCTATTTTTGTGGGATAAATATGCAATAGAGTTCGAATTTGCAATAGCAAATTTATACTCCGGATAAGAGAAAAACTGTTGAATCCCCTGATCGTAAAGTGCAGAAGGTGACTTCGTTGTAACAGAGAAGACAAAAATCTGACTTTGAAGAGATAAACAAACGGTTATCTTTGAGACGCATGCTTTGAAAGTTTGGGCCCAGAGAGGGTCGACTATTATAATACTTATTATTATTATTATTTTAGATTTAAATGCTTTGAGAGGAAATAATCACTATTTCTCCGAAAAGTTTGGTTTAGGTGGTTTTATAACCATTAAACTAGGAGCAACACTCGGGCTATTGGCGACGAACCTCGTAATTTTGAGTCTCCATCAAATTATGAGAATGACACCTGAGGTGGCCCCCTTCTCAACTTCCTCAGCACACCATTGAGAGGACTTTGAGCCACGACAGATTTAATGTGCCTCAGCCCCTGCTACACGGCGGGTCTGAAGTAGCATTAAATCTCGAACCTTCGACTCGACGAAAACCGCTGGCGGCGAGTCTGCTACCACGACCGCTAGGCTACCTCGGCTACATTTCTCGAAAAGTGGAATGTTTCAATGTTTGGATATTATTTTTTCTAAATGACTAATTTTTAAGATTTCTCTCTCTCGTGGTAAGTTAGACAAGCTGTACGCTGAACTATTTTTGTATTGTTAAAATTTTTTAGAGTTATAAAGATTTTTTTAATGTGTAAGTGGCTTCTGTAATAATAAAAATAATGTCAAAATAGTGCAAGCACTACGTGGAAAATTCACTTCGATGTTGAAAGGTATATAATTGCTCAATTTATATTCAAACTGTAACTCGTGGTTTAGTAACTGTAGGTTCTGATTACCTCGACTTAACAGTATCCAAAAGTATTTAAGCGAAGAGAATGAAAAAAAAAAAAAAAAATTAGATAATCTTCGGTTAAAAAAGTTTCAGAGAAACAAAATAAAAAGATGTTGAATGCAGGAAAATATGGTCTTAGCGCATCGTTCGTGTTTTGCTCTTCCAAGGGCTCATTCATCATTGGCGCTTCAGCCAATTTGTCCTTTTTCTTGAACGTGATGGATGGCTTTCTCAATGAAAGACTTGTTATCAGGCCGCAAATTTGCCCTCCCTTCCCCTTTTCTTAACTCTCATTCGCTTGCTTTGATTTTTAAAAACGCACTCGTGTTGATATACTTGTGACATTGTTACGGTAGCGATGATATAGAACACGAGAGTTTGCGTTATTGTGACAAAAGAGACAATGAAGGTGCCAGTTTTTGTTAGACTTACAAAAACTTTTTATTTTCTCTTGCGTTAGGTTCGGGTAAAATATGAGATGCCGATTTCTTTTTATATTATTTTTTTTATCTTCCAATGTTTAGTTTTCAGTGCTTCAATTTTTATAGTACAGTTACAGTAATTTCGGCCACATTTTTTGGAAGATAAAAGCGTCAAGAATTAAATATTTTTAAATATAGTTTTACTTTCTTAAATTAAGAAAAATAAGCACCCGCAATTGCTTCATAGCCAGAGATGAACCCTGTTTACATATATTTTCAATTAACTTTCATAGATTTAAGCGATTTCGTCGAATTTACCCAACATGCAAACAAATATTTTTCTAATAAAAGCTCTCTTTTAATTCATTCGGCGATCCTTATAAATCTAATTTATAAAGTCACTAAATTCCACAGTTAAGTAAAAAGAAAGTCAGATGGTATTCAAGTTCTCTTATTGGATTCTTTAAGTTTTTGCTAGCTTCTTGTGGGTTTCTTTAATTTTACGCCCTATCTTACTCTCTGTGTGGCTTCGAGTAAGTTGCTTAAATGCGTCTCATCTAATGTTTTAATAAATCAGACATAATTATTTATTCCAATCCTATTGGGTTCAAGGCCTTCGATGATTAAAGGACTAAGGCTCAAGTTGCTAACTCTTCGATGTACTTATCTAAATTCATTTCAACATAGATATTACCAAGATTAACTTCAACTCATAATATTTATCGCACATTAAACTACCGACTACCTAACCTCAATATTAAATTCTTCGCCGCTAATACATGCACACCTCAATTTTTTTGATAACATTTCATTACTGTAATCTAATCTGCGTAAATCATATTTCATTCATTGGTAGGAATTTTTAATTCAAACAAATTCTACTAAATATCCCCAAAGTGTTGGTTGAAGGAGAAAAAACATTAAACGTATGCCATATTCTATTTTTATAAATATATCGCTGTGAATAATTTCATATGTAAGAGAATTATCTTTATTTTAACAATTTTGCAATGCTCTTTGTCAATTCAGACTATCGAAATAACATTTAATTTTTCTTTGTGTTTAAATGAAAAAATATTTTAATTTTCAATAATATTTAGGGATGTTTGCTTATAAACTAAGTTTCTTTAAAATGATTGCTTAGATTTCCCCCCTTCAAGGCTTTAATAGACAGTTCACCAAAACAATAATAATAAAATGCCCTTCTGATTTTTAAAATTTACTCTCCCCCCCCCTCTCTCTCTCTCTCTCTCTCACACACACACACACACACACACACACACACACACACACACACACACATATATATATATATTATTGTAAGGAAATAGTCTGCGTGATAAATAATTATTACAGTAACATCAGCTACCGGAAATTTAATGGGTTGTCAATGCTGTCTTAGATAGTTTACTTTAAGACCCATAAAAAGCAGGCATGAAAAGATAACATGTATAAAAAGTTAAGTTGAAAAGCTTATTTGTAATAATAACTCGGATTGTTTTAGAACATGTATTCACAATTCTTCAAAAAAATGCTTATGTCGATTTCATGTCTAGAAAAATATTTTTATAAATAAGTGTTAGAAACTTCTCAGTTAGAATATTAAATTCCTTCTTTTGTAAATTTTTACAATTTTTCGATGAAGAGATTATAATTTTATTTCGTTTAAAATAATCCCCATAGTAAAATAATCTACTGAAACTTCGTTATAATTCATTGAAACATTAATTTAGCTTTGTCACTCGCATTGTTTTAAAATGTATTTATTGTAATAAAATCGAATAATAAATAAGTTTTCTTGGATTATTCTAACAAAAATTGTTCTTCGTCGCCGATGGATCTTCGATCTCTCTTTCTTGTCAATAACAATTCTTTTCTGAAAACTTTCATGATATAAGAAGCTGCCTCCCCTCCTCCTTTTCGAATGACCTTATTTTCAAAAGTATTCTAAGGAGTTTTTAACTATTACCGAATGACAAAGAAAAAGGGCGCCAATGGAGAAAAAAACATTAAAACCAAGTTCCTTTGTCTCTCTCTTAATTCCACCGCTCCCTTTCAAAACCCCGAGTGCCCCAAAATTCCACTATTTAATTTAATTAATTCGAACACCGGTCTTTTCTCTGCTTCGGTACACCCCCCTCGTTGCCATGGTCACTCTTCCCCACCCACCCCTGAAAAAGTTCACGTACCGTTACCGAAAATAGCGCCAGTCGTCTGTTCGGTTATAATGTATTCAATTTTTCCCTCGACTGACCAAAAGACCCTGGAAAAGGACCCACCCTGCCCGCGCACGCAATTTCCCAATCGATGGGCGCCCGAAGAGGGGGTCGCCCCTGCATTCGATTTGTGCCGATCGGGAACAACGCCCTTTCAGGCTCCAATTGCTGGAGCCCCGACATCAAATATTTAAGGTGGGACCTCACCCAACCTTTCTCGCTAAATAAGGCTTTCGGCTCCCTCTAATCTTCTCTGAAAGAGTTTTTGGGACGCATTACCTCAAAGATGAACAAAGAGAAAGTGTTATTGGGGGGCTGTAGCCACTTAAAGCTGGCCTTCGTAATAATAGATCCATATAAATTCTGGACCGAAACTAAAAGCATACTTTACGATGGAATTGTTACTTTTAGGCATAGAACATTGTTTAATGTTTGTTTTTCTACTTACCTTGAGCTTTGGAAATGTTTATGTGAGGCTTTCTAGTTCTTAGTAATAGGAAAGAAGGAAATAAGCCCCAATCAGGGTATGCTATTAACATATTTCATTTATTAACGTTATTTGATTCAATTTGCGAGATAGGAAAGATTGTTTTTGAAATATATTTTAATTTGATCCTCGGACTGAAGAGGAACACTACTTTCTTTGTTAAAGAAAATAATGATGGCATGACAAGAAGTCACTAAGTATCATAGTCAATGATGATACAATACAATAAAGTTTAACTCAGTTTATTTATAGTCAATGAATATGTAGTATAATTCTCTCTTAAGTCTGCTTTCCCTCAGTGCCGCTGAATTAAAGCTTTGATTAAAAATCAAAATTCTCTTACCAACTCTCTCTGATTTGAGTGAGTTGAATTACAATGACTGGGGATTCGAATGGAGTTTTTCTCCCAGCTTCTTTAATATAGACTCACTCTAAATAGTCCTTAATCACCATCCGTCTGCTATTAATGTAAAATGATATTCTTTATAACACGTCAATTACTGACTACTCACTACTAATATTTAATTTTTCGTCTCTTATATCTCTTCAAATCTATTCACGAAACTTCTCAAATTCAATCAAATCTAAGTATATCTCGCTTCATTTGATTGGAAATTTAAATACTATCAGAAAGTAAACCCATAGATGCTAGTTGAGGGCAAAATAGAGATTAGTCTAACGTTATATGAGGAGTTTCCTGATTTTTCACGCTTAAAGTTTGGAAAACAATTTTTCTATAAAGATATTTTTTATTTTAAGATATGTGAAAAAAGATATTTTTTTATTCTCATGGTACAAACCGTTATAATCCTAACTACTGTCATCTCATGCATTGATGTTGGGTATTGCCTTGAAACTTGCAAGTTATGAAGATTTCGAGTTATTAAATAATTTGTTAATTTCTATAATAATTATTCATGTTTTAAAAACACTATTTTTGAGGTTCAGTTTTAGGCAAAACAGAGTTTCTAATAACTTAAAGTACAAAAATAAACTGTATTAAAATTTTATAGTTTTCATTTTTTATGATTAAAGGAATGATAAATAAAATAAACAATATTAAAGTTTTCTTTCCCAAGTATTCAATTTTTTTAAAAAATTAGAAGTGAACTGCAAAACTGCTATTTTCCATTATTAATTATAACTTTTTGATGACAGAAGAGAAAATAAATACCCCATCACAAATAATTTCATCAAAATCTTCCTTTCATTTTTAAGACAAGAGACTCGACTGTAATAAAAGGTTAGAATTAATAAACGGTAAATTTGAATAATTATGCTGAACAGATTTGATTAATTATGCTATACATGTAATAATTATGCTATGCAGATTCCCTCCCCCCCATTCTAATTATTCTGTAAGTTTTATAAAAGAATAAATAGTTTTATAAAAATTAAGTGTGAAAAATAACAATGTTTTATTTAAATAAAATTTGTTTAATTCACGTATTATTGTTTAATTTATGGACTTATTTAGTGCGGATGAATAAAATCTGTTTAATTTATGCTGACAAGATAGAATTTCATTTCAATTTTAATGTTTTGCTGCGGTTGATACGCAGTTAGAGAAATTTCTTTTGCACAATTTCATTTTCGAATGACTCCGTAAGAAATATAGTCTCTCTCTCATATTGAGTCTCTTTATCTGTCTCTCTTATTTAAAATACTATTCCGATTTATTTTTCAAATTGGTCATAGTTTAAAACGATTTGAACAATAACATTTTTGTTCCCACTATGAGTAGGATACTTTAGAGATATAGTTTCGTGTGTGTTTTTCTTACGCAGGAAATCTAATTGTTATTATTTTTGAATGAATATTTCCACTTCCAGAATTCATTTTAAGTTTTCAATTTCTTATACAAGGAGGGAGATAATGTTAAAGAGTCTTGGAAAAAAGTAAAATTGCTAAAGGTTAACTCTTTTTGCGTAAAGTATTTAAGAAACAAAAAATTAGAATAATTTTAATGCGAAAAATATATGATATATTTCGAATATATGTATTATTCCTCAAAACAAAGGTCAATAGATTTGTTATTAATAGAAAGAAATATTAATATTTTTCCAAGTTCATTTAATTGGTTTCCTGATATTTATCATCATAAAGTATTATGAAAGAAATATTATTATACATAACAATTTTAGTAAACATCCATGTGCATGAAAGAAATAAATATACTTGACTAACATTTCTACAAAAAAAAAAAAAAAGAAAAAAAGCAAATAGCATTGACTGAAAAAATTATTTGTACATCAATCAGAATTTTGAGCATCAAAAAATTTTTTTGATCGAGTATCAAATGTAAAAATGCATCGTAAGGCACAAAGTGAATATTTTAAAGTTAATTTAGTAATATTTACCATTCGATGCGATTTAAACATTGAAGAGATCTTATAACGGGGATTCTTTCGCGTTTTACCCTTAGTTTACTTACACTTAGGGACTTTTCTATCATGCTGTTTGAAGGTAATATCTCTCCCAATAATTGAAACGGGGCTTATATAAGTTAGATTAGAATTATTAAACTGCACTGAATAGAGAGGAGGAGATGCATATACAAGATGTGAAGAGTTTTACACGATTTTAGTTAGTGGTGGTAAAGATAATGAGCTAAAAAGCTATCAGTATGAGACCTGTGTATCAGACCTGCTTTGAGTACAGTGCTTAATGATCTACAAAGGTTCAAAGATTCGAATCCTTGTACATAAATCCCTTAAGGACTCGAACTCGATTAATTCGGTAAAATAAGTACTAAATTATTATAATTAGCGATATATCAGATATGTATTGGATCCTTTATCACAGATAGAGTAGGTTTCGACTGAATAAAATATAACTCGGTTTGTCCTTATTATATGATCATAACTGTTTTAAATAAGATTAATGATGGAAAGTGAAGGAAATAGTATCGGAACGTTACAATCTCATGAAACAGTTGCCAAAAATTACTATTCACGAGCCTCTACATTAATTTAATTAGAAAAATTTGTTACATCTGACAAACACTTTATCAGTAAATCTGAATATATATTCGCATGTCACAAAATGTGTAAGAAATTAAATGAAATACAAATTTGTTTAGTTCATCAGACTTTCCGTTTTAAAGACTACTGATGAATTTCATATATATAATAAATGTCTAGAAGTAATAACGTTATAGTTAATAATGGACTTAAAAATTCAGAACACCAAAATTTGTTGATAAAATTAGTTTAGAATATCACATAAATCATCGCTAAATGTAATTAGCATTATCTTTGACCATTCGATCGTTTAGAGTAAATAGCTTTTCATAGAAAATTTGTTGTATAGTAGTATTGAAAACATTTAAGTGTATAATGGTTTCAAAAGAATGACTTGTTTTAAATTATTGTTCAGTAATAAAAAATCATCTCTATAAACTTCAAAATCGATACAACGAACTATAATGCATAAACCAGGCAGATTTTTAAGAATCGAGAGGGGTTAAACAAGTACAACAAGTTTTTCTTAAGTCAAGTTTGAGAAGTTTGTTTTGTTTGAATCTTGCTATTAGAATGATGTATGTAATTATTGTACCGGGAGAAAAAAAATGTTTCGCTTTTGAAAATACAAATTGAAATGGATAAAATAATAAACTAAGTATCTATTAATGAGTTGCAAAGTTCGTGAAAGATTACTTGTTCAGTTCAATTCTTTGTGTTGACTTAGATATTTAACTTGGTATTTTAGCTTTGAGGATTGAAAAAGCATTATAAACGTCTATTGATAAAGTTTATAAATTTGGATGAAATTGTAATTGTTGAAATACTGACATAAGCTTTAATTACTGAATTCCTTTATCAAATGATAGCCATTTCTTTGAAAACTAAATGAGTTGGTTAAGGAAATAAACACCGAGAGAGAGAGAGAGAGAGAGAGATTGCTTATAATAAAATCCTATTGTAAAAAGAAAAATTTTATTTCGAAAATCTAGCTCTGTTTCTGATAACCTAAATAAGTCACCAATAAATTAACAAATTGCATGAAGACTATATATTATATTTTAACTTTACAAAAAGCTATAAATAGCAGGGGATTAGTTGGATTCTCAAATACTAGATTGCTGATGTAAAATGTAAGTTACTAATGATTGTGACAGTAAGTGTAACTAACAATTTAGTCTGCCTTGTTTTGAAAATCTGATTCAATTTGTTGCATTAAAAAAGGCAAGCTAGTGATAGTGAAAATCGCTCGTAGTATTCTGAACAACTCGAGGAAAATTATTCAATGTATTCAAACTTGAAAACTCCTGTTGAAAGATACTACCATTCCCACTGGTTATTATTTGATTCATTTTTCATTACAAATCCAATAATTAAGTCAATAAATTACAGAGTTCAAATGAAGGGCAAGACATGATAGTCAAATTATTTTTATTTGAGTTATGATATTTAAAATCTTATCAACTCTCTTCACCTAAGTGAGCCTGAATTATAGTTTAGAATAAGAATTTAATTCATTTCTTACCAATTCACCCGTGAAGTGGTAAGCAAATTGCAATCGAGGATTCCTTTCTCCTATTTCGTCTCGGATCTCTCTGAATTCTTCTTAGATAACGAACGTCTCATTTTTACTAGTTTAAGCTTTGACTACTGGTTCTTTTTTTATTCATTGCATCTCTGTGATAAATGCAATTCATCTAATTCGCTCATTACAACTCATATAATTTTAATTCGACATGCATTAATTCTGTTTCATTTAGTTGCGACAAGGGTTCATTTTAAGCAATTCCAGTAGACAGTCCCCTAGGTTAACGAAATGAAAATCGCATTGCAACCGTACATCAGAATACTAATTTAACTTCTTTGTAAAAATATTGCTTGTTTGGAAGAATAAATATGCTTGGAAGCTAATTTAATTTAAACAGGGGGGAAAGAGTATTAAATAAATGAAGTAAAAATTTCAAATGTAGGGTCTAAAATAAATATATACTGATAAATACAAAAGAGTATTTTAAAAAATTGTTCATGAGAAATTCAGCAATTCTCATTTTTGCTTTATTTTATTCATCTAAAAAGAATGGCTTTCTTCACAATTTGTTAGCTATCATATCGCCTTTGGTGTCATCTTCATAAGAAAGCCAAAGAAAAGGGCGAAAGATCGTTTTATTTCCAGCCAGGTTGATATCAATTTGATGCTCTATTTAATTTAAAAAAGAATGTGCTTAAAACACCTAAACGGAATTTAAAACTGTTCATTAATGTTTTTATAAGTATAGTAACCAAAATGTTAGGTATATAATTTGTATTTTTAACTGTAAACAATTCTCTGTGACTCCACTATTATTGTGGAGCTAAGAGTTATGAATTTAAAAAAAATGGAGGGTTAAATTAATAAAGAAAATTCGATAAATCTAATAAAGTTTACTGCCCACAGCTGGAATAATGGATTACACAATTTTTATTCTTAAAGAATCGTATTATTCTAAAATATTGTATTCGAAGAAGACCACCTTTTCTTTCTTTTTACTCAAACAAAACTTCCTAACTTATCTGTAAAGAAACAACAGCACAGATAATGAATCCCTCGAACCACTGCAATTAGTAAACTAACGGCAGAGCCTTATCGATTGCCTTCCCCGAGCTTCGCCATAAATTACACCAACTCTGGGAAGATTCTCCCTCCCTTTTAAATATTTTCTCATTCTCACCTCTGCACCAGTGTCCCCTAGCAACAAAACTTGTGCCCCTGCAAAAATTAAGATAAAAGTACTTTTTTCCCAAAAGACCTTCCTTCCAGCGAAAACTTGGAGCTTTTCCTTCGCGGGTCATCAGCATATTAGTATGATAATTAAGCGAACGCCATTACTGCAAAACAGGGGGGAGGGCAGGAAGAGGACGAAAGAGAGAGGGGGGACGAAAAATGCTTTTCCGCTGCTGGCGTTTATGAATATAGATTGAATCGAGCACAGAGGCGCCCGTTCGCCCGATCCCACCATGCGCAGAACGCCGGCGTCCTTCACCGGGCATCCATCCTGACAGAAGGCGCAAACGATTCTTCACCACCCCTCCATAAATACATTCTTCTGCTGGAACATCTTCTCTGCCGGACCGTCCAGCCTGCGACTGATCCTCAGGAAGCATCTCCATCCTTCGGTAAGTTGATCCCGACTAAGTTTTTGTTAATCAAAACAATGCGGTGGTCCAACCCTCTCGTGTACCGGAATCGTGGAAAGTTGTTCGGTTATAATTCGCGGGGTTGTTCCAACAAAAATGGCGACGGCCTCCCCGGTTGCCAAACGATAACGGAGCGGGGAAGGCTGAGCGCGCGCAGGATTTATGCGGCAAAACGGGCCTGATGGAAACGATTCTGCCCTTTTTTCGAGGCTTTTAAATGGAAGCTATTTATTTGTCCTAATTCAAACTCATTTTATGGGAGTGTTTCGTTTCCAGTTTCGAACAAGTAGTTGAAAATCGTTTGGGAAAATTCCGGTGAAGCAGAGAGGGATTCTCTGGTAGGTGGGGTATGTGCAAGGACGCGCTCCCTGTTACCAATGCGTAATATTGATTTTATGATACTTTGACGACTGCATTACAGTTGTGATCCCCGTAGCCATAACTTTACGACCCGTGAGTAATTTGGGATCTCTTTTGACGGACGCTTGCTTTAGATGTCGGCTTTTTAGGACCTCCGATCAAGGTATTATTTATTTTATTACTCATAATATCGCCTTTTTCTTTTCCAAAAAGATTGTACTTGTTGAAAAATGAGATGATTGTGGATGGAAGATATGTCGAGATGGGAGTGACTCGGAAATTCTGGAAGTGGAACTGCGTAGTTGAAATATCTATCTTGTTTCGGCATCTAGTTTATTTACTACGTTTTTCAGCTTGTATATTTCATTCTGTTTTTGTAAAATAGTTAATTTATTTCATTTTAAAAAAAGTTTCATTTTGTTTTGCTTCATAATCCTAGGAATCAATATATATATCGATTTTCTCTTAGTTCATTTCTATGATGTTTGAGGAAGTTTTAAAAGAGATTTTTTTTTATCAACATATATATTTTAAACGCATTATTTACGAATATATTGGTGTATAAAAATCATTAATAATTTATTTTACCATTATTTTATATATGTGTGTCTATTAAAATTATATTCTAGAAAAAGTACAGAGTTTTAAATATATACTAATACGAATTGATAAAAAAAAATATTCTAAAATAAAAATCCGAAAAGAAATAAACTGCATTTTATAAAAGAGAGAGAGAGAGAGAGATGAATGAAATGATAACCAAATCCTTTCATTTCTTTTTTCTCACAAAAAAATATACATTATAATGCTTTCCTGTCACAAAGTTCTTAACCTCAACAAAATGCAAATAACCTCATCGATCGTTCTTGACATCCAACATAAGAGCATTACGTCAGAGCTCCTTTTGATGGCAGTAACCAATCATCGCAAACCTATTCATCATAGTCACTTCCCCCTCTTCTGGGTGATTGACAGCTGGGTGGCCTACGAGAAGAGCTTATCCAATGCCTTCCCCCTCTCCCATCAGCGACCCGCCCTGTTAGCTTGTCAATCACGCGAATTATAAAAATAAACAGAAGAGATGTCAGGCGCTGACAGTTGGAGATTAAGACTTTAGCCATTTTGTCACATAAGGACTTTGATGAGTTGCATAATGAAGAAGCTGCTATAAAGTTGTTTTATCACATCACTTGAGAACTCTATTTGACGAGTTGATTTATTCGCCGTGTCTAAATGATAGGTTGAAAAGTTATTTTCTGCTTGAAGAGCTAGTTAAAAGTAATTGATTCAAAAGATTACTCTGCTTTGTTTGACGTATTATCATGAGTGATGTCTAATGCTTTTAATTAAATACAATTTTAAAAAATAATTCTCTAGAAAATAATATTTTATAAAATTCTTACAGGTTTTATTGAAAGATTTTTTTAAAAATATTATCCCCAGCTACAATATTTGCAAATTCATATTAATTTAATTAACAGATATGTTATCAAAAGTTGTGAAAATGTTTGATGTTAATGCGTTTTTTTTTCTTTTGATTTTTTTTTAAATTCGTCTGAAGTTTACCACATTTTTTCCTATAATCTTTTCTTATATTTTTCCCCTCCAAAGTTCTATTTTTATTAAAATTGAAATGATTATTATTTTTCTGCAATACAGTTTAACTTTTAAAAATGTATATTTAACACGAATTGTAGATTGTATCATTTTATTTATTCTTCTAAATAATTTGAAACATTCCCCCTTTTGTATGGTGTTATGACAAATTGTGAAAATTTATAGTTGTCGAATATATGTCTGAGTAATTCGAAATATATTTTTCATGTTTTGAAGAACAAAACATTTGTTTTATTTTCAAATCCATTTTAAATGAATTTTTTCCCTTAAAATAAAAACCGCTTTTTAGCAAGTTAATAATTATATTATTATTATTATTAACAATTTGGGGCTAATAATTGTTTTAACAAACTTTATTATCTCTGAGATTAGCACTTAATGAATATTAGTTATTCCATAAATATGATGCAAATTATAAAGGGAGCTTATTTATTTTTTTAACCTGTACAAATTTTTATACATGGTTTTCTAAGTTTGTCAAGCGGAAATATAAAACATATATTATAAAAATATTTTTAAATATTTCTTTGGTTAAGACTCTACCATATTTTTAGGTTACTTTTTTTGATAAGTAACATTATTGAAAATGGCAATAGTATGGAACTTCACCTTTTCTTTCTCGTTACAGGTTTTTAAAATAAATTTGTGTTCAAATTAATAAAACATTTATTTGTAATTCTTTATAAATAACAGATATAAAAATATTAAATTGTGCTTACATCATTAGAAACTCTTTCGAATTCTTAAAGTTTTTATTTTTTGATAAATGAATTTTCTAATAATCTATCGATTTTTTTTTTTTTTTTATCTATCTATTATCTAATTACCTATTTTTAGAGAAAAGAAAGATTTTAAATTCTTATAAGGAAGAGAAAAAAGAAATATTAATATTGTGCAAAGTTATTTCAAAGGGATATTAATGTGGATCATTTTCGTTGCGGTAAATGAATTGAATATATTTTATCCTTAAATCTTATAAAATTTTCTAAATTAAAACTGTAAAAAAGTTTTTTTTTTTTTTTTTTTTTTGTCAAATTAATTTGAATTAATTTGTCTGAAGTCTCTCTACAAAAACTCAAAGTTAATTTATCTATATTAATTTTAAAGTTGTAATTAATAAAAAAAATTACGTAAAATTAGCACTATGTTATATTATTTACAGTTGTTTAAAATTGTTGTATAATTGTATAAATTTAAATTTTAATACATTTTTGATACTTTTTGGGTAAAAAAAAAAAAAACACTAGTTAGTGGTTTGATTTGTTCCAAATCGATCTAAACAATTTGAACTCAAGACTGTTATAATTCTAGATACAATTAATAAATATTGATATAAGGAGACAGTGTTCTAGAATTTGAATAGTTTAGCTTTTTAGATGCTCCAAAACATTATTTCATTTTAAATTATTTATTTTCAATTCTTAATATTCTTTTAAATGCGTTTTATATTGTTATGGGATTTATAAAATATTTGATTTTCCTAAAAGATGTCAACACCCTTGATAATATGTAAATTTATTACTTAATTTTGTGGGTTTGGATTTATTAAAGTTGTCAGTAATGATCAAAAATTATATCCCTCTCTTATAACTCTGTCTACAGTATTTTGGAATTGTATCTGTATTCTTAAAGGTCATGCATTTAATCCAGTGTAAAAAACTAATATTTTAATTTTAAAAAATATGAATGCTTGGAGATAAGACCAAAACTCAAAGTTCTGAGATTACTTTAATTCATAATTTAATGGAAGATTGCATTTAAATTAGATTTTTTTTTTTTAAAAAAAAAAAAATCATATTAGGAACTTAAAAAAAAAAAAAAAATAAAATAAAATAAAAAATAAAAAAAACCAGTGCTGCTAAAATATTTAGTGCCTTATTTACTAAGCTTTTAAGAATTTAATCTTCTTAACATGAATCTATGCAAACAAAAAAATTAAATTTGTTTGCATCATTAAATTCAAAGAAAGTACGGAATTAAAAAGTTGAAATTGATCTTGATACACAGTTTGGATATTATTATAAACTATCTACATTAAACTGCAGAAGATTTTGTAACACTATATGTCTAAGGTCTTTCATAATTGAGAGATGATTGTTGGTTTGGAAGGGAATTCGGGGTTGTCGTAAAGACAAACTGCATCTCGGGATATGCTTATATCGATGCTTCGAATAAATAAGGATTTTTTCAAAATAATAATTATAGAAATAAACTGATTTATTCTGATTTACAAAAACACTTGGTCAAAAAGAAATTGAGTTATTGTTTGCCATGGCCTACTATTGTAAAAGTGAAAGCAAATAAGGTAAAGCCATTGTAGTAAATGAGCTCAGGAAAGAATGGGAACTCTATTTTAATACATTTAAGATAATATATCAATTCTTTGGCGTGTTTTACTGTTTCCGCAGGTAAAATGTCTTTAAAAAAATACTATAATTGAATTTTCTTTGTTTGAGCTCTTCTTTAGAAGTAATGCGGTCATTTTTTTCGAATCTTTTCTTGTAAGCGATCTGCCATTCCTGTAATTTAAGGTGTCCTTCACAAAAGCATTTACCTTACCGTTTGTTCAAACAATACGCTAGTAAAAGCATTGTATTGTTTGTTTTCAACGGATCTTGAAGGTTAAGCGACCTTAGGATACATGTACATAACTGGTGGAAGTAGGCTATCACACCTAGAGATTCACGCTCACACACACACACCCAAGTGAAAGTATATCACTTGCATTACGTTGTTGAAAATTTTTTAAAAAAATTACTGATTTAAAAAGTGACAGCTGATTTTCATTTAAAGATTGATTGAAAAATACGAAAAATGAATTTTTAAAACAATTGAAATGCATCGGATTGTTAGTGCAAAACTAATATCTGAAATTATTTGTTTATTTGGAAAAATATATTCATACATTAAAAAAAAAAAAAGAATAAAAGTGTAAAATTTTAAAGAAATTATGATTATGTAATTTTCTTTTGTTACTTTTAATTGTTGAAATATACATTAGAACAGAAATAGAAGTTATTCAAATACTGCTGAAATATTGTGAATAACCGGAAGTTCAATTTAATACGCACATACACATCATATATGTATGTATGTATATGTGTATATATATATATATATATATATATATATATATATATATATATATATATATATATATATATATATATATATATAT
>BMAW01016227.1:916477-979162 GCA_019974015.1 Nephila pilipes
TATATATATATATATATATATATATATATATATATATATATATATATTCATACATACATAACATACATACCAAATGAATATTTGTTTTACATACTGGGATACCTGAGTTTGAAATGAAAATAATTTCTTTGGAAATCATAAGTAATTATCATAACAATAAGTAATTATTCCTGTCCCCGTACTTTATTTAATTTATATTTTTCGATATGATTAATTTTAAATAAAAATGTTGAAATTCATTTAAAGTTGGTGAAATGATATAATTTTTCAAGAATTATCGAGGCTGAGGGAATTGCATTGCATTCATTCGAATAATTTTACTTGACTCTTCCGAAATTACACAAAGCTGTAAAATCTTAATTATTACTTTTTTATTTCCTTATTCTTTTTAATGAATAAAATATTCATGCGTAAAATGTCTAAAAATTTCAGAAATTTTTAAAATACTCGAAAGCTGCAATTTTTAATTATTTAATATAAAACTAAAGTGATTTGCTTAATTCTGCTCTGAATTCATTGAAGGGGGAAACTACATATGTCAAATATATCCCATTAAGAGCTTATAAGATTTTTAGTATTTAATTACAATTTGATTTAATTAATTTAATTTCGATTCATTCAGCCTATATTTTGGTTTCATCAAATGATAGATTAACTAAATTTTCAGTAAAGTTCATAAAACCTCTTTATTTATTATGAATATCGGAATAATATTTAAATTAAACTAATTCCAATTGAATTAAATTTTCATTGCACATTTTTGTAAATACAGACATAAATATTTAATATTTTTTTTATCATTTAAGTAAATAATATTTGTAAACGCTTAGGATTTACAATGATTCATTTAAGTTGAATGAAATCTGTTACATATAACACTTGAGATTCTGAATGGTTCTGATTTTATTCTAATACTTCTTTAAAAGAAAGAGAACATCACGAATTTCACTTTATGAAATTTGTATCTGGAATGACACTCGGCGAATGAAATATTTCTCTAAGCTATATTTATTTCTTTTGTTCAGCCAATATTCTGTTCTACCAAAGCAAGGAGAATTTCTTTTTTTTTTTTAAAAAAAAAATCCTTCCTCTTACTTTTTGGGCTTATCCTATTCTGGAGGTGGTGGAGTGGTTTTCATTGAGAAAGGACCCGCCAATTTCATGTCCTACTCCAGGTATTCATTTGGGGTTTACATTTTTTTTTTTTTTTTACTTTCTTTATTTCCACTCAGGGTTTTGTGTTTGGAAGGGGGACGGATCGAACTGAAATGAAGAGGACGGGCGAGGCTTGACACTCGATGATGGATTGGCTGAGGTCGGACCCCGGTTACAACCCACCCCGCCAACCGCCCTTGTGTATCCCCCATCCCGTTTCATTCAGAAAGAAGAGGAGGTTAAATTTTGAATTTTTAGGGACTGTTGTCTAAATGAGTAATTCTGCTTTTTGGTCACTTTGCATACATTTGAAAAAAAAATTATTAGAATATAAAAATAAAATAAATTTTAAAAAGGGAAAATACACATTGCTAATAAATAATGATGAGTCATTTCTGTTTATTAAAATATCAAAATGGTTACTTAAATAAAATAAAAACATTCAAATTTGACCAAATCACCAGGAGTATTTTTTGAACTACTCTCTTCTTAAATGTTTGGAAAGTGTGATGTTTATGTACAGTATATTTACAAATTGTATTATTTTTTTTAAATTGGTAACTTAATCTTGTTTGAAAGATAAGTGGTTGCCTGACTGGAAAAATATGTCTTTAAAACACTTTCAAACACCTTTGAAATTTGCAACGATAAATAGATTTTTAAATTATCAGTCTTAAGGTGGATATAGGTGCTATTTTCATAATAAAATGAAATTACTTTGTCTGACATTATCATATATTTACTATAGATAGCAATACAATCGTAACATCCAATTAACTGAAAATGTATTTTGCTAGAAGATGGCAGTATATTATTTGTTTAAAATACTTTTAAAAATGCACGTAAAAAAAATCTATCGATCATTTTAGCTTGTTGCTGTTCTTTTTAATAATTTAATAATGTCACAATAAGAAGTAAAAAGAAGAGAGAGAGAGAGAGAGAGAGAGAGAATTTAAAAGTTCTATTTGTCATTAATGCTTTCAATAGACGAAATTATGGTTTAATAATTGAGTCGTAGCACTTACATTACGTTTGAAAACTTAAATGATTTTTTTAAAAATAACTCTTTACATTTTAAAATTATTATTCTATTTGTTTCAGTAATTGAAGGAAAAGGAAACAAAAAATTTCAAATAAAAAATCATACTTTTCAGTAATCTTAATCATTGAATTTTTAACCGTCCCCCTATTCATTTTCCAAAATGGAACATATTTCAGGAAAATATCAATAGATAGATACACGGCCCAACACATTTCACGCACAAAGATTAAAGCACGAGGAACGCTGCAGCTGCTACAGATGCTGACAGCTGCCGAGTTGCAACCGATGCCAAAACACGCACAGAAATAAAAGTTTTTCTTTTCACTCTCAGTTTTTTGTTCTGTTAGTAAAACTATTATTAGGCCGAAAGGCATCTTCGGAAGAATATTAATGATGTTCCGGGTCGTATTACTCGATTAATCTTTTAGAGTGTTTAACGCTGCAGCGGCTGTGATTGAAGAGGGTTCCATAAACATGTTCCGGAGAAAGGAAGCAAAAAGAAAAATAGCGTTAATTACTTTTATTTAATTTTGACGAGGATTAATAGTTACGTTGTTTTTAATTAAACAAAATAAATGTATTTTAAGGAAATAGTTGATGTCTCTGATTTCCATATTAAGTTGCAACAATTCTATATATAAGAATTCAGACACTTTTTATATCTAAAGTTGGAAAAAAAAAATTTAAAAAAAAGGCAGTTTACAAATATTCAAGATTCTGTATCTATGTGTGTGTTTATCTGTGTTAGCGAAAGCAAAATAAATTTCTTGAACTGATGCAGCTTATTAATTTCAAAATTTTTAATGTCGCAGAGCCTTTTTAAACTTATAATTAAAGAGAGATGAAAATATTTGAGAGTATCAATAGTGAAAAATACCTTTTTAACATTTTTTAAAACAAGATGCAGTTTTCAACATTAAATGTTATTAGACTGATAAACGCTACAAAAAAAAAAAAAAAAAAAAAAAAATCAAGATTTCTTTACACTTTTCTTAAATTTTCAACTAATAATTGCAACCGAAAATGAATTTTTTGTGATAACTTGAATTATGAGTTTATGAATTAATAGTTATCAGTCAAAAGTATATCAGCTATTAAAATAACACGACTGCAACAGGGTAAATTTTTATAAGTCTATGAAGATTTTACCATAAATCTATGTCATTTCCCTCGAAAAAAAAAGTTAAAATAAAATTTTTGAAAAATAATTGCTTAAACTCTCAGTTAACAAAATCAGTTTATGTATAAAGGTTTTCAGAAAAAAATCTAACAACTATAAAAAGCATTTCAGCTGTTGAACGTCCATACAATTTAGTGAATTGTAGGTAGGTAGGAACGAATATTCACTTGCAAAAGTATTTTCGATTCAATTTAACATAGTCAATATATTTGTGAAAAATTGAAATCAATACCTTTTCCCTCAGAACATACAGCATTTTAACGGTTATATAAGGCTGAAAATTGAAGCCCCAAAATAGCAAGTCTTCTTTATGTATGGATAGTATTATATGAGATCCGTACAAGAAATACCCGTGTTAGAGGATGGGAAATGGCGCATTAGGAATGGGAATGAGATAATTCGATGTAGTATTGTCCACTGATTGTTTTCCCTTTTTTCTAAGAAGTCCATGTGTAGGACTTCCTTCACATCTCAATAAATCGTCACCATAACTTTTTCGGTTGCCTTTACCTTCTTCAGAGCAGACTCATCTTAAGCAACCCAATGTTTTGTTTGTTGTTTGGTTCCCAATAAATCATTATGAATCCAAGTTTCATCGGCGGTAACAACTCAGTGCGGCAGCAATCAAACTTGACCCAAGAATCAGTGTCGAATTTGTTTTGGCGTCGTTTAATAGATGGCAGCACACAATGACTTGTCTCAAACACGAAATTGTTTTCAACACAGGTACTTTTTGAGCCACTTTAATAGATGCGAACAAATTATACAGTTCCTTGAAACTCAAAACTTGACAACTTGCAAGACCGCAAACTTCAGATCAACACATAAAGATTATACATCAGACGAAGGTGAAAAGAAGTTTTTAATAGCTTATATTACAATCGAATCCCATTACAGTGAACCGCAACTGAGCCAACAAAAAGTTCACTATAACCAAATGTTTCATGATACTATATTGTTGAAATATTGAAATATAAATCGCAGATATAAAAATATCTGCGATTTTATCAAAGGATTTTGATAAGGAAAATTCCTTGCTCATCTTTGCTCTATATTCAATATGTTTCATTATTATTATCTTATTCTCAGTTGAAAATGTGGAATTTATTATTTTTGCTAATTTTTTTTTTCAGTAATGTTAAGACGGAAAAAATAATGTTTAGTCATATTGGTATGAAAACAGAAGTTGGAGATATAATGTAGGGAGGTATCAGACGACTACATCTGTGGTCCATTCGATTTCGTTCTGATTTTTCAAGGGGATTTGAAAAGTGAACTCGGTATAGTGGATTCCTAGAAATGATAAGATGGTTGAGAGAATGTGGATAGAGGAGTACTGTTTATCGGATAGTGAACTGATTAACAGAAATAACAGAGAGCGTGGAAATGCGAGATTTAAGACGGAAGTTAAGGAATGCTGTCTTTAGGAATCTTGAAACATACGTATAAAATTACCTTTAAGGAACTGGATATGAAATGAAAAAGAAAGAAAATGAAATGAAATTGAAAAAGAAACCCACATTTTAAGGTAAAATAATCAGCTCCTCATACACGCGTTAAAATACGGTACATCTTAACATCGTTTCGTATTTAAGAGTAAGATAAAGTAGAACAGTTCCAACTTACAACCTTGGAAAGAGAAGCATAAAAGTTTATGACTCAATAACATGCGAAGTAGATTAACACTTGTTCAGTTTATGTGACTCCATTACGTTCTAAAAACACACACATACACAAATGTGTAACGTAGCAGAGACAACAGAATGTCGTTAAAAGCTATTTTCGTTTTTGGAATGCGGAAAGGAATGCCCTTCCCGACACGGCCATTTGATAAGCGGATATGACGTCATAAAAAACCGTTGGACCCTCTAAATTGTTTTTCTGCGGTTCGTTATGTACTGGTATGAGGCAGTTGGAAGATTTTTTTTCCTCCCCCTTTCTAGCCCTGCGCTCTTGGCGATGATGGTGAATCATTAAAATATATTTCTAGGTGTCTCATGCTTTTTAATAGCATTCGTTTCAAAATCACATTGCCAGAAAAAAAAATGCCAATGTCATATGAGGCGGAAGGAATCGCTGATAGCAAGGTTTTGCATTGAATCTAGGTAGACATGTAACTATCATTAGGATTTTTATTTTTTACAAAACTAATATTTATGGCAGGTATTTGAGAAACAACTTAAGATATTTGAGGAGATAATATTTTTTTTTAAAGAAAAGCAATATTGCGGGAATTTGAGTATCATATCCTTAAATTAATTGACATGCCTTCGATTGGAAATATGATCGTATTTTATGTCAAATTTAAATAGTACCTACATTTTTAGATTAAAAACAATGGAGATCCTATTTTAGACGAGATATCTGTACATTTGTATCTGCTTACGTAAAAAAAATCGTCTTTATATGCATAAATAATTATGCATGAAATTTTGAGTGTTTATAAACATAACATTCTATATACTGAACATGTTTATGATTTCAAAATTTGAATTAAATTTTTGTTTTAATTTTAAATATGATTATTCAAATTTTCAAATATTTTCATAAAAGTATTGTGTCGTATCTAAAATTTCTGACTGTTTAGAGAAACAAAATTTCTTTTACTGCGGAAAACTATCTTTTTATAACATGAAAAGCATTGGCTTTATAGAAAAGTTAAATTTTGGGAAAAGGGTTCCAGAATATATATATATATATATATATATATATAAAGGGGGAAAACGAAGAAGAAGAAAATTTAAGTGAAGGTATTTTTTTCTTATGTAGTACCATGTTTGTTGACACTTTTAAAATTAAATTTTAGAGCGACCTATTCATCAAATTGTTATGAATAATACATTTATGGAAACAGCAAAGCAATCTCTAATTTTTAACAGCAAAATCAAAAAACTCAAAAATTTGAATCATTTTAATATCTTAGTTGCCTTAACGGGTAAAATGATTTAAAAAAAAAAAATTCCTATTGATACTGCTGCATCTTCAAAAACCTATCAAGATCTAAAATATTCTTGAAAGATGTTCATCTGAGAAGCTTGAAGAATGATGTGCCAACTCAAGTATCTTCCTTATCGTTTGATCGAGGTTCAAAATTATGAGGTCCTTCGCCAATTGCCCTCGTGTTGCTTCTAAATCCGACATTAATAAAACAATCAATCAAATAATTATTTTGAGGAGCTTAAATTATGGCTTTATACATGTCATGCTGTAATAATATTTAAATTAGCTATTTATGACCAAATTAAAACTTTTAAATACAAACCATATAACGAGTGTTGACTATGCTTAATGTTTGAGGATAAATTTTGATAGCTCCACCAAAGCAATAACGTATTACTGAGCTCGATAATAATAAGCATATTAAAATTTGTCTTTGTCTTATTTAACTCATAGCTGGTTGAACTACAATACAAAGTGTGTGTGGGAGGGGGGGAGGAACAACCAAGAAAAATTGCCAGAAAATAGACAAAAAGGAACAAAACTACATTGACTTAACAAGTGTATAAATATAGCAGTATATTTGTTTTCTCAATAAATAAATAAATAAAAGGGCAATTAGTTTTGTTTATACTTGACGTGCAGATAAAAACGTGTTACATTAGGCGAAAAGTACCTTTTTTTTTTTTTTGTGAAGTCGACCTTTAAGAAAATAGTAGTTCATCAAAGGAATTTCAGATAACCCTACTAAACTCAAAGACGTTTGTATGCAGTGGCACGAGGTTTCAGTTTAAATTCAATCTTACAAGAATTCATTATTTCGCTATTAACAATGAATACTGAAAATTATTTTCATTACGAATCATATATGTTTTGAAGTTTCATATTGTTACAATCTGAAGAATTATGGTTAATATTTAAGGAAATAATTCCATAAACTAAGAAACATCGAGGGGCAGGTTCCGAAATTAATTTTGAAAATTAGTAGATTATTAAACTTATTTTGTATCGTAAATACATTATTCCATTATTTTTTATACTTATACTGAGCTATTATACATTTCCATTGATTCAATGTTTTTAAAATTTAATTTTATTGAAATGTCAATGAAAGTGTTTGTGTCAGTGTACCTGACAGCATTATATTTAATGCAAATAGAACAATTTTTTCAAAAGCATCATTATTTCTTTAAATTGGTTCACCTCAAGCATGAATTCAGTTTTAAATATTTCAGTTTTAATGTATTTGATCTTGAGGGTAAAAAATTATTGAAAAAATCATTGTAATCTCTCAATAATTATAAATTTTAGCTTGATGAATTAGGTTAGTTCATATTTTTTTTAGTATTAATCTATGCTTCTTGTGCAACAAATACTAAGAGGTTACTATTCTTTTTTCTTTTTTTTAATTCTGTACAACTTCAAACTCTGAACGAAATTGTGTTGAAATAATTTCTGTTTCTCTTTTCCTTCTCAAATGTTGCCTTCAAAACCTGTTTTCTCTTCTGAAATGATGCCCTTTATTTATCTCTCATATTTTTACATTGTTTTTTAAGTGTAATATTTGCAGAAATACAATTACAATGCTTTCTTATTCAACTTTTTTTTCAGGGTCAACATGATTCGAGTTCCTTTTCAGTGTGAACTCTTACAACCTGTTTTTTCTTCAAATAATTAAAAAAAAAAAAAAAAAAATCTAATTCACTCTCAATAAAAAAGCATGACTTGTGCAACCTTTGATTCGAAAATTTGCTGATTCCTTACCTGACCATGTGGATTTCTTCTCCCCTTTTCCCCACAGAAATTTTTATTTTATAAAATGTGTTTGCTTACACACACACACACACACACACACACACACACACGCACGCACGCACGCACGCACGCACACACACACATATATTCTTCTCTATCTTTGGTGGGAAGCAAGACAACCGAATTTCACATCTTCACAAGAAATCACGATACATCGATTTTTATTTTCCTTCTTTGAAATTACTGTACAACAAAATTCCCTTGGAATAAAATTACAGATTTTCTCCAACATATCTTTTAGTTTCTATTTCTTTTCTGCGTTTTAACGTTTCGTAACGTGATTACTTGATTGAATTCCGTCCCTTTCCCCAACGCGTGACTTTCATTATTCCCAGAGTCTGAATTCCCGTATCACGCATATGTTATTATAGGGAATCGTGATTTAAATGTATGCAAGACTTGTTATTCTCTTTCTAGGCTATCTTTACGATTTTTTTTTTTTTTGCTCCAGAGCCTTAATTCGATATTTATTTTTTAATACAATGTGTTGTGTGTCCCCTGTAGCGTTGCTAGGCAACAGTGCCGAACCCCTGCTATCATACGCATTTTTTTTCTCCTCCTTTTTTGTATCCATTGGATACTGATTTCTTTACCAATTCCAAAGATTATAATAAAACACCTTACCGCCTCTCAATACCCGTCATCATCCCTACTGGCCGCACTGGCATTAAAAGACTAGACTGGTTCTTTCGCTACTTTGTAGCAAGATTGGACCGACGCATATTATTAGAGAACCGACGCGTACATACCTCGGTTGTAACCGACGGTTACATAAAATGTGTATCTCCGTATCGAGATAATTGCAGTCAAATAAATACAGACAGAACTGGGAGAAAAAAAAGTGCAGCGAAATCTTTTTTTTAAATCTAGTGCTCTAATCACAGAGAGTGCATATCCTTGGGCGTTGCTGTCCGATGATGTATGGGATTTAGATTCAGCACGACCAACCAATTACGGTTCCCATCGGCGAAAATTATTAAAGTCCATTCCCAAAAGTGCTTATTGAAGAGTCCAATTGGATGACTAACACAATAGGATTCGGTGGAACAAGTGAAACGAAATGAAATGATAAAAAAAAAAAAAAAAGAACGCCGAACGCATTGGCAGTGACCTTTAAAAGTAACGCCAAATTACACGTTTTCCCAGGAGAATATAAATAATTCGGAATCTATTTACAATATATCTTTTCGGGGGTGTTTTCCGAAATAATTTAGCGAGTCAAATGGAATTCATTTGGATGATAAGGCCGTTAAAAGTGTTGAGGAGTTATTAAGCTATTTCAGAAGCGTTTTGTGTGATGGAAAAGGTTGTCAGATGTCTAAATTTAGTTTTTTTTCTTCTTTTTCTTCTGGTTATTATACTTGAGTTGTTATAATTATTATATTTTGAAATTATTTTTACTTTGGAATCTTTGTTCAGATATAACCAAAAAAATATCGAAACTCTTTCAAAATTGAAGTTAAAGACATTTAAAAAAATTTAAAAATTTAATTATCCTCTTCTATTTGTATCTTATCAAAACTTAGATTCAAAAGATAAATTGTAATATAAATGTATAAAATCATTAGCGATTCTATTATATACATTCCCTCAGCTAGTCTCCCCCCTCCCCATCAAAATGAAAATTAATTTCATTTAAGTTTTACTATTGAAAACTCTAAATTTAATTTTTAGACTTTAAATTTCAAATGTTTTAATATATGTTTCTACACCAATGAGTATGATTATACATATTATATATATATATATATATATATATATAATTTACATTTTTACTAATTTCATTAATTTTTTGCGTAAATTAATATTTTTTTTTTTTTAAAAAAATTCTAGCCGCAGTTAATACGAACAATCTAAAATAATTTAAAGCTGTTGTTGATAATTATTAATTCCAAAGAAGGTTAGTTTCATGTGGAGCGATGCTATATCTTTATGCTAATTGATCATACGAACAAAGACTATGAGTATTACATATATCGTTAATTATGCTCCTTAAGATTAAAATAATATGAGCAATAAAATACTTTTAAACATATTATTGTCTTATACATAATTAAAATCGTAAAAATATATTACACTTTAATTAAAAATAATAAAAAAATATTACGGATATTAATATTTCAGAAAATAATACACTTTTATTTGATTAAAGCTCCTTTTTCTTTATCGAGATAAAATATGTTTATTCAAGGAAAAGTTATTTACCAACGTATATCTTTTCCATTTCGATGTTATATGATAGTATATTTGCAAGTAATAAAAATATGTTTTGGGTGCGATACATTTCCTTGATTAGGAACTGAAAATTTTATATGATTTTCAATTAATTTTTTTTAAAAGAGGGATGATTTCTAGCAAAAAATTTATTTGTATATAATTAAAAGCTTTTATTTATTTTATTCGTTGTTATTTTAAAAAAAAACATAAATTTTGTGCAAAAATGTATTGGAATATGACAGTTTTTAGCTATCGGTGTAATATTTTTATTTGTATTAAATATAAATTGTTAACGAACAGATTGTAGTAATAAATTAAAAGAAAAATGTAATAAATAATTTTTTTTTCTCTAATATCGATTTTCCATTTCAAAAACTAAACTTGAATGATTTACTTTCTGAATTACACGGTAGATGGCAGCACGAAACGGTATTGAGTTTTATTTTTCTTTTATTTATTTTCGGTGGCTGTTCTTTATTTTTCCTTCCATCAGCACAGCGTAACGGTTAATGGGTTTGTTGACATTTACGAATCTCATGTCTGTAAAATTTGAAAATGCCTTCTCTTTTTTCACTGGGAATGAGGAAGTTTTCTTGATTGAGGAACATCTTTTTTGCTGATGAGAATAATCTTGGAACAAAAACAAAATGAATTGCAAGAGCCCCACCCACTGACGAAGAATTACACCTATAGATCAAATGAACAGGAATTGTGGAAAAAAAAATTGTAGAGGTAAGCTCCCAAGATTTCCTTGTATTACTAACGGATGAAATAGAAGGTTCCGAAATTATGATTTTACTTAGTGAAGCAAGATGGTTAGGAATTATTAGCAAAGAAAATTATTAATTTCCTCTCAAGGAAGAAAATCGTTAAATTGATTTATTTCTTCGTGTGAATTTACTATGATAGGATATTTATCCACTATCTGATATGTATAGTGAACGAATGAACTTTATGATTTTGTATCCTTAATTTCCAATCTTTATTGCTATTAATATTAAAAACTACTTTTTCTTTTATTTAAAAACATTAATGACCAATAATAATATTCACTGAATGGACTGCTGGGCTATTAAATCTAATAGTTGCAATATTTAATTTGATTAAAGGCCTTTATATTTATGAATAAATAAATCATAAAATTACACGGCATTTATAAATTTATAATGCATACTTTAAAAATTTATTGTTTTTAAATATGTGAAAATTTGAAATACATTTAAAAGGATTTTTCAACATACAATCATATTTTCACACTTTTATTAAAAAATTTTATATAATAATTTGTAAGAATGTATATTTTAAATAACTTAAAAAAAAAAAAAATTGGAATCAATACGAAGTTGTTGCATATATATATATATATATGTATTAATGTTTGTTGTGAGTAAGTATCCGTTGTCATGGTAATCTAGTTTAAATAATCAAACACACCCTGTAGAAAATTCTAATTTTGTAACACTTTGACCTTTAATCCATTCAGGCGTGTTACTCGTATTTTCATGTAATAAAACATATTAAAATATGTATTATCTAATAATTATAAAAATATTTATATACATGCTTAATGCAATATAAGTTTGAAGTCTTCCGATATTTTCTCCGTACTAAAAATTCAAGGTTATTCTGATGTAATTAAAATGTAGCAAATATTATCTAGAATTCACAGTCAGGTAATTAGACCAGTATTCTTCAAATCTTTTATTTGTTTTTTATTTAAAAAAATTATATGTACATTTTTTAATGAACACTTCAATTTCTCAAGTAACTACTAAGCGATGAATATTTGTGATGATTCCGTTTTCAGAATTTTGTCATTATAATATATCACAACGTAAAAACAATATTTGTATTATTCATTTTATTTTTCTTGTATCGTATTAATAGTTTCAAGACCATTTCAGAATTCTTTCATTTATTTTAGCTGCTTCGAATTCATAATTTCATTTTAGATTATTGTTGTACAGTTTTTAAAATCATTTCTTTGTATCTTCGAAAGGAAAATACTGCCAAATATTAATTTTGATATTATCGAGAATGTATGACATTTAACTTTCACAAATGATTAATTTCCTATTCAGTCTTAAATAGTTTGAAATAATTTATGGGACACACATACACATTATTCTATAAATGCATGCTGCATTGGGGAGTTTAAATCAGTTTGTTT
Source organism: Nephila pilipes (assembly GCA_019974015.1). NCBI lineage: Eukaryota > Metazoa > Arthropoda > Arachnida > Araneae > Nephilidae > Nephila > Nephila pilipes. Next base: position 928,994 of record BMAW01016227.1, read on the forward strand.
GAAAGAAACGAGAAAAAAAGAATTTATTTATTTATTTATTTTTTTAAAAAAAATCGAATAATCGTTTGTGCAGAGGAAATTATCCAACTGTTGTAAATATGAATAAGGCTCAGTTTTAAAGAAGGTTTTCTTGCAAATAGCAGAACAAGGAGATATTTTTTTGATTTTTTTTTCTAAAAAATATCAGTTACAGTTTACACAGCTGAAACTATCCATGTGTGGTAAGTATTAATAAAATCGAGTTTTAAATAAGGTTTGCTTGTAAGTACTAGAGAAAGAAGATATTCAATTTTTTTTTAATAAGTTAACCTTTCCACAGCTGAAACTATCCAACTAGTAAGTATTATTAAAGTCGAGTTTTATATAAGATTAGCTTGAAAGTAGTGGATAAAGAATATATTTTAATTGATTTTTTTTAAAAAAAAATTATTATTGTTTCTACGACTGAAATTTTCAAACTGTGGTAAGTATTTAAGTCTAAATTAAAGTTTTCTTGTATAGAGTAGAAGATATTTTGTTCGATATAAATAGAAAAAAAATCAGATGATCGTTTTCATAGCTGAATTATCGAACTGTAGTAAGTATATCCTAGAGTAAAAGGAAGCTATCTCTAAGAATGCAATTGAGAAGTCGTAATAAAAGAATAAGAATATTTGCGGTATAGAATGAAACAAAATTTTTTAAATGTTCATTGGAAAGTTTTTATAAATGCAAGAGATGCATTGATTAAGAATAGCTCGTAAAATTACTATTATAGTTTTTGATAAATTGTTATTATCCTATTAAATATATCATTCAAAGAATCTATATCTTAAGAATACGTAACAGACTTTTAACCGAAACTCTAAGATACACAAATTGAAAATGACGAAAGGCTTTGATGTGCTAGAAACTGCGTTTAAAGTATCTGGAAACATGATCCTATAATTTTTTTTTGTTGTACACCAATCGAAAAGAAAATGCTAATTTCTACTAGTAATAATGAGTGTTCCGTGCAAAATTACTGTTCAAGATGATTGGATGGATAGTAGAATTGCATTAGAGAATTTTCTTAAGGTTTATTAATTATTTTTAATCTTATAAGAGATTGGTAAAAGTATATATATTTCAATTTTAATGCTTTCTTAAAATTTAAAAAAAAGAAAAAAAAAAAAAAAAATTTCTTCGCTTACTTGTAAATCACAATGAAATTCATCAATTTCTGATTCAATTTATATATTATGAATTTTTGGTATCTGGATTATTTGATGAATTATCTGCATTTTACAAAATTTTTTTTACATATTTTACTGAGTATCAGTATATAATTTTCTAAGTAGAACAAGTGGAGTAATACAGATATTCAACTGAAGAATTTGAAGAGAGTCATTTTTTTTCAATAACCTCTAGTTCATTTCTTCGTCGCTGAAGTTATTTTCTAACATGGCAAATTGAAAAAAATTTCAACTGCAAAATTCTCGTGTCTACGGCTAGAGTTGTTGGTAGAATACACTGCTTGATTTGCAAAAATTTATATTTGAAATGCATTACAGAGCTAAGTATTGCATCAATTGAAACCAAAGTAAATTTTTTAAAAAACTAATTACTACGACGTAAAAATTAAAATTCATATTATTCAACACTGAATTACTTGTGAAATATTTTATTTTTCTTTCATTTTATTCTCATAACAAAATTTTTTTATTGAGTTTAGTTTTTCAAATTTATTCGGATGTAAAAGGACTTTCCCCATCTTTTTTCTTTTTTTATCTATCCTAAAAATGCTATTCACCGATGCAGAAACTTGAGCGTCTTTTACTTGTCATGTTCCTCAACTTAAATCCAGTTTTTTCCAAAATTTTTCCCGAATTCTGCTTTTTTTCCTTCTCCCTTTTAAGGTTTGATATTTTACTTTTTTTTCTCTTTTTATACAAGCGATACCTATCAAATGTTTTTTTTCTTCTTCCCCATCTTGGAAGAATTCTGTCGTTGTTCTCTGGAGTAGGGGTGGGGGTGAGGGTAACCGGCGAGATAGTGGGGTGGAGGTTGTTCCCCTTCAGCGAATCAACGATCTCGAATAGCAAAGAATCGATTCGTCAAAGGGGTCTCATCGCTGAGTCATTTGATATTCGATTTTTCGAATTTGAACCAATCAAACAAGCGGTCCACCTGCATTCAACATCTTGACGAAACTAAAGGTGAAGTAACTTTTTCTTCTCTCCATTTTTTATGATTTCATTTCTGTCAGGAATCAATACGACTTCAGATACATTACTGAATTTTCGTGTTTGCTATATTAAAAAAAAAGTTATCTCATAACTCACAATTCTGTATTTAGGGTCTTTTGTTGAATCTTATCATACAAGCCTTCGAACGCTGTTTTCCTCCATTAAGTCTTTAAATTGTGTATGTGGGAAAATTGTTAAATCTTAATTAGTATAATTGATAAATTAAGACGAATCTGTTAACAGTATTCAGACTGTTTCTTATTACTTGTAATAATTAATTTTATTACTTGTTCATAGCTCATGCATAACACAAGTCGTGTACTTTTTCTCCTATTTTTTGGATCAATTGAAATGGAACCATCGTTTATTTTGCTTTCACGATCAAGTACAATAGGCTTATTAAATTTTTGTTTTTTGTTTTGTTCATTTTAACTATCTAATATATTTATTTTCTGTCCTACTTTTCATTGGTTTTGTAATAATAGCATTTAGCAGAAGCTTAAATGTGGGCTTAAGAAAAAAATTTTAGGGTTCTTTTTAATTGTATGAAGCTGCCACTTTTTGATAAGTAGTCACTTCGTACAATATATATAACGCACAACAATCCCGTCTCAGTCCAACAATTTTAATGGTTATATAAAATTTTACATGTTGTGAACAGATTTCTTAAACCTTTTAGAATCAACTGAGCAAAAAATCAGATGTTCCACAATCTTTCCTATCATCGAATCGAACAGTTTACATTTTATTCTATTTCCCTTCCAAACTTTCTTTCACTCTCCCTTTCTTAGCAAAACAATCAATTCAGACGATAAATATGAGGAAAATGGAGGACTTGAAAGAGGAAGGAAAAATATCTTGCATGGGTTGTTCAATTTGCAGCATCGAGGGACTTTCAATTTCCTTTCCCTTGGAGAAGAGGGGAAGGCACTTCCTCCCTCCCTAAAGAGCTGGGAGCTGTCATCGATCAACATCGATTTCTCCTTCAGGCACCATCGTAATCGAATTATGGAACTTTTGTCGAAATGGCTGTCCGTTCCACCTAAAAAGAGAAGCTGGGAAACTAAATGCCAAAGTACTTGCTTTTCCCTCGAGATGCTCAAATATCGAACGCCATTATTAGATTTGGAAGGAACGAAATCTAATATTTTGCCGCAGAGTTGGGTATGTTTTTCTGTCCTTACTTGGGGAATAAAACTAGCAAAAACTTGTTAGTTTTTCCTTCCATACATCGCATTTAATTATTAGACTAGTTACTGAAAGACGTGACTATTTTTTTTTTTCCTTGCTGAAAGTACTGACATATTGTCAAACATAAGTTATTTGTAATCATTGTAAATTAAAATGTAAGTATGATGGTAGACAACGAAATGTAAAATTTTGTTTGATGATATTCGATTCGTAGCATATTCGATTTTAAAAAAATAAAGGTGGGGGGAGGGGGCTTTGAAGAAAAGGCAGTGTTGTCTTATAAAAGTAATCGATTTTGTTTGAATAACAGACGTAAAACTTTGGAAAAAACAGGCTTACAGAGTAGTCTATAGTTTACAAAATGCAAGACTATTATCCTATATTGAGAATTAATGTGGATGCTATCGAAGAAGCTGTGTTGTGATAATTTATTTTCCGTATCTTGGAAATATTTATTATGAGGTTTCTTTCTTGATTGAAAAGAGTTGAGAGAAAAGAGTATGTTAAATTCCTGATTGAAAAGAGTTTAAAATGCATAACGTGAAAACGATTGAAGTACAGTGATTATTTAGATGAATTTTGACAAATTAAAAAGGTATTCAGCTGGCTCGTATGTTTTAAAAATACATTCACTTTCCCCTGGAAAGCAAGAATAAAATGCAAGACTGATATATAACTTTGAATTATTCATACAAAGTGTGGAATAATATTAAAACAGAAACTTTTTTCGTATTTAGATAAGTTTCACTCAAGGGACCTTGTAATAGAATTTCTGTTCAAATATCTAATCTGATATGGAGAATTATTAAGTGATGAGAAAATGGAAAGTTTGACGAAAAAATTTGATACATTTAGTTAACCTTCACATATTTTCGATTATATTTATTGTCTTTTAAATATATTCAAATTGCAACGCGAGTTTAACTGTTTGTGTGTGTAATTTATGAACAACTTCAGATCTAATTGAATTTTAATAAGTTTATATTTAAAAATAACAGTGTTTTAAAAATACAAGGGGTTTTGTAAATAAATTTTACAAAGAATCAGAATGAAAATTTCCGTTAGCATTAGATTTTGAATATTCCATTCTCTCTCTCTCTCCCCCTCCCCATTTTGTTCCTTTCCCAAAATTTTTAAATTTTGCTTCATTTATTTCAGAAGATCAATTTTATATTAGTTGTTAAACTTCGCATGATGAAATGTGAAAGAAATTTTTGCTTTTTTTCGTTCTAAAAGCGATAAAATAGCTAAATAGAATTTTATTAAAAAATATCGAATAAATTATAAGTTCTTTTCTTTCCAATTTATTCGCTCTAAAATTATTTTCACGTATCTGATTTTAAGCATAAATGAAATAAAATAAAAAAAAAAAACATTTAAAAGAAAAATTCTATTTTCAGACAGAAAGTAATTAATTCCATTCTCTGAAACGAAATAATAATTAAAAAAAAAAGGTCACAAGAAGAGATGGGGTCGCACAGAAAATTTTTCCGTCTTAATTCCTACCCACTTCTTTTGATGATTGTTGCCGTATCCACGGGTAATGCAAATCACACATTATATAGTTTCTAAAGCCTAAATAACAGCAGCAGCCGGATCAGATGCCTTAAGGCTGTAGAGAAATTCCTTTATAGATATATAGATGTGCGGGGCAGTATGTCTAGATTAAAAAGGTTAAGTAAAATCTTTGGACAATTATAAATAAATATGCTCCGGTGTCAGTAGAGTATAGGGGAAATTTCTACAATTAAAAAGGCTCTTGAGTTGTTTGTTGAATTTTCATGTCCTTGCAGTTATTTTTCTGAGTCTTACTATTTCCCCCTTTACCCAAGAGGACCTAACTCATTAACAGAGAAAGGCCCCTGGAAGGAGCACAGTTCTTCAATCAGCACCTATTTAATATGATACAATTACGAAAAGGTATTTACACATAATCAACAAACACAGACTGCAACAGGTAATGTAAGAGAGCGCAAGCAGCTTACCAATATTTCAACAATAGATCAAAGAAAAACAACATTAACCTAGATAAATCCGTATGGGCAAAAATGTAAGAATCCCTTTCAAGCGGAAAACTTAGCAAAAATCGAGACCAGGCGTTAGAAACAGAATTGAAAACTAATGATGCAATTTGAAGTTAATAATGGGTATAAGAAAAATATTCCAAGGATTAATAGAATCATGTAAAAAAAAAAAAAAAAACAGCCTCTTGGCTGATATCGAAGATAATTCACAACTTCGAGCCAATTAAAGAAACAAAGAAAAAAAAAAATTCGAAAATACTTAATCAAATCAGAGAAAAAAAAACATAAACACTATACATATAGGATACTTGTACACACATCGATAGAATAATATACATATATGTATAATACACGTATGCAAAACATGGAAAGGAAAGCAAGAGTCTGGATGTTATTGATCTAGAGCAGTTGAGGTCTGTAATTAAGGGTTTCGTCAGAGGTTGGCTGCACTTAGCCATAGCGCATAATAACATGAGACACAAGGAAATTTGTATCAAAGGGCGCGTCTCTGTGGATCAAATCGTCTCATTCGTGTGCATTTTTCTTCCTCCAATTCCGTCATTTCCTCACCACTGAGGGTGTTTCTGCGTCTTCTGATGTTAATTGTTTCTCGAGACATCATCTCTCAATGACGTTCTCTTTTTCCTCATGTCGCCTGAGGACACCACAAATAAAACCTCACCCGCTTCCTCTCGAAATACCATACGAAATAAGTAAGTTGCTTGGCCATGTTCCTGCCAAGGGCAAAAAATTTACTTTCCGATATGCTTTACCTGTGGCCTTTTTATTTGACTATGCGTAGCAGATATCTTTCGGTCTATTTCAAATTGTGGCGTCTCTTTCTGGTGAGCTTGTTCTTAGAATGTTTTTGTAACTTCGTTGATTTGTATTTAAATAATGCATATAAGTGCCTTCATGCGAAATGTTTTAGAATTTTTTTTAAAATTTCGAGGCTCTGAAGATTTTAGAAATGCTTTTTTTAGTGTTTTCTGCTCAATGTTTCAAAAGAACATACAAGCTCGATTATAAAAGTATTTCATGTTTCGTTAACTTTTAAAATTACGTAACTTATGAATTTTTCTTTAAAAAAAGAGAGAAAGAATTGAACAGTATTTAACCCGATATCTTAAAAAGATGTTTCAATGATATAATATTGCTTTGAAAAATACTGTAATTTTCCTATGGTTGAAACCACTGCTTTTTAGAAATTAGAAATTTATTATACGAATTCTTAATATTCTTTCATTTTATTATCCGAATCTTAAAATAAATTTTAAAGTTAATTTTCTGAATTCAAATAAAATATATAGATAATGTATCTTGAAAAGTGAAACTTCACTTTATATTAAAATTATTCGTAATTATTAAATACAAAACCAAAAATGAGTAATATTATATATAGTTAAATGCAAATGGATATATGCAAGGAAAAAAAATTCCTGTCTTAGAATCTTAAATCATTTATGTTTATCATCGCTCAGCTATGTAACGTTTCTGACATGTAATTTTTTTTTAAATAAGTAAACCTTCATAAGTAAAATAAATATGTAAATAAGTTAACCGTCGGAAGTAAAATAAATAAGTAAACTGTCATAAAAAATAAATATGTAAAGTTTTGTAATGCAACGAGACATTAAGTTGTAAATAAAATTTCCTAATTGCGCAACTTAATTAGATGATTCCACATTGCCTAGTAAAGGCTGCTTCTTAAGTAATCAAAAATATTTTTACTTGTTATTTTCAGGTGCAGAATTGCTGAACATGAAGCGCAGAATTATTTCTAGCCGTTCGTAAACTACCCTGTAGATCCGGGCTTTTGTAGACTGCTTAGCATTCAGAAGCTCGTCTCTACAGGTATCTTGCGAATGACGCTGATTGCGGCTCACCTCTTGCTCTTGAATGTTCTTCGCTCACTTTTTACAAAAAGTCAGCTCTTATTCCGGAAACCTGGCTGCGGAAAGAAGTAGTACCGTGCATTGAATTATTGAGGAAGTATTGACAGTTTTTAAATTCTAGTCATAAAAACTTAAACTCATAAAATTTAATAAATATGAAAAAAGTGACTTAAATTCTATATTTTTTTATTATAATATTAATAATATTTTATTAACATGATTAGTATCTTATTAAATATCAATAAGTTATCTTATAAGTGAGATAAGTTTCATAGAGTTTTTTTTATTTTTGCTTTTTTGATAATTATTTTAAGTTTCCTTAATAAAATATTGAAGAAAAATAATCCACAAATCTAAATATAAACAAATATTATTTTACTTTTTTTTTTTTTAATTCATAGGTTTTTCACCATAGTTTCTTGTAAAATGGATATTGTCTTTGCGCGTCTTAAATATATGGATAATTATCTTTAGTATGTGTTAAAATAATTTTTATTGCCATATTAATTTGAAGAGTACTTTTATTACTTATTTAAATATAATGGGAAATGTAATGTCTAATATTCACATTATCTCTAGTCTTCTACTCGTATATTTCTCACATTTTTTTTTTTTTTTCTTTTTTAAATTACGCATATACATGGATATAAATAATTATTAATTCCTTTATTAAATTAATAAATACAGTAATTTATAGTAATTTTTATTTTCCCTTTTTTATTAGATATTAATTTTTAAGCCTAAATGTAATTCTAGTTCATTGAAATTTAAATGACTGGTGTTGCCATAAAAAGGATGGAATGCCATCTTTACTGAATTATTTCTTAATACTGTGATGTGATATGACTGTTTATTAACATCGTACTGAGAAGCAACACGAGGGCTATTGGCGAGGGACCTGGAAATTTTGTACCTCTCAGAAGTGACGCGGAAACATCTAAACTGGCATCTCCCTCTCCAAACTTCCACACCACGCCATCGGGGAGTCTTGAGGACCTCTCTTAGATTTAATGTGCATCATCTCCCTATACGGCGGGTTCACAGTGGCATCAGGCTGGAGCCCATGACTCGATGAAAACAACGCCAACTGAGAGTCAGCGACCATGACCACTAGGTTACCACGACCAATGTTTCTTCATACTAACAATTTCGTTGAAAAATTTTAAAAAAATTACTTGTGTAAAAAAACAAAGATGTCTGGTTAGTCTAAACGATTGAACGTAATTAAAAAAAAAAATCTTCGACTTTTTAGATACATTCTTCAGTTGAATAAGAATTTCGTTGATTACAGCTGAAGGGTTCTTTTGTTACACAATTTTCCTATGCAGTGTTTCAAAGAGAGAGTGATAAAAATATTGTTTTTTGTGTTTTCTTTCCACTTACATTGAGAACTGAGAAATTGTTAAAAATTGAAATATTTGTTTTCTTTTGTTTTAAAATGTGTTAAATAATTTTTCTTCTCAATACCTTAAATGCTAAATTATTCAAATTACATTAATTAAATTCATGATTTGCAATTACATTAATAATTTCATTATACTATCTATATTAAAAAAAAAGTGATACTAAAATGTAGTTCGTATTTATAAGTCGTCGTTAAATTTAAATGTAATAGCATCATTTTATTTTTATTTAAAAAAAATTGTTTTGTTGAAGATAATTTTTATATCTTTGTAACATATTTTAATCATGGAAAATGTGAGCTAACTATTATTTTATGAATATCTCCATTGAGTTGCATTTTTTAAAAAATTGTATTATTTCTGGTCTTTTAAATAATATTTATCTTAAAGTTAATCATATTTTTAACATTTAATTATTTATGTGTGTTCTTAAATGAATTGCAATCCAAGAAAATTTATTTCATATTACATTAAAATAATGCATTTATAATAAAATCTTGATGATTCTTATTGATTTTTGTGTATGTTTTATATCTATCAAGAGTTTTTTCAAGAAATAAAGAATTTTCACTCAGAAATTGTCATTCATTTATTGTGCCACATTTATTGCAGTTACATTTTCCTGTTTGTTGAACCAAATTACAAAATTTCCTGCATTTGATAATAAATATCCTCTCAGTTGCATATTTTAAATTAAAATATTTAAAATAAAATCAAAGATTTAAAATAACGATTTTTAAACAGAAGAATCGAATAAATTTTTTCTTTAATTTTTACTGATAAAAAACGTGATTAAATTTAAATTTCTATTCAGCTAGGTAAATTACATTATTCAAATCGTTCTGGTCTTTGTTCTTTTGGAAATCGAAATAATACTTTCTTTTCGACGATAATCGAAGAATGAAGGAAACGATTTTAAAAGTTAAAATTTATCAAAAGCTATTACAGTGAAGAGAAATGGGTTTTTATTTACTCAAACTATTTATCGGGAGGAAACGATTTATAGCTCTAAGCCTTTTGGGTAATCTCGGTTTCTTCGGGTATAAAAATAAATAAGGTAAAACAATAACAGCAAAATTGTTAAAAAATTATTTTTCCGAGTTAAAATTGTATTCACGAAATTGTCGGCTTGTTTGTTGCTGCATATTAAAGTCTATGCAGAAAATCAAGTTTTTATTTAAATGAATTAAAGAAATCTATCCCTTTTGAAAAACTATTCATTCCCTTAAAATATTTCAAATTCTTATTCTTAATTTTATGTACGAGAATCAATCTGCAATATCTTCTCATGTGAATCGAGAGGGGGAAAAATTAGATTTTCTATTTTACGCAGAATGTGTTTTCTATATCTAAATTTAATCTTTAAACGACATTTAAAATTCAGTCTTCTAAAGTAATATCTCTTCCTTCTATAAGTTTAATCCTAGCGATCCTTATCTATTTCGACTCTCCTTCTTGTCAAACAATTTTTATCCATTTTTTTCAAAAAATAGATCATAGTTGCTCACTAGTTCCTTGTTTGGCTCAGCATAGCCAAAGTCATGGCTTTTGCGCCATTTATCTCCATCATCAATCGCCCATATTCTACAAATCTACATTTCGCAGGGATTAATTCACTGAAAACAATTCTCTTTTGCAAAAATAGGATAATTTTACATAAATACCTCACGTAAATTCTCTGAAATTGCTCTTATACACTCTTTTTTTGTTCCAGAAACCTAAAATTTATCATTATTAATAACGAAAATCAAACCGCTTAAATCCACGTTCATTTTTAATATGATTTGAATGTCCTATAGGAGATTTAATTTTTTAAAAATAGGTTAGTAAATTTACCTAAAAAAATTTAGAAAACTAAATTTAGTCTTCTTTTACAATTTATTGAAAAGGAAAAAAAAATTACGTGACTGATTTCGGGGAAAAAATTATATTTACCTGAAAGCAAAAGAAAAACACTCAAGTTAATTAGTTTTGTGTGAATAATTATAATAATTCACATGAATTAATAATATAATCTCCTGAATGTTGCATAAAATCAAATGTCAGAGTTGAGCACTACTATATACACAAACTACATAATATAAGTGAGAATGTACCAAATGTATAATATTGAAACAAATTGAATGCTATTTTCATGACTTTGCAAATAATTCCATAAATTATTTGTTCCTATGTTTTGTACTGCAATTATCTGTAACAAATATTTAAAACGACACCTGGTCAAAAATAATGGAAGAAGTATATGAAGTCAACAAGGAATGATACATTTTTAAAATGCAGTTAGAAATATTTACGGAAAATGATAGACTATAAAATAATGGTTCTAAAAATTTTAAACATAAGATGGCAGTAAAATTTTTTTGAAAATAAATAAATTGTTGAAAGTAATAGAAAACTGCAGTCGGTTTTGAAAAAAGAAAAAAATGGATCAGTATGTAAGTCGTTTCGAAATGTATTAAGCATTAGCGATAGTATTATTGAGAAGCACTTGTAAATTTAAAACAACAATAATAAAACTTTTAAAAATATCAAGGAATAGCTGAAAACAATGACGATTACACACAAAATAAAATAAAAATCATATTACATGTTGTATATCATCATTTATATAGTTATCTTATACATAAATTTGAATGTTTTTTCTTGTATACAAATCCACATCGTTGATCACATCACTAAAACGTTTTTAGATAATTCGTTGATGTATGATAAAAGACGTCAGCCTATTCCTGCCGAGATATTTGATCAATATTATTTTTGGGAATATATTTTGATCCATCTATCTTCCCTTTTTCTTAGTTTTTCTGCAGATGTAATAATTTCCTCCCCTCCCAAACTTTTTCTGTTCAAAACATGCACATTTTAACAAGTCGTTTTTTTTTAAAACACAATTTTATTTTTCCTAATCGGTTGAAAAGTGACAGAACCACGTTAATTTTTGTTCCAGGTGTAATCTATATTAATAAAAGGAAGAGTTTGTATATGTGGACGACGTAGCTCTAAAATGGAAAGACATTGGCACGAAATTTAGTGAGCGGAAAATATGGATAGCAATGATGTGCCCCTTGATACAATTTTTTCGAAGTTCGCTTGAGATTTTTAAGCAATTCAACTTAAAGGAATCTATGAGACAGATTTTGATTGTTGGCGCATGTTACGTCACATGATATCATGGTCTATGCTTTTGACAATTCGTTACTCTCCAAATGTTTTTTAGTGATCGTCGGAATTCATTCAGATGTTCATGTTCCTCATTAAAAAAAGTTATGTGCTAAAATACTTTTAAAAAATCTTTATAGAACTTAATTTTAAATATTCATCCTTGTGTAGAATTGGTTAAGTTCTAAGATTTTAACATAGACGATAATACATAATAATTCGTAAAAACAAATCGTAATCGAGTAAATTGATTTTAAAACTAATTGGAGAAAGAGGATAAGAATGACTTTTTTTCTGGGACGTATTCAGGGAGGGGGAAAGTCCAATAACAAAATGATCGTATAAAGTTTCCGATGGATATTTTCGGTGACTTTCTTCGCTTCAATAAAACGTTTTTCACAGCTGTGCTGCATCTGAGCAAATTACTGATGAAATTATTACATTTAGAAGGCTTTTTCGATATTAGTACATGAAATGTTTGAATACTTCTTTGTTTTAAAATGCCTTTAAATTGCAATTTTAATAAATTTAAGTGTAAAAATTTTCTTAAGAATTTTACGTAATAAAATACAGATTTTTTTCAATAATTATAGAATTTTTTGAATGATACGAAATAATATGAAACACCATACAAGTATCGGAGATTTTCCAGTATATAATGTATTGCAGTATTATGTTTCCGCCAGCCAGATATTTTGGAATTCGTGAACGTTATGTTTAGTTTCAACACTTTTGTATTAATTTGAATACAACAAGGCATTCGAAAGAACAAATCAAAAAGTAAGATTTCTGTGGTGTATTGCATTTTACCGCCGACTTTTAATAATATTTTTTGAAAATCAGAAAAACCTTAAGCAAATCATGAAAATTGCTATAAATAAGTATTTATAAGAGATAAAAAAAACTGTATTTCCTCTCTTTTTTTGGAGGCACAATTTATTATATTCAAATAAATATACCAGTTGAGTTTAGATTTGAGGAGAAAGTAAAAATTCCGTTAGAAAGTCACATTGCATTCTCTTATTCAAAATTTAGTGTTAGACTGACCATGTTTTTGATTAATTGTTTTTTAACCTGTCTCTATTTAATAGCAACACTAGTTATTTTGAGCCACGGTAAAGTGATGGGGACGCCACCTGCTCTGGGACTCAACTCTAAACTTCCACACTATCCCCATTTGAGCACTTTAAGGCCTTACAGATTTAACGTGCATCAGCCCCGCTACACAACTCTACTCGATGGAAACAACTCCAGTTATGACATCTCATTTATTCGTACAGAGGCCATTTTTTTTTTTTTTTTATTGAGGCGTGCTTATAGAAGTTATAGTGAATTGATACAGACACCATTCTACCTTTATCTTGTTTCAATTAAGAATTGATCCGATAAGGAGAATGTCCGTTCTTACTCCACTCTTGTCGGTGGAATAGTGAACAAATCATTTTAGCACAACTCTGAAATTGTGCCTGTTCGCTTCCCCTCCTTCCAAATGCTACAATGTTTTTTTTTGTCAACTTTCGCTGCAAACGTGGCTCAATTTTTGTCCAGTAAATAAAAGCGAAAAGCCATCTTTTATAAAAATAGTTTTTAGGTTTCAAAACTGGTATCATTTTAACTGTCAACCGGTTTTCCAGTCAAAAGTTAAACCAGAATAATACATTTCTGGCTGGTGTGGCTAGATTGATTGATTATTAATGTCACACTTAGAAGCAACATAACGCCTACTGGACAAATCTTGAATTAGGATTCTAATCGGACAATTTTGAACTGAGGTTAAGTGATGAGCTCACAACCTGGCCCTGTGCACTCCTCACGAAACTTCCAAGTCACCCGTTTGGGAAGAATTGGAGCATCTTTTAGTGTTACAAAACTCTTCGCGTACAGTTCAAAAGCGAAGTCAATCTCTCATCTGGGCTTTTGGAATTTTAGCTATTTCCCCGTGGACTTTTTTGAAAAATTTATTCATATAATAATTTTATACAGACAAGTTTTATATTTCATGAGCAAAGATGTAAGTTCCAATTTTTTTTTCTAAAATCTGAAGAAATTCTTCATTTTAAGAACAAATCATTTCGTTTCAGATATGATAAGCACATTTCTGCAAACGTCATTTTAGAGAAATTTTCGGTAATATGTAATTTTTCGATGTTTAAATCTTTCCATGAATTTTTAGGCAGCGTTAACATGTGTTCCAATGAATTATTTTGAGTTAGAGCGGAAAAATGTGAAAAATTATATTTTTGCGAATTATGCAGCTAACTGAGTACAACAGAACTTTTAAATTTTTTTTATCGTTTGCTTCAATTTTATTACATTTAGTTTCAATATATATTCAATTTAGTAATATTTATCGTTTGCTTTAATTTTAATTACATGTAGCTGATATAATATTTAATTTAATAATCATCCTTTCCTTTCATTTTAATGTCGGAAAGTTGTCCATTTCTCGATATTGCATGAATGAAGATGGGGAAAGAGAGGGGGTCTATACCAATATTTTGTGTTAAGTTAACAATATCTTAGCTACATTTCTTACCGCCAGTGAGGAATGGCATAGGATGTTCAGGCTTTAAGCGCAATTTTATTGATCACAGTATAGACGTCTTTACCTTCTGTATATATCATTCACACTCGACTGGTTCAAAATAAAGATGATGTTCTGTGCGCACGTTTTATTTTACTTCATTTTTTCCCGTTTTCCGGTTATCCCAGGTTTTCGATGTTCCGGTCCGATTCTAGTCACGATTGATTCAATTTAATGAGGTTTTACTGATATTCATCAAAAAACATATTTATAAACAATGTTTCATTTTTTTTCCAAAATAGAATAAAGTTTACAATTTTTTTTCAGAAACATAAATTTATATATAGTCATGGAATATATTAGTTTAATAATTCTTAATATATCTTTTCTAAAATATTATTGCCTAACCAGTTTCTCCGTGACTTTAAAAAAATACTTACTCTGGTAGCCTATCGTAATTTTATAGATCCGTTTATTTCACTTACTATAATGAAGTCTCTTTTTCTTATTAACACATGTTTAACATTAAAGCAATAGGAAAATTATGTATTATAATATCCCCGATTATTAATATTAAATCGCTACTTTTTATCTAAGAAAAAAAAATGTCTATCTCTACAATATATCGCTAATGCAAAAGTAGTAATTTATTCATATCACGCATAATATTGCCCAATTATTTCGTTTCCAGGAGTGAAAGCGTCTAATAATTGACTATGTAGAATATTTTTTTCTGGATCGGTTGTACAAGAATGCCGATTCGGTTGCCCAAACCTACATCAGATCTTCCCAACAAAATCAAGGTCAACAAATTTTTAAGATGTGACTCAAAATTCAAACACTAGATTGCAGAACATTCCAATCTAATACCACGGGCTGAATGTATCACCAAAGCAAAATTTTCTTCAAAATTTAAGACATCCCATTTATAAATTACGACCAGCTAGTGATATAATCGGTTACGGCGCATATGTCATAAAGAATCACCCTTTCAACTAGAGACTACCCAAAGCATCAATGGAATGGTTCCAAACGACACTCAACACAACTTGGAATGTATAATCAATTGCAAAAATGGCCACAGAAGCAGCCTTCTATGAATTTCGCTTAGACAATCCCTCAATAGCAAGACTTTCCCTAGGAAGGGTTGAGGTGCTGCGGTCTTATGTTCAGAAGGTAAAGTGCCTAATAACTGGCCCGATAGGGAATTCCTGTCAGACTCAGTTATCTAAAGCGCATGTTTGCGGCCAACCCACATATAGGCATAGTAAATCTACATCAAAATGCAAGCACAAATTTACTTTTATTAAATACTTTTTTAACTCTACGTGTTTCCTGTAACTGTAGGATAAGTCTTGAGTTTTGATATGCCCTTTACACTGGAATTTTTTTTTATATACTTGTGAAAATAATTTTAATCATTAGAAACATAATTGTGAATAAACATTTAATCATTAGAAACATAATTTGGAGTTTTTTCAATTAGAAATAATACTTGTTATTTAAAAAATAAGTTTTTACAAGCATAACCTTAAATGGCTTTTGTTTTTCAATGAGTAGCATATATTTTATATAATTTGTTTAAACACAATTTTCTCAACAACAACAAATAGAGTACAATTTTTATGACATCGTTTTAAAGTTGTTCTTCTTTCTAAAATATATCGTAAGGTTGCGACAGTGGGTGGTGCCCCCCCCCCCCTTATTATAAACGTTATCATGATAGAGAATAAATAACATTTATAATATATCATGATAGGGAATAAATAACTGACTCTAGTTTCCTTTGTGTTCGTATTTTGATTTTCAAATTTCTCCCAATAACATGAAAGTGATTTCATGTATATTGGACTGAAGTTATGAAAAATGGTGAATATATTTGATAAATTGCATTTATAAGCACAGATGAAATGAAAAATAAAATAAATAAATAGTTGGTGTTGGAAGTAATGAGAGTGAATCGAAATTAGACGTAAGAACTAGACATTTGTTATCTAAGGAGCGATCAAAAAGATCCTAGAAGAGATAAGAAAAGGACTCAGGAGGCGAACCCTCAACCACATACTGGTTACGGACTCGAACTCAATCGGTTCGATCAGATAAGCGAATTGATATTTTAGTTTACGTTAGTTCAGACACGATTAGGCAGTTTACCACAGAGAAAGTCATATTAGCTGTTGAACTTTAATGTTCAGGAAAGTGAATAAAAATAATAGGTTATCATTATTCAAGATAATAGATTACATTAGACTTCTTTTTTGTTGACTGTGTATTTTTTGGATTAATTTAGTAATGGATATTAAAACAAATACTAATAGAAGAGCGTCACAGACTTTTGTGATTTATTTTATGATTTTCTACTGAATATCATATTCAATGAGTCGCAAAGGCATGCCTGACCTGTGATTATGTTTTCTCTCAAGCTACGTTTTCAAAATAAGTTCTTGAGATTATATTCAGGGTTAGAATAGTGATTAGTAGTGTTCTGTACGGTTTGGCATGGCGCAATTTTGCGTTCGAAGCGTGCCACGCGACTCTCCTTCCATCCCACCGCGTTTGTTAAAGGTAAAGTCAATTTTAAACATCTATTGGTACGCTCCTGTTAAATGTAAAGTTTATCTTAAACATCTATTTTTAAGTAGAGCTGTGTGTTGGAAACTTGTTAAAATAAGCATAATTTCTTGACTGTTGTTGGCTTCTTTGGTTGAATTGTTTTGCAAAAGTTGTTCGAATGTAACTTTTGACTAGTGAGGTGAGCTTATGATGATCATGTATTGTAGTGTATCAATTTGAATGCGCATTGGTAACTAGAGAAATAAATTTCGTTTTGTTTGTATTAAAATGAATACAGTTTACTCTTATTATTTTTACAATTTGCTTAATCTGAGCTATCTTCAGCAACAAGTAGTACAAATACTATTCTTTCCGATATCACGCAGTGTATTCAAAAAGTTCTAGGACTGATCGTACACAGATCATATAACACAGAGAATATATTTACATTAAATATTAATCTTTTAAGTGTACCTTACAATTCAATACAAAACTTGGCACGAGTATATGTCCGTAAATGTCTTTTGGAACTCATCCATTCCAGAACTATTCAGTTCCGATATCAATGCTGCTTCAGTTTCCTTCCCCCTCCGCTTCAACTTGGGAAATAAAAAATAGTTTGGGGAGGGACAAATCTGGTAAGAATCTGGAATGGTTGTGAACACATCCTAATTGTTTCTGACCAAAATGTGTTGCACAAGGATATACATGTGAAACGGTGCATTGTTTTGCAAAAGGAGCCAATTTCTATTGGCCAACTAATAGGTCCTTTCAACCCTCATTCATTTTAAAAGCCAATCTAAAACACTTTTACAGTATGCTCCAATCATAGAGGAGCCATGACGAAAAAAATATGTTTTATAACCTCAACATTTTCATCATTTCGACTCGAACAAAGATGATATTATGTCTTATTGGTTTCTTTTCAGTCGAGTATCTTCAAGCTATGAACCTCAAAAACCACTCACAGAATCGGGAAAGTGACACGCCGTCATCCCTATTCGCAGATTTAATCCATTTCGTGCGTTTCTGTGGCTAATTTTTCCAATTCAAACATAATTTGATGTTCGACTTGCTTCACTTTTTTTTTCGACGAAAATAACTCACACACAAGATTTACCAAAGGAACGCTGCCAAGTCGGAACTAGTCAGAAATAAATGGAACCAGTGAATGGAAGGTCATCGCTGCATCATTCCATCGGTTTTGTTGAGATGGCGCCATTTATAATTTTTTACGAGTTGGTGTCCTGGAGCATTTTGAATATACTGTGTATTTGCCACGTATTTTATTATAGGAAGTAAAACTTGATACTTAACATCCTCTTTCATAAGCAATCGCTGTTACAGAATACTTATGAAATCGAGGTCATGTTTGGTGTTGTTTCAGTCTGGCCACGGATTCCAGTCGTGATTTAAAAAAAAAAAAAAAGTCTCGTCGCGTTTAACGGAACTGAGACATGTTAAATATTAAGTGTGGTAACCAAATGGTCAATTTCAGTCGAGTTGCATGTTCGTGTCCTGATTCCGCTAAAGAACCATCGTGGGGTAGTTTTCAAAGTCCAGGCATTGATGTGGCATTATATGAAGAACGGTGTACCAGCTCAGTTATTATCTTCATCATTTTATCGTGGCTCAAAATTTTGAGCTCTGTTTCCAATGAACCTCATGCTTCTTAAAATTACGACGGTTTAACAAACTATCAATAAATTCTCTTCCAATAAGCAGCTTATGACATTTTGTGCAACTTTATAATGAAATTAACGAACAGATATATTCGCAAATTTGTTTATAACAATTAAACAGGTTGACAAAGAATTTTTAAATTAGGTGCCAGATTTCAACCTATAATTGCGCCATCTATGTTATTGCGCCGGCGTGATAAACGTAGATTATCTACTGGCGTACTGCCAAAGATTCTGCACATTTAAATAACTCAAATGGTAGGGATATTCATTCGAGAAACGTAATATTTTCATGTAGAAATATTAAGAGGGAGCAAAGAGATCTAATTAAATTTAACGCAAAAATTGTTAAAATTGCCACGGAAATATATAAATGACGAAAAAAATTTATGGTGGTTTACGTTTAAGTAGATCGAGTGTTTTTTTGAGGAACAAAGGTTTTTTTTTCGGATAGAAGAGATAAGCCAGAAGATGATAAGCACACCAAAAGACGAAAGTTCATCTAACACCAGAGATCAGTAAAAATTTTGTATGGTTTCTTAACAAACAATTACTGAGCGTCACTATGGATATGGAAGAATCTTTGAATATTAACAACGAATAAAGTCTTCTGGTATGGAAATTTGGGCAAAACAAATGTCTCCATTAAATTTGTTTCACAGACTGAAACCAATCAAAAAACATTTTTTCAGTAGAGACACCTTTTCAGTCTTTGAAAATGGCCAAAACTTCTTGAAATCAATAGTCATAAGTGATGTAACAGGACGTTATGGATGCGATCTTAAAACAGAGATAAAATGCAAAATCAAAGCAAAAAAATTCACCATAAGCCAAAAAAATAAAGGAGAGAAAATTCCATCTAAAATCAATTTAATACTCCTTACATTCTTTGAGAGTAAGGGTATTATCCACAAAAAATTTGTTTTAACTGGACA
Organism: Nephila pilipes; assembly: GCA_019974015.1. NCBI lineage: Eukaryota > Metazoa > Arthropoda > Arachnida > Araneae > Nephilidae > Nephila > Nephila pilipes. Next base: position 948,567 of record BMAW01016227.1, read on the forward strand.
AGGAATTTTTGCTGAGTTTTATTTAAATGTTTTGAAGCAGTTGATTGTTAGAAATCAGCACATTCGTTCAGAATAGAGATGAAAACAGCTGAAGTTTGTTGCATGATATTGCACAGTCACTACTCTCACTTATTATTCATAGATTTTTGGCAAAAAATAATGTCTGTATGTTTAATAATCCACCGTATTTCGTCTGATTTAGTATCTTGTGACGTCTGTTTACACCCTAAACTTAAAATGAAATTAAAAGGTTGTTAGTTATTAATGACCAGATAAAGAGCTCTGACGCCTGCCTAGGGGACAATTTCATAAAGTGAACTAGAACAAGTATTCAATTCATTATTAAATCTCTGCAACAAATGTATTGAAGCCGGAAGGACTTCAATACATTTGTTACAAAATTTAATAATGAAAACCTAAGAGAATTCGATTCATTATTGACTCAGAGAGTCAATAATGAATCGAATACCTGAGTATAGAAGACTAAGACTAATTCTAGTTTTTTGCCACTATTTCTTTTTTTCCAAGTCTTAAAAATTATATGACGCAATATGTTAAAAAAAAGAAGTAACCACTTCAAGATAATAAAATTCTTTTTGCAGTTATAAAATTGAAAATTTTTTTAATTATATTTATTTATAAGCAAATATAAGCATCTAATTCATTGCTTGTAAAATTTTCATTCAAAAGCTTGAAATATGTCTTAGGAATAACTTTGAATTGAAGATATTTTTTCAAAGCTCTTTGACAAAAATAAATTTCTTGGCAAGTTTTAGCACGGCTTCTGACTCCTTCCTAGAACTCCGAGTATCAAAAGTTGAAAACCACTGGAGCAAAGGGCATTAAAAGCTCTCTAATTTATGAAAATAGCACGAGGTCTTAAAACGAAGTAACTTCAAACACGATTTTCTGCTTCCCATAACAATTCATCATAAACATTTCGAGCTTCCTATTCCACCTTTAAACAAGGGACAACAATTATTTTCTTCGGTATGTCACAAAAACTCTGCCATCATTCTTTTTTTATGGATTCAACATGACCACGTCCCTTCTTACACGGCAGCTGCTCCAGAGGACAATCCCGATCCATCTTCCAGATGATGGAGCACCCCCACACATCCATCATCACAAGACAGCCTCTTCGAATTAAAAAAAAAAAAAAAAAAGCCGCCTGAGCACCAATGATTGAACAAACGATGTCCACCGTTTGGTTTTTATGATCACTTCGGTTGATTCTGGTTCATTTTTTCACTTACTTTGACAGTAAAAAGGAGCATTAATAGTACAGGCGGAAGTTAAACCGTGACGCAAAATTGTGTCTTTTGTTAGCTATGTTTAGAGGCCCTTAAGTCGAATACAAATAAGGTATTGGAAACTTTCAGTGCAACAACAAACAAGCAAGCCAAAACCCATAAGTTTAAAACGATTACTTTGTTCTCACAATTAAAAACGATCTGTGATCAAGCAAAATGATTAAGATGTCAAATTGATGATCGACGAGGCTTCAATCAATCTAAAGTTTGAGTAATGGTGCCTCTAAAGACATGTCATGTAGTGGGGTTACTGCACGTTAAATCTATCGAAACTATAAGTCCTCACGTTAATATGGTATGGAAATTTGGAGCAGGTGCTCCAGCTGAAGTGACATTTTCGTCACTTAAGAGTGATGCAAAAATGTTCGTCGTCAATAGCTCTCGTATTGCTTTTAAGTGCGGAGTTAATAAATACTCAATCAATAAATTAACTCCTAAAGACCCGTTTTTTTGCTGAGCTGATGCACACTAAATTGGTTTGGCTCCTAAGTCCTTTTGTTGGTGAGGTGCCAACTTAAGGATCGTCTTCGTCTCTTGATTGTTGCTCAAAACGAGAGGTACGCCACCAACAATTCTCCCCTTTCTTTCAATGAGATGTTATTTAAAGCCATTCTATGATAACAATTATATTTAATTTTACCCATGAAAAATAGGAAAGTTCGATGAGAGCTCCAACAGAGTAATAGCGTGAGTATGTGTTTATAATAAGAATATTGCAAAATACATTAGCATAAAAAATAAACTCAACATAAAATCTGCACAAGGCATTAATTTGCTAGTACAGTTACGTAGTCAATTTAACAGGATGTGGGGGAGTTTTCATGTGTTTCCCCCTCTACTAACCTTTTTGTCTGCTTCATGTCGTTATTTGATTTGAGGATCTCAACGCTAGAATAACCCATGGCTCATGTAAGTTAGTATTGCTAAATACGTAGAAGTGTAGTGAATAAAGAAGTGAGACGATGAGATAAAGAGATTTCGTGTGTTTAAATGCTGAGAGGAATTCGAAAGTTAGGAAGCCCGTTAGTACACAACATTAGTGCCAGAAAGTTAAAAGTTTTCCAGAAAGCTGAAGTTGAACTCGAGCCGAATATATAAGTTTTTTCCTGACTTAGATCCACGATAAGGATAAAACGAGTTTAAAGTTTGCCTGCGGACCCTTTTTTCACTGATTATTCAGTGAGACTCGATGGAAGATATCCATATAAGTAAAACCGGGGAGTCACAAAGATTCAGTAAAAAAGTTCTGACATAGTAATAATATTATTTATAAAGCTGATTTAAATATCCAATGGGAGTTACATTTAACACACCGAAGAGTCTCATGGAGCTCTGAGAGCCGCATTTGTCCATTATTGATATAATAGATCGACCGGGAACTTCTGTCCGTTTGAGAAGTGAAAGAAAACAATACAGTTTCATACAATTTATAACTAATATTTCCTGCACAATATTTTAAGAATTGAAATTTCCATCCTGACCCTTTGACAGAGTGATGGTTATTTGTAAATACCATTTTTGAAAAATACCTCATCTTTAAAGACAAAGGGATCAAGTAGTGCATGGTTGATATTTATTACAGTTTTGAGGAAAGTTTTAATAGTTTTTCCTTCAAAATATTTTACAAGGGGAGACACAGACGATAATTGAAGAGGGTTAGGTCTGGGAAATAGGGTGGATGCTACAGAATTTACTTATCAAACTCTACGATTTTCTGACGAATAACCAAAGCAGTACGTGCTGGTGGTTATCCAGATTTAATGTGCCTCCTATTGAACATCATCGACCTCTTTTCTTTGAGTGCTTTGCTGTTTCCTTTGAGTGTTTGTGCAAATCATCCACTTGCTGACAGTATCTCCTCGAACTGAGATTAGCGTGAGATTTCAAAAAATCGTAATGAATTGGCTCTTGGACGCTCCATCCTATACACAAAATTTTCTTATTCAGACTCAATCTCGGCTTAGAGAAGAAGGTGGAGGAAGGGGATCAGGTTGTCCCGGCTGTGCCAGTATACTCTTTTCCTTACGATGTTTTCGTAGATTACACATTTTTCATCACCAGTTATTCTTTGGTCCAATAAAGATTCTTTTTTTGGTCCGAGCAAGAAGAAACGAGCATATGACGATTCGATTAAGCAAATTTTTCTCATTTAACTTATGAAGCACCTATCTGGAATCGTTTTAAACACTTTAAATCTTGGACACTATCTTTAAATGACTTGGCTAAAGGAAATTCCCAAACCAAATTCATTTCATTTATTATTCAACTTTGACTTTTCTCACTTTTTTTTTTAATCTGTATAATTCTATTCCCCGTTTTGTTTTTAAATTGATCTATTTGCATATATATGATATTAAAATAGTAATATAATCACTTTGAATTTAGCACTATATATTCCACGAGGATTCAGTGACAAAACTTCAATACAACCCACCCACCTGGAATATTTATGGACCAATTGTATAGTAACGACAGAAATTATATTGTGTAATAAATATTATTAAATGTATGAATTAATTTCTTTCACTTTCAAAACTGACAGTATTTTCCGATAAATCAAAGTTCCTTGTCCTTGCACTAAAACTCCTTTCACAGACTGTACAAAACGCGAGGTAGTAGTTGCCAGAAGAGAGGTCTAGAAACAATACTTCACCATCACCTACGTCGAGGGACCTGCTGCTGAAAGAGACGTGTGGTAGCTGAGCCTTCTAATTTCGTCATAATTAACACATCACCTGTAATTAGCACCCACCGCGGTGACGAGGAATGCAGGGGCCACTGATAACACTAATTACGCTCTCCCCATTTCTCTAATCTCGTCCTAATGCTCTCACTCTGTCTCGGAGCCGGAGAATCGAATATCCGACCGAATAATAGATCGATTTTCATCAACTCGGGACATTTCCTGGATTTCTCTCTCTCTCTCTCTTGTGGGTTTAGTCTTGTTAAAACAGGTGCAAAAGGTGTGACAATGAGAGGAAAACGTTGTTTAGATTTGTAGATTAAGCAGTGGTCTTGGGTTATCTCCGTAAACCGGGATGTCTGTGCTTTGCGTGAGTGGTTGATGCTATCAAGGGGCTAGGGTAAAGTTTTACATATGTAGATTTTATTCGAAAAATCTGCAGATGTTTTTTTTTAATTGACTCCACATTTCCTTCTTGCCCGAGTATGGATAACTTTTCATTGCATGTGTAGAAAATTCACTAAGCAACTGTTAAAGTTCATTAGCAGGAATCTACTTTTAATATAGGTTTTGCAAGCGTAATGGATTTCCGTGGGGCTCATGTAGTAATATGCATACATATCTTTGCTGATAATATGTGATTGCTTATTAACGTTGTACTAAGAAGCAACATGAGGGTTATCGACGACGGACCTTTTAATTTTGAGTCTCGGTCACGTGAGGAAGACTATACTTGAGGTAACTCCTCCCTCTTCAGATTTCCACACCACGCCGATGGGAGCATTTTGAGCCACGTCAGATTCAACGAGCATCAGTTCTATAACACAATGACTCGACAAAAACAATGCCAACCATGAGCTCACGACCCTGACCACTAGGCTGCCGCGGCAACCTCTGCGGGTAATGGAATAGGCTTAAAAGAAGAAAGGCAAAGGATGGTAATTAACAATGCACATTTTAATCGGTGGCTTATTAACATCGCTTTGAAATCAACATGAGGGCTATTGCAGGGTACCTCGTAATTTTGGGTCTCAATCAAGTAATAAGAATGACATCTGAGCTGGTATCACCCTCTTCAAATTTCCCCACCACGCCAACGTAAGGGCTTGAAATCTCAAAATATTTAACGCGCATCAGTCCCTCTACCTGGAGGTCTTTTGTGTTATCATGACTCGAACCTATAATTCGACGAAAACAATGCCATCAGTTAATGCGACAGTTATGAGCTCGCAACCCTGACCATCCAGTTACTGAGGCTGCTTAGAAGTGTTAGGAAAGCATTGCATAAACGAGGGTAGTTCAATTTAGTCCTTAGGAATACCAAGATATGGCGCTCGTAGCATCAAAAATAGTTTGTTTTCAGTAAGCATCATGATTTACTATTCAGCTGTCTAAGTCTCAGTTACTCGTATTAGTGATCACGACACCTTTCGTACCTTAAAAATTTTCGTCATAACTTTTAACTGCTAAATGAAAACTAACTTATGAGTTACTGTCAAATTTGTTTCGGCAGCATTTAACAGATGGCAGCACCCAATGATAACAACAACTTACCTTAATGATGTCAACTGTCTTCAAATACAAGTGCTTTTGGAACCACCCTTGCATATGCTGATTATCGTGATACTGCTAGTGTGTTTGGTTTACTTTACAGCAGTTTCTATTGTTGGCATTTTAAGTATTGGTGACCAATATGTAGGGACATGCATAATACAGAACATACATACTTTATTCCACTTGTGATGTTGAGCTATTCGCAATTTTCTCTTCATTAACCTTGGGAACTTTAATTGAGATTGATTGCTGGAAATAACAATTTCTTCCAAACCAAAATGAAACGTGATTATGCCAATTAGAGGCAAGTGGAAATAAAGTGAAGTGAGATAGATATGACGGTATATAAGCAAAGGGAAATTTAGAGGATGGAGGACGAGTGGGACTAGCGCTGAATGCATTGTTTGCAAGAGATTAATGATATCAAGAGTTGTTGCTGATGGTAAGTGTCGCTGAGGAATTAGTAAGGCAAAGTACTGGGGGGTGGGGTGAGGAAGGTTTTGGTGAGAGAGTATAATTTCAATAATAGTCGAAGAAGTGAACTAATCCAAAGGGTCCACAAAGAGAGCAAATATCCTTAGACATTATATTACAGAAATTGATAAATAAATAGTTACGTGAGACTTGACTGGTGTATCCTTACGTAGGTTATTGACTTTTAGAGTTAGTTGTATTTGATTGAATTATGGCACAAGAGTCGGGTAGAAGAAGTGCTTCGCCACACACTGATTGGTTTATATGCCATATTGAGCGTCAGAGGACGGGTTCGACACTGAGCATACTTCTCATCTTCCACATCCATGGGAAAGAAAGGACTTTAAGCCCTTCAACATTATAGGACTTTTGTGAAAATTAGGCTCAATGCTATGACCGATTGGCTGCTGAGATGTAACCGCCATAGCCGAGTGGTCACGGTCAATAGCTCGTGTCTGTTTCCATTGACCTGCGGATTTGAGTCCTGATTTGATTAAAGATTCGCCATGTGTAAGGGGTTGATGAACGTTAAATCTCTTGAGGATACAAGTCCTTATGTTAGCATGGTGTGGAAGTTTAGAGACGGGAACCAGCTCAAATGACATCATCTTTGCTTGACCAATGCTCAAAATTATGAGGCCCGTCGATTGCAAATAGCCCTCGTGTTGTTTCTTAGTACGACGTTGATAAACAATCGATTAATTCAACTGTTATGCAGTAAACTTTTAAATAAGAGCTCGGTACTAGAATTTAAATGTTATTAGTAAACATCTCGGTTGCATTCTGTAACTATGTAAACAAAAAATTAGGGAATTACTAGATACAGGAGCTATTTCTTCATCGGCTTTAATACCAATACATATCTATAAATTTTACTGTAGAAAAGTATACAACGTTCGAAAAAATTCCCTATCGATTGATGCTTTTCAAATTTATAAAAGAAAAAAAAACCTAACCCGTATATATAAGATTTAAAAGACTGGCTTAGACTTGTTCTTTTTTACTCAAACTTAGAAAGAATGATAAAAGAGGAGTAAAAGAAATCTTGGGTAAATTCTAAATTTGAATCTTTTGTAGATAATTAGTAAAAAGAAGAGCCCCCAAGTCACGAACTCGCAACCATGATCCCTCAGTTTCCATACATTCTTAACCGGAAACACTTGGGATGAATTTTGCTAGGTTCTCAGTTAAGCTCAATTTTAGTCAACGTCGATTCTGAGCACATCCCGAATCTCTCTACTTGTTAAGTTTCTGGGTTTATTTCAATTCTATTATCAATAATTCACGGCTTTGAGATATTCTTTTGAAACTATTACTTTGATTATCTGTTTTAAATTATCTACTTTTCAAATTTATTTTCAATTTCGGCAGTGAAAAGTTATCTAAAAGTGTTAAATCTGGAAAATAAGGCAACCGCCAAATTCTTATTCCGAAACTATTTCATTTTTTTCCCCCAAAAAGTGCTTCTTTTGCAAATATGTCAGCGATATAGTGCATACCTAATACTTTAGCGCAAATTTGCTGGCATGCTATCCAATCGATTCCTATCCGTATTACAGAAATGTGAAACTATCTGAAGTCGGTTTTCGCAAGGGTTTTGATGTTTCTTCCTTTTGTAAGTCCAGACATTCCTTAGTAATGTCTACTTACGATTTCGAGGTACATTTTCACTTAACAAAAGCCAGGCCCTATAACACTACTTGACTATGTTTTAGTGAGAAAGGTAGAGGTACATTACTTGACTTAGTGATTAACTACAGAGCTAGTTATAATGGTCTGCTAATTGCATAAATAAGAAGATGAAGCAAAAGTTCAATTTGTAATTTGCTACTATTGTACCTGTTAATACCATTAAAGGGGTAAGCCAGGACTTGAACCCTAGATGGCAGCACAGTCTAGAATTACTGGTTGCATTTGCCCCCCTTTCAAAAAAAAAAAAAAAAACTTCCCTCAGAGTGCCTAAGACATACCGCACATAAATCATATCAAGTGATTTACCAATTACGGCGCACGTGTTAAAGAAACCCATCACTCAGTACGAGACATCCGGTGACCAAAGTGGAAACCGTTGGAAGCAAAAACTCAACGCAACAGGGAGGAAAATGTAGTAATGGCTGGAAAAGCGACATTCTCTACAAATATTATTCAAAATTTTTCTCTTCGGAACACGATGATGCTGGAGAGAGAGCATGCGACAGTTCTCTTCAACAATATCTCCAAAAGTTAAAATGCTTCAATGACTAGCCCGACATGGATTCTCTTTTAGGCTAGTTGATAAGAGATCAACAAAAAGCGGTCGGTTAATTTTTCTTCGGACCCGTTGTTGGAGGGCTCAAAAGGTTACGTTGTGAGACATTGGTCTATAAGACAGTGGATCCTAAACTCTTTCAGTTCATAGCACCGTTTTTGAACTAGGGTTTTCCAATGCCCCTGCGCTTTGTAAAAGTACAAATAACCGTAAATAAAAGATAAAAATATGAGATTCCGCTGTACACACATTTGGAATCATTGGTCTAGAAATTTATTGTTCTTATGTTAGATATTGTTCTTTATAGTAGTTTATATACTTAATTTTGAATAAAGTGGTTAATGTGCTCCATTTCAGATCAATGGAAAATATTTTTGTACATTGACATTGGAATTAAAAAATGTGCTGAACATTGGATTCAGAGAGAAGCCTCTTGTGATCCAGACCTCAACAACAATTAATACAATGCTTCTTAAGATCATTGTTTTCATGCGTGCTGATGAATTCAGTAAAAATTAAAACATTCCCCTCTCAAATAAAAGTTTTACTTGCAATTCATCAAGGTCTATTTTTCATTCAGAGAGAGGCAATTTGTTGGTGGACTCGCATGCAGGCATCTTCCTAAACAAACCCATTAAAGCATGCTTATTAAAATCACACTTAGAAGCAAACTAGGACTATTAGTGATGGACCTCATAACTTCCACTTTTGTCAATTGATGAAGACGATATCTGAGCTGATACGTTACCCTCCAAACTTCCATACCATACCATCGGGAAGATTTGGAGCCACAACAGATTTAACATGCATAAGCCCCGCTACATGGTGGGTTTTTGGTAGCTTCAGGACTCAAAGATACAATTTGACGGAAAAAACGTTGGCCGCAAGTTCGCTACCATGACTGTTAGACTACAATGGTCTCCACATTTATAGAAGAAGGAATTATTCGAAAAAATTATGAGTATAAAATGAGTTCAAGTAATTTAAGCCATCTCAGACCTTTTTTTAAAAAAATTATAAATATATTAATACTAGAACTAAATGTACGTTATTTCGATCCAGCTTTGTACACGAATATATTTTTTGGAATAAATATTTTTTATTGATAAAAGAAAAATTACTGTTCTAAGTATTCGAAATATTTTCCGAGTTTTTTATTTAACGAATTTGAAATGAATTAATAAATGCTTTAGTACAAAACTAAATGTATGTGATTTTGTAACATGTTTGAACACGACGGGAAATTATAAAAAATTTAATAATTTTTGGAAAAGTAGGAGGGAAATAAACAAGAGAATGTTCATTTAATAGTTCATAGACGTAAAAATTGATATCTCACTAACTACTCGCAACACAAGAGATAAAATTACAATAAACTATAAAAAACCTCCCCAGTTTTGTTTCTCCCCCCCCCTAGAGATGCATCTCGTGACCTTCAAATGACCTTCACCGCACCATTAATAAAATATTGATATTCCCCCAAAGGCGATCAACGACAGTTTCCGCGATGATTAACAACATTTCTTCCCTTCGGCAGAAAAACCGCCCTCGATATTAAAACATAAACAAAAAGCGAAAACACCCTCTTATCAAGCGAAAACTTTGGGATTGACGACGGGAGAAGAAAAAAATTGCATAATTATGCTCAACAAAGTGTGATAAGCGTAATTTTTTTTCTTCTCTGCCTTAAAAATAAGAGATAGAAAGAGAAAAAAAAAAACTGTTTGAAATTTAAGGCCTATTGATCAATTAATTTGTTATTTATCAGCCCATTCTTGGGGCGACAACACGGCGTAATTATCGTATCGTGTGTTGGCAGCACCCTGTGACCCGCGATGATTTGTTGATATCAACTTATCTCGCGCGGAACATATTCGAGCGTGTCACAGCCCCATCGATTGTAATTACGGGGGATCATTTTAACGAAAGGGTTCGGGTTAGAGAAGCCTTTTAAAAAAACAAACAAAATGGAGGAGTAATTTTTTGAAGCTTTAATCTAAAGGGCCACGGTGATGAATTCCATTAAAATATCAGTTTTTATTTAATAATCGGTGGGGAAAAAACTCAAAAGGAAATCTATCAAGGTTTTTTTTTTTTTTTTTAAATATGTTGAGATGATAAGCCTTAATTTTTTTTATTATTAATTTTTATTTTTGATATGTGTCAGAAATATATGTTAAGTATGATAATGTGGATAGTTTTGTAGTTAAGCCAATCTTGGAGGAGGGAGAGGGTTAAATTGATATGATTAAAATAGTTTGGCTGGTTAATTGAATTTTTATCTTGTTACAGATTTTTAGATGATTCAGTATCAAACTTTTAAAAAGCTACGTAGTAATCGGACTGAGCATGATAAATCTGTTGATGCTCAAATCCTCTCGTCGGAATGGTGTGGAAATTTGGAGAGTGAGTGTTGGCACAGAAGTTGTCCTCATCACTAAACTGAGGATCAAAATTATTGAATTCTTCCCCAATAGCTCTCGTGTTGCTTTTATAATAATGTAAATAATCAGTCAATCAATCAATCCACTAAGTACCTTAAGTAACGAGAATGATCCTCGTTAAATCAGTCTTCACTCAAAGTCCTCACGTTGATGTGGGATGGATATGAAATATAAGCTCAGATGTTGTCACTTACTACGGTTCAAAATTGCGAAGCTCATCACCAGTATCCCCTATGTTGCTTGTAAGTGTGATGTTAGTAAATTATCAATCAACCGAACTCACATGTTCAGAGGGAGAAATGTCATAATATTAATACAGGGTGAATTGAAAGTTTCTTTACAATTTTAAATGATATTTACTGTTTTACATAAAAATATGTAACGCTCGGTATGGCTCGGAATAATTGGTATCGAGTGTTCGAATCCTTAATTTTCAGGCGAATCTCTTATTTTCATTCCACCAATCTTCCATTCTTATTTGTTCCTATGAATGTAATTTATCCAAGCCATTTACTGCTCTTCATAATTCCAACCCAATCTACACGAGTCACATTACATTTAAATGGAGGAATTCTGAATTTTAACTCAATGAGAAGGAGACTCAAAGACTAAATTGAAGGGAAAATCTCATTAAAGCTTGATGTCACAAATATGATATTATTATTTATACATGATACTGTTTTTGAGGAAACTTTTTTGAAGTAGGTATAATAAACCACATCTGTTAGAAAGAGCACCATTGTCCAGTTCGTAAATACGGACTTTTTTCATTCCATTTTTCATAATAGTTGTAAAAATGTTTGCTGCATTCTTTGAATTTCTGGACAGTTATCGATCATGGACTGAGCAGCGATTTTAGGATTATCGAGGTAAACATGATATACAAGGTAGAATATGAAATATGTGGGGCTACAGATAACATTAATAGAGTTTTGGTAGTTATTGAAAAGTTCAAGCCCTCCCAAGTCAATAAACATCATAATGCTAAAGTAGATGACAGCTGAAGATCGAATTAATGATATTAATGACTAAATTATATTAGTTTTATGTTAATTTCTCTTAATAAAATGCAGCATTTTTCTTTGAAGTTTTTATGTGTAAAATATTTATGACATACTAATCTACTTTAATATTAATTTAAGATATTTTTCTAAAGGATGGAGCTTCTCAAAAAGCTCCAGTTCTGAAGTTTTCGTGAGCTGATAAAGTTTGAAAACCATTGCTATAACAGAAACTCGACTTTCATATTGCTGTAACTTAATAAAATTGAAAATTTGAGGCACAGCTCTCAGCGAGTTTAAAATCTGTATAGTAAAAGAAACTATTTATATTTCAATCGGATTCAATATTGGTCTACTAGATGCATTATAATTTCCATTCCCATTCATTGGAGGTTTTATTATAAAAAAAATTTAAATAGGAACATAATCTTTATTTGTTTTCTTTTCTACTTAGTCATTATTCAGAGTTATACATTTCTCCCAGTTTTTCTTGTCCTTTCAATGACCGTCCTTGTAGAACTCAACAAATTAAACACTACCTTCTCTATTCTCAGGGCTTCTGAACCTTCGATTCTAGTGAATCGAAGGTTTCCTTAAACAAAATAAATCAAAAGGAACAGCTTTCATTTATAACATTATGTACGTAAGGATCAATTTATATACAGAATAAATTTTACTCGGATACCTCGGTTATTTCTCAGTAATAATTGAAAATTTACGAAGCGCCCGCGCATATTGTTTTAAGATACACTAGACAGGAGATACTGAAAAAAAAAATGCTAATTTATGTTAAAGTACGATTTTCTTAAAAAAAATATATATATTATTTCCTTGAATAGTAAGGACACATTCCATTATATCGTTAAGAAATCGTATCTGCAAGTTTGAAACACGGAAGGAAAATTCTAGTCCGCACCGCTGTCCTTAAAATCTATAATTTCCTTAAAAAAAATCTTTCCCTAAACCTCGCCCACACTATCTTCCTGGAAGAGGAGGGGGATGATCCAATTCTCCCTCGGTCCCCGTTTCCAGAGAAGAGAACGTTTATTGACAAATTTGCCGTCGGTTGCGCCCACCCCGGGTTTGTTCCAAATGCACTTCCGTGTTTCCCCATGAGTGGATTTTTTCCCGATTCCGCCCCGTTTTCTGGGTGTGGGCGCCCCTGCAAGCTGCGGCATACACCCTCCTCCCTCTGTGTCCAAAGAGAGGGGAGACAAGAGACAAGACCCACCCCATCCGCGTCCTCGAGTAAATTGTATTGTATGTAGGGTAGAGGAGACGTATACAAAGTGAAAAGATGATAGAAAAGTAAAAGACCTTTCATCGTACCTTTGAAAAAGCAAATCGACGAACATTTCCGAGAATATGCTATTATTTATTCATATACTATTACTATTATTTTAAACAGAAATGCCAATGCAATTGTGGGAATTTTTTGTGACGAAGCTACAGTTTCGAATTTTGGTGCTTTTCTTCAACAATGCGCGAAGATTGTATCCATAACTTAGGAATTAACAGAATACAAGATAAACGACAGGAAAATTCAGTTAAAATATCGAACGAAAAAAAAAAGCTCTTGAAGAAAAGGTAATCTTAGATGTATTTTCTAATGGAAAAGGACACAATATCAATAAATGATGATCGGATTGATTTTGAATGAAGAGATCTCTCACAAGCTATTTGCAGCAACATTGCGAGTAATTCTGCTGCTATTAGCAACGGAATCTTAAAACACCGGAAGTGGTACTTCAATCTCATAACATCCAATTCGTGTCATGCAAGGACTTTATCAATTTTTTCAAATACTACATAAGAATAAAAACAAAAATGCATCTAGATGCAAGGTTCTTTCTAAAGTTACTTAAGAAGATAAAAATAAAATTGAAACCCGCGTCTGGATTTGAACGTCACCAGTCACGATGCTCGCTAATTCTTTAATTGGATTACCATGGCGTTCCACAAATATTGATTTAAATAAGATGAGCACGGAAGTAATTGAAACATAAATTGCTCTCCACATAAATATGTGTCAAAAACATTGTGAATAATTGCAAGAAAAAAAAAAGTATTAGGTTAGTGTGAATATATGGTCAAATTTCCTTAGCGTGCAGTTCAGGGAAACGTGAGCCTGCCTTTCACTATGACTTCCTCAATAAGTAATTTATTTTAATATCACTCCTAAGCATTGTGGATCCATAATTCTTATTTTTCTTTTTATGAATTTCAGATTAATATTTTGTTTGGATCACGTCATAACTTCCAATTAAAAGCCGGCATCATTTTTTTTTTCTTCTTTGTACATCTGAATCAACATTTCTCGGATGTTCTAATTTGGAATTTTTATAAGAGATTTTTTTCAAGATATCACGGACAGTGAGATTAACTGTACATTCAACCATTTTGAATTCGGTCAAATTTTGAGAGCACGAAGATTTTTTCTTGTATAAACCATCTTCATTATTAAAAAATGTCAGAAGGGGATAGATTTTAATAATGTTTGATTGAGCAAACATATTGTAAAAAGACACAAGATCAATGATTTTGAAGCAAATCTATGAGCAGTGAAGAAGAAACATAAAATGTGTAAAGAACAATAGCCCACAATAGAAAGGAAAAGGCCAGTGAAAAACTGACAGCTAGATTATGAAAAATATTAACTGAGCATAATGTCGGACATTGTTCGATTTGTTGGTTTGGAATCTTCATTTCTCAGACTCGAAAAATGGATTCAAATTCAAATTTTGGATTCAAATAAGGAAATGTTTCTCCGTGTTGAAGGTGCACAAGCAGAGAAACTTCTTTTACAGCGCGGCTTATAAATCGGGGAAAGGATTGTTTACGGCTGTTATTTCTGTGCACGATTCAAAAATCCGCTAAATGTATTCCATTTATCTCTTAATTTTGAGTCATAGTCCGGTGATGAGGTTGACATTCAACGTGAAAACTCCGAGTTCCAACAGATTCAATGTGCTTTGGCCACAAAAAGGCTTTCTTCATATTAACGAAATACGTAAGGGCATCGTTAACGTTTAATTATATTTTCTAATAACCACGACATCTAGATAAAATAATTTATTTTGCATATTATTTGGTTATTATGTACATTATGTTGTAAATGGCAGCTATTAATTTTGTTTTGTTTGGTTTCAGGAAGTCGTAGATCGAAGTAACCCACAGTATGTAGAAGACAGAGTTCAATCTGCTGAATTCTACCATGACGACCTCCAATGGGTCAAGAAACGCTGTCAAAAATGTATAACTCCGCAGAATGACTCTGTAGAGAAGTCTTAAATATAATAAATAAATGAAAAAGTTCTATGCAAAGTTTTGAAAAGAACAGATACAGCCACCGATTGTGTGCTTTTTTTTATAATAATTATTAAATTACTCAATTAAATATAAGAATTAAAGCAAACGATGAAATATCGAGAAATGGACAATAGTAAACTATTCCGATATTAAAATTAAAGGAAACAACAAATTATCGAATTAAATATATTTAAGCTAAATGTTATTAAAATTAAAGCAAACAATAAATTATTAAATTGAATATTATATCAGCTACATGTGATTAAAATTAAAACAAATGATAAACTATTAAATTGAATATATTTAAACTAAAAGTTTTTAAAATTAAAGCAAATGATAAATTATTAAAAAAAAATTTGAGCAAAATGTATTAAAAATTGAAGCATACGATAAAATAGTGAAAAGTGATCTGGTACGTCAAAAGTGATCCACTTTAAACAATAGCTCCTTGGGCAGCTAATAATTGTAAATTAATATTAAAATAATTTGACCCCAAAACATTCTAAGAAGGAAGCCAATCTAAAAAGACGTAGTTTGAAATTCTTAAGAAAAAAAAAAAAAAAAAAAAAAACACCGGCTCCCTCTCAACTTAAAATTCTGAATAATGTTATTTATTTTCAATCACATCTTGATTCCAGTTTACATATGATTAAAAGTAATACATAAATTGAAAAGAAAAATAAATTCTTAGTTTTTATATTTGTTTCACTTCATTCGAATAAAAATATTGGGGAAAATTTATTACGACAAATTTTTGAAAATTTAGTTAATTAGTGGTGAAAGTAGATATCAGACATATATTGCATATATTTTATTTCAATCAAAAAAAAAAAAAATTCAGGAGAAATTTATTACGATTTATTTTTGAATAATAAGTTCGTTACTTGTGAAAGCAGACATAAAAATGTACTCAAAAATAAGATAAATTCTTAAAAAGTGGTCAGGCGTGACATTTATTGGGTATAAAAAACAATAGCCCCTTGGATGGCTAATAAAAATTAAATTTCTATTTCGATTACTTTTCCATAATTGTTTAAACCTTACAATATTCTGAGATAATAATTAAAACCTTACGATATTGCGGATTATTTCAATCTAAAGCGTTCTGAAACCAAACAAATCAACATTAATCTAAAATATCGAACAATATTTTTTGTTCCTATAATAGACACATTAAGGATTGTTAATTACAAGACAGGCAGAAAATAAAGGAAATTATATTCAGTTACATATTTATAAGATGTCGAGGAACTCAAGAATATAGTGGGAAATAATGCATTTTTTGAGAAACGTGAAATACATATAGTTTTACAACAGTCAAATGCTCTTATATATAATTAAAATACTTCCGAAAAACAAAACTTTATAAGTTGTCAAACAACACATTTAATTTCCTTTTTAATCCATCTGGATTATTTGATAGTTAGTTATTAAATAGTTAATTTTACCTCATTTGTTCAAAGTCAAATATGTTGTGAGAATTAGCTAGCATTGTCTTACTGTTACCAAAAGAAAAATGAGTGAGAATATTTAAGAAATAAAATAAATACACGTTTTCGCACAAGCACTTTATTTTTAGTACATCATTCATTGTCTTTTACATAGGCAATGATATCTATGAGTTAAATGACAGAGTCATAGATTTTCGAGTTTGAGAAAGACTACCAAGATTTCTTATATCACGACTATTTCTAAGAATGCATCTACTATGTTGTAGGAGGTTTGCCTTATAACAGATTCTCACGCACATTTCTCTTTAAATGACTTTGAGGGCTACATTACAACGATGTTTGTTATAAGATCCTCGTCTTGCTGAAACAACTCAGGCATATAAATTAGCATTACTATATAAATAATGTAGTTAATATATTAAAGGATATTGAAAGTAAGAGGAGATAAAATAATTAGTGAGACTGATAGAATCACTAAATTGGATCAAGCGACTATGAGACGAGATGTTCTGACTCGGATCCTGAATATTTGAATTAGATCCAGTTATTTGGATCGTACACTGTTTGGAATTATTAAACACAATTCTCATTTTATAACATTTGATTAAGGACGTGATTAATTAAACGCTACACATTGCTAATTTATTTTAGAATAACTTATTTAAAAAATCTGAATAAACTAAATAAAGATATTTGACTGGTTATTATATAGCGTCAATATGTCTTTTAATATTAACAACGAAAACAATTGCTGTTATTCTTATAGGCAATCCACGGTTTTCTCTTAACTAATGTTGAGGACTTCTTATAAATTAAACTGCATAATATAGATTCTCGACCGAACCAAGTGAAACGTGATCTACGCAAATTAGACGAAATAAAAAATGCAACAAAATGAATAGAAGAAACGTATATATAAGCTAAGACAAATTAAGTATGAGAAGTTGGAGGTCAGTGGTTAAAGCATTGTGATAAACTGCCAGAATCTCGATGTTTGAATGTGTGATTTTGAACTTACAGCTTTCGGTAACTAAGTTGCTACGGCAGCGGACTCATGGCCAGTAGTTTTCGTAGAGGCGTAGGTTCGAGCCTTGATGCCACTAAAGTGCCGCCAAGTACCCGGGGCTGATATATGTTAAATCTATCGGGTCTCAAAGTACTCTCAAGGCATGGTGAGGAAGTTAGGAGATAGGGGTGCCAGCTCAGGTGTCGTCTTCGTTACTCGACCATGGTTTAAAATTACGAGGTCCGTCGCCAATAGCTCTCAAGTGAGACTTTAATAAAACCTACCAAAATATATCAACAACAAACGGACTATTTAGAAGAAACTTCGAAAGTGAGCGGCCGTTGGAATAGCATCTCGAATGATCAGTGTTTGTTTTAAAATTTACTCGGACCCGAGAAAGTGAGTAAATGATAATACTTCGAGCTATATTACAGGCACGTTGAGGTGTAAAGGACTGATAGATTGAGAAAATATGGCATATTCATAATTTGTTTTTTTTTAAAAAAAAAAAAAAAAAAAAAAAAAAAAGGACTTAAATTTGACTGTTTCATCTATTGTGAAACAGTTTATTGCTTTACATAGCGTGAATTACTATTACCTTGGCTTTTATTTAAGAATGATTGAATATTTGAATTATGTCGTCGAACTAAATGAAAGGGAGACATGACACTGATTGTAAAGCTATGTTATTTCTGAAGAAACATGTCTGCATAAAATGTACAGTTTGGGAATGATACAGTTGCCTTCATTTTGGGTTGTTCAATGTGTGACTCGTCCCTGCACCCAACCCGGTAGGAGGAAAAGTTCCAAGAATCTAGGGAGAGAGCCCTGTGTTTACATTAGGGCAAGAGGCTCGTCCTAGGCAAAAGGCGGGTCCTCGCCCTACTACAGCATCCTTCCTCTTCTTCCCCCTCTCTCGAGCTCTGATGCTTGCTTTTAGCCCCTTCGAGCGAGAAGGGAAATAGCGTGAGATCACGCAATGTTGCCACAACCTTCCTGCAACAACTACAGCGAAAGCAACGAAAAACATAAAAAGAAAAAAAGGTAGGAATAAAAGCTTGTACCAGCAACCTCTTTTTTTTCTTTTCTTTCTTTTCGTTTGCCATATTCTACGGTAAATATTTTATGGAGGGAAAAAAAAAATCATAACCTCCTTTGTTGTTTCGATCTATTTTTTTCTTTCTTTTTCGTATTTTATTTTAACGTAGCTTCATTTTTAAGGTAAAAACGAAGCGGGTTTTTCTTCTCTCTTATTATGGTAGATGGAAATCTCCCAAAGGGGTTAAAAATGCATGCATTTTTATGCATACACCACAGAGAGAAGGATGGGATTTTTCGCATGCGTGGAAGTTTTTTTTTTTTTTTTTAGAAAAAAAAGGAAATAAATACTAAACGCCGAATGAGGGGATATTTCTGCGTTCCCCCCAAACAGTGCACGAAAAGAGGAAAAATGTACCTTTAGTATTTCAAATATAATCGTTTAAGAGTATAAATTGAAATCGTTTGTTTTATTGCCAGGTGTACAGAGCCACATTCCTCTCTTTGAATTCGAAATGCTTCGTTATTTGTAGAACTCACGAATTCGGTAAATTATATTAATCTTTAACTATTATGATATATAGAGACAGACTGAGGGGGCGAGATTATATCAGCATAGAACGTGCATTGTAATAAAATAAGATGAATTTGTGTGAATCTGGATTAAAGGAACGAAAGTTAAGAAAAAGATATATGAAAATAGAAGTGTTTAACTTTTGTGACTGAATTTCTTTTAATAAACTTTCATAGACTGAAGTTTCCCAAAACAGTCTCTTAAAGGTGTAATGATCGATTATTTCTATCCGACTCTTGTGCCATAGTATAATTAAATTTAACTAACTCTAAAAGTCAATAACTTCTCGAAAAACATACAAGTCTAATTCAACTTAATTATTTATTCATCAATTACTATAGTTTACTATTTAATGACTCTCTTTGGTCACTATAGTTTGCAGACTAATTTAAATGTCAATGAAATAATATACTCTTACCAAACCCTTTCAGTTGGGGTTGCTTTTTTTCCGATAAATCCTCTGCGCAAGTAATAAACGATAACTATTCTTGATATTATCGGCCTCTTGTTAGAACTATTCTCAGAGTTAACCACACACTCTCTCTTTCCTCTAAATTTCCCTTTACTTATATATCAAAATCTCTGAATCACTTCACTTTATTTCCACCTGCATCTAATTAACATAATCGTGTTTCATTTTGATCGGGAACAAATTATTTCACGCAATCAATCTCAATTAAAGTCCCCAAGGATAGTGAAGAGAAAACGGTGAATAGCCCAACGTTACGAGTGTAGAGAAAGGTTCCCTGAATATGTTGAGTATGTGTTGTTGTTTGCTTGCATCCTCCAACGATTTGTCTATTGTAATATATTTGGCAACCATTTTCTTTATTTCCATGGCGTAAAATATGTATTGTTCCACCAAGCCGTTTTCCCTTTTCAGCATTGACTCTGTAGTTATCTTTTTATCAGAAAATATCCTGTGAATAGAATAGCCAGCCACTTAATATATATCTGAAATGATATAAGAGTATTTATCTCATGTTTTTTTTTATAAACTTTTATATATATTTAGAATTTAAAGCACAAACCTTCAACCCCAAAAGATTGCTTGGCGAAAATTTACAACAATCATTGACATTTTATCATGGGGGCCGTAAATTTATTTAAATCTCTATTTTAAAACGTTCTTATGTATTTCACTTGGTGTGTGTCATCAAATTTCGATCGTTAAATAAACCAACTTTCCATCAAGCTAGAGCTCTGAAACTTTGGGAATCGTTCTTACTCGCTTAACAATGCAATGTTTAGACATTTGCGACAAATTTTAACTAATATTTTCTTCAATAATGCAGTTTAGCCCAACCACTTGGCGCGATTTCAAAAATTGGCACCAAACTTGGCGACATTTTTTTTGGCTGAACGTAAAACGGACCAGGGTAGCCACATTTGGCAAAATACCGCCAAATCATTCTTGTCGCCAAGGGTGGTTGGGTTAAATTGCATTCCAACCATTTAATTTACTGGATGAATTAATTAATTTTAGTTAGTTTTAACGTTTTTATATATTTCACTTGGTGTGTGTCTCTGTGTGTGTATCAGTGTGTCATCAAATTTTCTATCATTAATTTAATCAACTTCCCATCAAGCTAGAATTCTGAAATTTTGGGAACCGTTCTTACTTGCCTAACAATGCAATATTTAGATATTTGCGACCAGTTTTAACTAATATTTCAATAATTTTCTTTGATAAATTTGCCACCATATAAAAATGTTGGTTTTTATCTCGAATTATTACATTATAAAAATTATTCGTTTTTCTCTATGTATAAGAGATAATAGACATGTTTCCGAAGCGGAGTCTTCCGATTTCTATAACATTAATAGATATTTCCGCTGTGAAAGAGTGGTCAGCTTTAAACACTTCAGTTTCGTTTTCTACTTTAATAGTCAGCAAAAATTTCTAACTCTAATAACTGCCAAAGCTTAATTTAAAATTTTTTTAACTATACATATTTCTTACTATACATAACATGATAAACGAATATTGATACCACAGCATTCTCCATTGAACTAAAACTAAGTGTTTTGAATCGACGCTTCCTTTTTACCTACAAGAACAGGGAATGTAATAAAATAAATAATTGCCATGAATTGAGTCTTCCAGTGCTTTGTTAGTCTCAATATCATTAAATATTCCAACACCAGAGAGCAAGAGAATTAAGTTATTTATGTCTCTTTATCTATTTATTATGTGTAAGTAAAGGTTCTAGAATGAATATTGACTTTTTATTAAATACCAGAGAGAGAGCCTATTTTTCATATGGGTGAATATTCAAAATAAAACTAAACACAAATTTTATAAAAGTATTTGGTATAGATTTTTTAATGAAAAAAAAAAAAAAAAAAAAAAAAAAAAAAGATTAAATCAAACGATTTCAGACAAAATTCTGTGGAGGATAAAAAATTGTTAGAATCATGAAGACCGTGATGTCATGTAATACAATATGCGCCAGAGCTAGACGTAACGGAGCGGAAAGAAGAAAAAAAAAATTCGTTGAACGTTGTGCGATTAAATATTTGTTTATAATCCATAAATTCAATTTCCATTCGGTTCACTCTTTTTCTTTTTTTTTCGTACTAGGGCCAAATGTTTATATCACACACTGCATGAATAAAGTGTTGTTTAAATGAATATGTTTTCTGGATGGAAAGATTAAAAATGTTTAGAAAGCTCGAATGAACTATAACTAGTGTCGAATCTACGCTATATTAGCTATTCTCCACCTATATTAGTGAAAGTAAAAAAAAAGTATAATACTTTCCTCACCATTACTCTTTTACTTGATGTGCCTAGAATTACACATTTCGCTTTCAAAGGACACGATAAAAAGAATTTATTTTCGTTACAGTTATTCACCTGTTCAGTTAGTTTGAGTTTCATAAATTATTGTTGTGACATACGAGATAAAATAATCTGATTGATCTGTATTTGATTGAATGGTTGTTAAATTGTTGTCACTGACACGAGGGCTGTTGTCGAAGAGCGTCGCAAATTTAAGTCTTGGTTAAGAAACTAAGGCGATAACTGAGCTAACACCTCCCTCACCAAATTTCCACACCACGCCAACCTGAAGAGTTGGAACTTGGCCAGATTTAACATGCATATACCTCACTATACGACAGATCTTGAATCGTATCTCGACTCGAAGAAAGCAGCGCCGACCGTGAGTTCGGGACCATGACCACTAGGTTTCCTAGGCCATAGTAGCTCTTCCAATTTGGTATATGCTTTTGTAAACACATTTTATTATATTCCCGCATAGGGCCATTTTAAATGTAGGTTATTACATAAATACTTTAAATAATATGATGTGACATAAACGTTTTCCGTTGCTACTTAATCATGTTATGAGAGGGAAGAACTAGCTCTGGTGTCGTCCTCGTCACTTAACCAACGTTCAAAATTATGTCGCCACTGGTTCTCCAATTGGTTGCCTCTAGTACAACGTTAATGAAACCAACCAATCAATCAAGCTACGTAATCTTGTATAAATACATGCATATTATGATATGCTTCCGATTTATATAATGTTAGATATTATTACAAAAAGTTAATCTTGTGGGAGTACTGTCCATCGAGGAAGATTATAATAATTGGCACTTAATTCACAAATATTCAGAACAAGACGAAATACAGGTAGCAAACTTGGACAGATTTATTATACAAAGATACAACGGTACAAATGCAGCATTTGTACAGATCAGCAACTTAAACAGATACAAAACAACACTGCAATGACAGTTACACACACGCACGCACCCCCACACGCACCCCCCATATATATATATATATATATATATTCTATAAAAAAAACGACGCATCAAGAAGGAATTGTCTGATGGAAACAAAAATTGTCGGGTTGGAAAATTATGTACATAATAGAAAATAATTAAATTTTCAGAAAAATGGAATGATTTATTTCAGAGTTACATAGTTACAAAGTAACGAGCTCAAAAAGGTGCTAACCCATCTCTAGCCTGGATGCAAGTTGCCACACGACGTGGCATAGAGTGATAAAGCTCCCTGATGGCTCCTATGTGTAACTGTCATTGCCAAATTTGCTCCAATTGTTGGACTAGGTCATAAACATTTCCTGGTAGATGCAGTCGCCTTCCCATTATATCCCAGACATGCTCGATTGAGAGGGACCTGGCTGGCCAAGGAAGTGTTTGACAAACTGTAAGACAGTTCATAGCAAGACGTACCGTATATGGTCTGGGATTATCGCAATGAAGAATAACGCCGAGCTACTGCAAAAGGGAACGGTAGCAAAACAAGTCTCATAATGCCGCTGTCCTGTAAGTGTGCCTCTAATGACGACCAAAGGCGTTCGGCTATCTAGAGAAATGGCACCCCCAGACCATAACTTCTGGTTGAGGGCCTGTGTGGCATGCAATAGTGAAAACAGGATCGGCATGCTGCCCTGGACGTCTCCAGACACGTCTTCGATAATCGTTGGGACACAGTTGGAAGCGGGATTTGTCGCAAAACACTAGACGTCGCCAATCAGCTTCATTCCAACCTGTTCGAGTCAAGCACCACTGTAATCTGGCTCGACAGCGTGGAGGGTGAGTGGTAGGTGGCGTAGAGGTCAGTACGAGCGTAGATTTCGCTCTATCAGCCGTCTGTAAATAGTTATAGTGAACACTCGTGTGCAGGTCGCACGTCTGATGGTTGATTACTATGTATGAGGCACTGTGACAGCTGATCTGACAATCACTCTGTCCTCTCAATTTGATGTGGTCCTAGTTCGGCCGCTATCATCATGAAGCTGAAATCTGCCATTGTCCATCCATTCTTGCAGGTATCTTCTAATTGCCGCTTCGCTTCATATGACGAGCAATTCTCCAATTTGCGAAATCTTCCTCTTTTAATCCAATGATACGACCTTTTTCAAACTCTGACAGTTATTCGTAATGAGCTCGTATCCTGTGGCGAGGTATTTTTTCAGTCGTTGAAAGGTATCCTAAATCGCAATGCAATAGAAAATTGACCATCCGATTGAGAATCGCTTCTTATATACACCTGCTGAATGCGCAGTTCCGATGTTAATAGCTCCCGCTATTAATTCATTAGACACCAAACTTTAATCATTTGCATGTTCGGTCCAAATGTCTTTGCATGGGAAATTTCATTACTATCGGGTAACTCCTTCTTGGTGTGTCGTTTTTTTTTTTTTTTTTTTTTTTTTTTTGTTATATATATGTGGCGGCTGCCTACGTCATCTTTTGACGTCGTTTTTGGCTGTGGAGCTGTAAACCGATTTGAAGAAAAGGATGGAGCGATCCTTTCTCAGCACACTTGCTTCGCAGATTCCAGACCTGTGAAGGTCGAGTTTTAAAGTTGAAAATGTTAAAGTTGTTCTTGTTAAGTTTCAAATAAATTGTTAGTTCTTCGTGTCTTTTAGTCTTTCATAGTTGTTTATCTAGCCTACACCATCTGATAGGATAAAATGGGGAACTGGTGGTTTTATTAACTCCCCTTCCCCATATATATACACTCATGGACAAAAAAATTAGTGCACCAACAAATAATTGCTGGATCGTAACGAAACTTGGCATGCAGGTACATGTCGGGGAGATATGCAAATGATTAGAAATGCAAAGTGATTGCGCATTACGTATAGCCGATAGAGGATCTTTAACGTCGTTCTCAATGGAGTATAAAACAGATAACCAAAGCTTGTTTGAATGTGCTGAATCGATTACAAAGGAAGAGCTGAGGTAGACATGCCATTACACCGTTTTCGAAGACAATATGAGCACTGTCGCAGTTTGAGAGGGGGAGAATCATCGGCATGATGGAAGCTGAGTGGTCAGCTAGGCGAGTAGCTCGTCAATTAGGCCGCTCTGATTGTGTTGTGAGGAGTTGTTGGGACTAGTGAATCCGAGAGATGTTATTTACACGAAGACCAGGTTCAGGACGTCCTCGACAGACCAGTCGCCGAGAAGACCGCTAAATCATAAGAAATGCACGCGTACAGCCAACTGCTACATCGGCAGACATCCGGGCACTGGTAGCACCTTCAATAGGGGTCCCTGTGTTTTCTCGAACCATACGAAGGAGCCTGGCTGAAGGACATTTGGGATCGCGGCTCCCATTACGTGTGCTACCCTTGACGCACATCCATCGATGGCTCCGTTTGGAGTGGTGCCACGCACGAGGAAACTGTACTGCATCGGAATGGAACCAGGTCGTCTTTAGCGACGAATCCAGTTTCAATCTCAGCAATGATGACAATCGTGTTCGTGTGTGGAGACCCCGTAGTGAACGCCTCAATCCTGCCTTTGCTTTACAGCGACACACCGCTCCCACAGCTGGTGTGATGGTATGGGGTGCCATTACTTAGTTACAATGCACGGTCACCCTTAATATTGATCTGTGGTACCATGACCGCCCAGCGGTATGTTCATGACATCCTGCAACCACATGTGTTGCCACTCATGCAACGGCTCCCAGGAGCCATTTTTCAACAAGACAATGCTCGGCCTCACACGGCAAGGGTGTCACAAGACTATCTCCGCACTGTTACTACCCTTCCTTGGCCTGCCCGATCCCCAGATTTGTCTCCAATCGGGCATATATGGGATCATTTGGGATGGCGAGTTGGGCATCCCAAGAGTTTGAACAAACTAGAGGCAAGGTTACAGAAAATATGGAACGAAATGTTTCAAGACATCATACAGAACTTGTATTCCTCAATGCGCGATCGTATCGCCTCGTGTATTCGCGCTACAAGGGGTTCAACAGGGTATTAAATCCTCCCTTCTTTTGCCTTTTTCTCTGAAATAAATGATTTTTTAACTTTGATTTTCTAGTCATTTACTTATATCAAAGTAGTCATTACGTATGTAAAATTTCGTTTCATTTTGATCACTCCTTCTTGGTGTTCTAATTTTTTTGTCCATGAGTGTATATATATATTCTTACCAGCTTACTAGTTCACACCGTGAAGTAGTTTATATTTCCTAAATAACAATTGGCTCTTCCCAAGATTGACTTCGACAGCTTCCAGCAGTCGTGGTGGACACAGGCAGCTTCCAGGTAGATTCACAGCTTCTCAGAAGTTTCACTCATCCTTCACATATCTCAATATTTATATTTGTTACGGCCAGGTGTCGGTTCACAGAGAAAATTCAGGAGAAATCCAGAACTTTTCTCCTAATTAAGGAATCGACAAAATTCTAGTATGTTCATTTTGTCTCGAAAGTCACTAAAATGATTGTTAAGTTCTTCTCCAAATTCGGAGATCATTGCTTAAGCTCGCCTTGGTATCAGACGAAATTTCTGTAAATGTCCCTTTTCTTTTCTGAGAGTAACTTTTCAGCGAAGCGTCATTGCAGGTTCGTAATATTGTTCCCCTCTTCCAAGACCGACGTCCGGCAGTATCAATATATAGAACTATGATCAGTTGTCCGGCATGGAGACAACCAATCAATACGTATGACTTGGGCTTGGCGTTGGATGACTTCTGAATTCTGAAGACATCCTTTCGTTTCTCGATAGAAATATAAGGTTATATGTATGCTTTCTGAAAATGCATCTAAACTATTATATTTTCACCTGACGAGGAAGGCGCATCACTCGGTCGTTCAAAGAGGATATCACAGAGCTGTTGCAGTGTTTGCCCAGTAAGCATCTCCACAGGAATCCATCCGGTCACCTTATACACTTAGACAACAGCAGGCTGGTCATTTGAGTATGTGTGAATACCTGGGAAGTCTTGCAAGGAATTATTGAATTTCTCTCAATGATCCATGGCATGGCTCTATCAGTAGTTCTAATTTCGAGTAAGAGAGAAACAACATCAACTAAAAGCAAATCCTTAAATACCTCATCAGTACTTCTTGTTAACACAGCAGCTTTAACTGGAGCACCAGGTACAACTACTTCATCTAGAGTAATAGTTACACACAGCTTTTTTCCCGCAGTTCGAAGACGTCACGAAGCACCTTCTGGATCGTACGGACTCGAGTAGACCCTTCACCAATACCACATCATGAATGCTGATCTTGTCCATCCCAGCAGCATTCAAAGCACGTCAAGAAGGTTCCTCAAAAATTCATTGCAGCTATATTTTCAGGATCTTTAATGGTTTGATCTCTGAGAATCATAGAAGTAAGCTTCATGATTAACACCTTTGAATGGCCAATTCTTCAAATCTCATTGCTCCCTTGGATTCTTTATTCCTTTGATCTTCCTCTGAAATTCATTCATTACATTTTCAATGGTTCATTTCACAACTTAGATTTGACATATCATTCTTCCTTCTTATTTGGCTTCATCATTCTCCACCTTGATTTCTTTAGCCACACTTGTTTCCTCTGGAATAGCTTCCCTTATATTCTTTCTCCTTCTCTACTGGCTCTTCGTCGTCAGTTTTCTCTTCTGAAGTAATTCCGTTTTCTACTTTAGTTTCTTCAGTAGAATTCTCTTCGTACTCTTCTGTTGCACCATTCTGGAAGCTTCCAAAAATTCAACAGTCGAATTGGCTTTGGTTTTCATTTCGTTGAGACAGGATCCCACTTCCGATTTTGTTTCTATCACGATTCCCTTCACCAGATTTTCTTCTCTGGTTTTTATCCTGTTCATTACTTCCTGTCTGGCCTCAATTTTTTTCACGAAGTATTATTGTCTGGTTTTAATATCCTTCAGAAAGAGTCCGGCTTTCAACTCTGCTATTGAAACGAACAGCTTTTTGAATATATCCTCATTGCTCTGGTCACAGGTATTCATTCTGGAGTCCCACTTCTGACACCAGAGTTATAAAAATTTAATTGAGTAAGAGTACAGTGAAAACTATCCTACGAGGAGGATAGTGCTATATGAGACTTTATTCTCAAATATTTAGAACAAGACGAAACACAAGTAGCAAACTTGGACAGATTAGCGACACAACAAGATTAAATCCAGCACTCATATAAATCAACTACTCAAACAGATATAAAGCATCATTTTAATAACTGTAACAACATTTTTTCAAAAACTTTCAGCTTGTCAGCTTGCTAGTTCACACAACGGACCAATCTCTAAAGTATTATTCGGCACTTCCGAAGACAGATTTCGACAGTTTCAGGCACATACTGGCCGCTTTCCAGTAAATTTTTAGCTTTCCAGAAGATTCGCTCAGCACTTGACTTGATTGCCAATGTTTTTGGGGTACATTGATCCCGCAGTAGCCACCAACTTCGCGGTAGAGTTGCCGTAGAAAAGTGAGAGTACTAACAAATTCGTCTTGCTGGAGATTTATAATTTTCGAGTAGGTGTTAAAAATTTTATTACTTGAATGATTTAAAATTTATAACTTTAAGAAATTTAAATATATAAAAAAGGGGAAATATATATATATGATAGAACAAAATTTAAAGATAAAACTGAAATTGAAAAGAAAAGAAATATGAATAGTCGAGAACTCGAAAATTGTGAAGAACTGGATGCAATTAATCAAGGGAAAAAGCTGGTAACGATAAAACTTCGGGATGGTGCGTGGCAGTCCAACGATCTATGCACTATCTGGAGGGAGTAATTAAAATCGCTTGGAGGAGAGTTTTATCGTTCTCAAGAAATTTTATTTTCAGAAAAATTTCTTCAATGAAAATGAATATTTTGTCTTCGCGGGAGATGTTCTTTTTGGCTTTATTAATTCTAATTACTGGGTGGAGATTTGAGTAAATTACAATGGTATTTGATGGCTTTAATAAAATTTAGAAATTCTGAAGTTTCAAATTCATTTTCTGATCTTTTGGAGTTTTGAGTTACGACTTACTAATTTTTGGGAAAGTAGTTTAAGTTGGGAAAGAATTTGAGTTTTTGGAATTTTATTTAGGGGTTTTTAATAGTTATTCTAGGTTTGGAGAATTCCCCTCTCCATATTTATAGCTTTTCCTTCCAAGTGTGACTTTAAAAAAAAAAATTATAGAATAACTGAATCTTAATCACAACATTTCTTCTAACCGAGATATATAAAAAATCAGCATTTTCGAGAACCTCCATTTTGAAACTAAAGTCCCCAAGTTTCTCTCAAGTCGCCAAGATCGGGAGAGTCAGAACTTAAGATTTTCTTGTTATCAGACGAAATCTCTGTAAATGTCTCGTTTCTTTTACAAGAATGTTGTTGAGAAGCGTTATTGCAGATTCGTGACAATATTTAATAAAACCTGTTCTACAAAAAAAAAAAAAAAAAAAAAAAATCTGCGTTATATTTTACTTCACAGGCTTTCTTTTATCCGAAACATTTTCCATATTTTGAACTAGAATAAACATACTTCAAACCTTAAAATCTAGCACTTGTCCACATCAACTCACCTTCACTATTGAGAAAAATGTATTACATTCACATATGAAAGTAACTGAAAGCTTTTAATTAACTTGCTGTGTTAATGTGTATGCCTTTCCACTTCAAAATTTGTACTAGAATTTTAACCCTTTTCCTATAATCTGATCACACTGAAATTTTGCATACACGTATAACTCCAATGACAATACAATATTGTGGTATGCTCAAAGAATGACGGACTTAGGGAGGGGCCCGGTCTTACACTTAACCGAGTCCAATTAAGAGGAAATTTTGTAAGCACATACAACTCATGTATTTCTTTTTTTAAATCTTAATTTCATGACTAAAGAGAACTAAATAAATAAAAGTACAAAGCTTAAATCAAGCCTTTATTTAACAATGGACCAAATCAATGGTGGACAATTGTTTTAGCTCGGGGACCACGAGATGGCGTTGCAGATCCTCCACATCTGGGTAGCTATTCCACGTCAAAAATGGATGAAAATATAAAGAAAATCGATAATCTGGTTCAACCTGACCTTCGGTTAAGTAATCGTATGATTGTTGAGACTGAAGGAATTGACAATTTTGCAATGCAAATTTTGCATTGCAATTTTAACATGCAAAAAGGGAGTGCCGAAATTGTACCTAAAATTTTCACATTTGCACAACATGCAAAATGTTTGTACTGACACTTTGAATGCCATTAAAAATGACCAAATTTATTGGAAAGCGTAATAATGTTTGACGAATCTTAGTATTTTGTTTGTGACCCTGAAATGAAGCTTCAATCTATGCATTGGATGAGCCGATTTTCACCGAGAGCCCAAAAAGCTCGAATAAGCAAATCAAAATTCAAAGCAATGATGATAGTTTTTTTTTCCTTCTATATTCATGGAATTGTGTACCTTCACTGGGTTCCTAAAGGTCAAACTATTAATCATCATTACTACCTTCACGGACTTGCTGAACTTCGAGAAAGAATAAGGAAGAAACAACCTAAATTGTGGAAGGACAAGTCTCTTAGCATTGTCTGACAAGAGGTTTCTAGGCCAAGTACAGCATCTCAGTAATGTTATTAGACCATCTGCCTTATTCGCTGGACCTTGCACCATGCAACTTCTAATTCCTAAGGTGAAATCTGCGTTTAAAGGAACAATATTTGAGCCGTTGAAGCTATGAAAGAGATAGAGGCACGCGTACTGAAGGAGCTGACAGAAG
>BMAW01016234.1:0-11945 GCA_019974015.1 Nephila pilipes
TTAGAAAGGAAAAAAGGCTCAAAAGGAAAAGAGAGGATGATGAAATTAAAAAAATGTGGATAATTTAGAGTATGGGGCAGGAATGTTTTGATAGGTAAGTACTTTTACGTTAAAACTCATTTTTCTCAAAATGTGAATTTTTCATGTTCGATGTACCTTTTCTAAGAAACTACTGTTCATATATGTGTAATTTTTGTAGGACATGTTCACAATGCTTGCTAATATATACTGAAATGAGCTTTTTGTAAAAAATTGAAAAATGTATTTTTTGCAAATTTTTTTATATGAAAAAAGAGTGAAATTTGACAATGTTTGATATAATATTTTGTAAATTGATAAAAAATTCAAAATTAGCTAAAAATTCATTTCAGTATTATAAGACAGATGTATTTTACTTGTGTAAAAAATTTCAAACTTGTATCTATAATAGATTTTGAGAAAAGGTACATCGAAAACAGCCAATTTAACATTATCGGTATAGGAGGTTCTGACTCCCTTTAATTGGTCTGTTGGATCTTTTTCAGGTTTCAAAACAGGAATAATAAATGCATATTTTCACAAGCGATGAAAAGTATGCTCTTTGCAGATCCTGCTAAAAATTTAAAAGATTTTTTTAGTGAATTTTCCGACTAATGCTTTATCATTCGATAAGTGATGTTGTCTGGCCCTGGTGATGACTTATGAGTGTGAGAAAGTATTTTGCATTTCGTGAAAAATAAAATCAATATTGTGGTTCAAATTATGTCTGGTGATAGAATTTTTTTTATTTTGATCTGTATTTATTTTTCTCTCCGAGTAATTTTCTGGACTCGAAGTACTAGAAAGAGTAAGAGCTATTGTGTGTTTGCAATTTCTTTAGGTGATGAAATGGATTTGTGATTGCATTCCAGAATTGGAATTCGTCTGTTAACAAAAACTCCCAAAACGCGTTTCACTCTGCCCCATAAATGTTTACCAATAATACTGCTATTTGTGCTTTCAACATACTTTGTCCAAAATTCCTTTGCACTACGTCTTTGGGTTTTTCAAGAAATGTCTTTATATTGCTCATAAGAAATACAATTTGTTAGGATAGGATATTATTTTAAAAAATTCCCTCTGATTTTTATATGCGTCACTGCAATCCTCATTCCACTAAGGTTTAGATAGTTTTTTGGTTAATTAGAAGCTATTTTAATGGATGCGTTAGCGCTTTCAATTATTATTTTTGTAATGTCCTCAGTGCATCGTCAATATTGTGAGCATTTATTATGGCTTCGGTTATTTTCGCGAGGGATGAAAAAAGTGGTCATTTTGCTGTTTTATGAATGTATCAATTGTGGGAAATGTGGTTGAGGTTCAATGAGTATGAGTTAAAGTGAAGTTTATTGGCGCAAGAGCCAGATGTGGCTATACTGCGCCAAACATGATGTAATTGTGTTCCAGACGTGTGAAAAAATTTGGAAAAAGATAAAAATTGATTGACAAGAAGGAAGGTCAAAAATAGAGAAGAATCACTAGGGGTACCCATGTTTACGGGGTTGAGGTTCAATATATTCGCATGATCCAATTCAATTGGAAAATGGTCACTATTATAAAGATAAGGATCGGCTTTAAATGTCTAATAGGGTAAAATAGGAGAACAAATAGCTGATCTATTGAAAGAAATGTTCTTCAATAATATTTCTGTAAAATAAAGAATTTTTAAAGTCACTATTGTTGTTATTGTAATTCGTTATCTATTATTAATGTTGATCCTATTCATTGTAATTGTTTTAAAAAGTTTAATTTTTAATATTAAAAAATGAAAATTTCTTAAAATAAGTATAATAAAAACATATTACATCAATTATTAGTATAGACCTGGGCTAGTTGAAACACTTGCTGAAACTCTTCTTTCAATGAAGGAAATATCTTCTAATTTGGCCCAAGAGGTGGCATAATTTGCTGGAAACATTTTTACCCAAATAAAAGATATTTCCATCATTCAAGGAGTAATTATAAGTGTTACATCACTGCTCCATGTTTCAATCATCCCGGTCTCCTTTTAAGCATGGTGGTTTAATATATATATATATATATATGAATCAGCTTTTTTAAAAAACAAACATTTTAATTCTTGTCTAAATTAGAAGTGTTTTTGATTTCTAGACTGCTTTAAAGTGTAAAACTAATCATTTCATTGAATATAACACTCTTTTTTAATATGTGTGCAATAAGGGAATTATTTTTTATCAAAATTCTTATGCTTTGAAGAGTTCAGGTTCCTGAGATAGGGGGTCAAAACAACTCTATCGAGGGTACATAGTCAGCAATCAAACGATTCCTCAAGGATCACCCAGACCTGTTAACACTAGAAAGACGGCTGTCGTGCTTTTGACGGTTTCACAATTTCTATTATGTGCTACGTTTTTAATTTTGTTCCCAGGCTTCTGAAATCTTATGACTTTTATTAATTTTACGTGAAACATGCACACACGCGTGGAAAATTGTATTCTCTGGTAAAGACGGGAAGAAAATTTGTTGTATAACTAAAAAGACAGAAAACCATCATTTTGACATCAGTATGGAAAGATTGTTGAAATCGATAATGCAAATGTTAAAACCATAACGAAACCAAAATATGTAAAAAAAAACACATATTTGGTTATATAAAGTTATTACTTGAAATAGAAGAATCCTTATCTATTACTCTCTTCCCTGTATCTTTCCATCCCATTTCTTACAAACGGCAGATTTTCATGTAATTATAAGATGCATTTTTATCTCTTTCCTACGTCAAAGGAGCATATTGCTCCAAAGGAATCTCTGTCAGTAATTTATAGAATAAGACATAGGGCCTACTTTTTTTCGAAATACTTTGCTACGGGATAGTTTCAAGGAAATATTCAGGTTTATGAGATTTGATAGTAAATCTACAAGATGTCAAATATTACAAAATGGTAAATTTGCTCTAATCCCTCTGTTTGGGATCGATTCATTGAAAACTAGATTTCTTGCTATCGACGTAGAGAAAATTAAACAGTTGATGAGCAATTATTTCCGTCCAAAACTAGATGCCTATTCTTACAATACATACCAAGTAAGCCTGATAAATCTAATATTAAATTTTAGATTGCAGCATATGAAGAGTCTAAATACAAGCTAAACACCATTCCAAATTTAGGAAAAGATTATACCAAACCGGACAACGTATCACTTCCAGACAATGTTGTTTAAGTCTGATGTAACTTCGGCGCTGGACGAAACATCGGGGAATGTTTTTTCTACCACGTGGAGGGGGAGAGAGTTAGTGTTTGATGACCTTGATGCTACAGCTGTTTGGAACCCTGGTCCAATGGGTCCGAAGAAACGTTCACCGGTCACTTTTTGCTGTGCCTCTATCAAATAGGCTGAAAAGACGTCTTATCTGGCTAGTTAGCGAGGTGTTTTAACTTCTACCGTTGTTGTAGAAGAGAGTCATTGCAAAACCATTCTTGGGCAAAGACAAGAAAATTATTACCAATAACTTTTTCACATCCCTTACTCTAGCTGAGAAACTAAAGACAAAAAAATAATAACATTGTCGGCACAATGAAGCAATCAAGGTGGTGAGTGAGTGAGTGAGTGAGTGAGTGAGTGAGTGAGTGAGTGAGTGGTTTTATGGCGCAAGAGCCAAGGTAGGCTATGCTGCGCCAAACATTTGTTAAAATTATTTAAAATATGTCATTTCTAAAACAGGAACTACACAGAAGGTACAAATATAAGTTCAGAGTTAAAAATTCAAATTTGGTGTAAAAGGCCAATTTGTTTTAAAAAAGCAAATAAGTTATGGTGCGGGGTTTTCCCCACCAAGTCAGATAGGTTTAAAACTGATGAATGAAACAAAATACGACGATGATGATTGAAAACAAGACACAATTAAAATGTAATGAATCGTGTAAGGGACATGGCAGGAAGGACACTCGGGAGCACCCTCCCCAATCAAGGTGGGGAATTCCAGACACCACAAAAAATTCAAAGCATCCACTTTATTCTACATCGTGTTATAAACACAATGATTCTACTTTTATTGTGTATCAAAGTAAGAAGAATAAGAATGTTTTGGTTTTGAGCACTCAACACCAAACTGTTAGCATTATAGATAATGAAAAGAAATGCCCGAAACTGTGGTATTTTATAATTCTACAAAGTATGGTGTGGACATTCCTGACCAAATGGCACGTAATTATTCAGTAAAAGCAAGAAGTCGAAGATGGCGAATGTACGTTTTTTTACAATATTTTGGATTTAGCTTCAATAAACATATGTATTGTGTACAAAGAAGCTACAGGAAGTACAATACTAAGAAGATACTTTTTTGCATCAACTTTCTGAAGAATTGTGACAAAATCACAAAAGAATCAAAGCCACCCCACTCACTGTTTATCAAATTCTGCTCAGATTTCGAACTCAAAAAGTCCTACCAAATGCCAAATTGGGTTGTGTAATAAAAACAGGACTGCACATACATGTTGCAAATATAATCGATATGTGTATGATAAATGTAGTGTATCTGTAAAAAGTCAGCTATTAAGTACTCTCATCAGATCTTTCCAATTACCTTTAATTGGAATCTTCTTACGCAATTACAGTTTAAAGGAGGGAAGAAGAGAATATTTCCAGCTTTCCTTTGATATCGAACTTGGAAGAGAGAAATTCATTTTATACAGTAATTTGGAATTTAGTAATTTTTTTTGCAATCTTGTATTTTCTTCCAACGATACTAGTCTCCATAATATTAGGCGATATTTATTTGCTCCTAAATTTGCAAGTCTATACACAAGTATAAAAATTTAACATATTATTTCATGACCATAAGTAATTAGAGGTATATGTCACGAAACCAAACAATGTTCTCCCAGTTGTCATTCCCGATTATCAAACTAACACACAGATGACTCCGATTCAGAAAAATATCTATTATTTTAAAGAAGTTATGAAAATTTCACAATCGTTAATAAATTCGCAGACACCGGATATCATACCCAGTACAGATTTGCGGAATACTCCCAACATTGAGAAATGTCTTCAGCAATTTTGAAAAGATATTTGAAATGTTATGCTACCTGTTCAGAACTTTTTTATGCTTTAGGAAAACAAAATGCATATCTCTGAAATTGTAAATTAAAATATATATTTTTTTTGTGCCAATTAGAAACTCTTTCTCTGTAAATGTACTGGGTTGAGGCTTCAAAATTTTATACAAAATTCTTAATATTGAAGCTGCTGAGTATCTTCTAGTAATATATCTGAATTTTTCTTTTTTTTTTTTTTTTTTTTTTTTTGGACATGAGTTACATTTTTTCCCTAATTTTGAATTGCTCTGAATATCCTTATGACTTTATTAATACTTTCCTAATGGAAAATAATGCTGTTTCAAGGCAGTATTTTTTTCTTTTATCTAATGAATAACCAGTTACATTCAAATACTTGTACATTTTTCGCAATACAATTCAGATGTACATAAGAAGGTTATGAAATTTCAGAAATTTTCAAATGACATGGTTTTTTGTTTGTTTATTGAAGTGATATAAAAAAAATAAAACATCTAGATATATTTGTTTGGAAATAATTGACTTTAAATTAATACCAATAAATCGATAATATTCTACATTAAATGAAAAATCTGATTTTAATGCGTTTTGCAATTATCGATTTTGAACATATATACAGATGGAGGACAAAATAATACGAACACCTGTGAAATAATGAAAAATCTTTATTAATAGGGGATTGGGCCCCCCCCCCCCCTTTGACTGAAGTACAGATTTAATGCGACGTGGGATAGATGCATAAAGTTCGTGGACAATATTTAAAGGGATATTAAGCCATACCTCCTGCAGAACGGTCTCTAATTCCGAAAGATTGGATGGATGTGGAAATCGGGAACGAAGTTTGGACTCCAAATATTCTCATAAATGTTCAATAATATTCAAGTCCGGAGACGGAGGGAGCCAGGCAAGATGTTCAAGTTCATCGTCATGCTCTTCGAACCATGCTTGAACACACCTGCAGTCTTGAAAAAGAAGTCGCTCTTCAGGGAATGTAGTCTGGACATGATTCCCTAGAATGCTTAGATAGTGATTGGATTTGATTCTACCGTGCAGAATAACAAGTGGTCCAAGACCGCGCCAAAAATCTTACCCATACATAATGGGAGGCCCCATACTTCAAAGTGTGAGGCATTTCAGTTAATGCTTCTCCCAGGCGTTCTCCAGGTCTCCCAACACGTCCCACTTGTACTGTGGGGACCAGACTTTGTAGCCTCTGCACCATTGGCGTACTCAAGCATTAGATTTACACTGTCACCAAGGGTTTACAGTGCCTCCTGCCATAAATGTTCGCAGCATGAAGTTCCCTTGACAGTTTTGTTGAAATGAAATTTCTGGAAGTTATTCCTTTACATTTCAGATATTATTTCGGATAACGATTGCTTGTGCTTTCGGGCTACTATGCCCTTCGAGACCCATCTATCCCTAACAGCAAGCTTTGACTTTCGACCACTGTTGTGCTTTGAAGACGTCGTCTTACCCTCTTTCGTGTACGCTGACATAACAACTGATAACGTACTCCTTGCAAACCTTAAAATGTTTGCTGCTTCCGCAACTGATGCTCCATTTAAACGCGCTAAAACAATCATTCCTTTCTGGAACTCTGACAGGTCTGACATTTCAGCTTAGTACAGACAGTTAGATAGATGCATGTGACTGCTGTTGAGAGACTGATACCTTTCTCTTCACGCTCACTAGGCGGCAGACTTCTACTGCAGGTGGCACGGCAGTACTACAGGTGTGAAATACGTCATACCTTTTCACAGGTGTTCGTATTATTTTGTCCTCTATCTGTATATATAATGTCTTTCATTGAGGAAATGACTTTAGAAAATTCAAAGTAAAACCTATGCACCAAATTTATGTAATGCTTACTTCTATATCACATTGATGTAATGCTTACTTCTATATCACATTGATGAAATATAAATAAAAGTCTGAAGTATATAGTCTGAAATGAAATAGCACTCGATAAAAGTGGGAGAAATGTCACCAGTTTTTGTTTTGGGTTCCTCAAATGAAAGACTTGGGAAAACATTAACTATGCTCTAAGTGAATGCAAATCATTTAGATCAAGCAAGAGAAAGTGTAACATTGAAATAAATAAATTTTATACGTATAATTTTAGTTGGGAAGTTGTTATAAACATAGGTATTGTTAATAAATTGCATCGCATTTCTTCTCTCGGAAAGTGCGATACCTTGCGTTATCAGGATAGCTTTTTCTGTTAAAATTAAAAAAGGAACTTGTTGCTCGACATATTATTTTATTTTGATTTAATGCTATCGATGACGAAAGGTTTCTTCTAATTTTTCACTTGTTTATTTATTTATTGGTCTCTTTGTAGTCTTGAAATTAATTGTTAAAAGGGTTCTTGCTAAGAGAACTTTAATGATCGAGCATTTTTTTATTTTCCACATGAGAAGCTACCTGAAAGTGTCGTTTGAAATGCATTTGAACATATCTATTTGCTATGAAATTTTTATTCAAACACACAATTCGAAATTTTGGGCAGTGAGGAACCGTATTGAGGTCCAGGATGGAAATATTCCCGAGATCCCTCTTTTTGAAAGGATCACCAAGCAAAATGTGTCAACACAAATATATATTCATTTACACAAATTCATTTATCTAAAATTAAATAGTTACAATTTGCATCTACCAGAGAAATATACAGGGTGCTTTGATAATCCTTGGCAAAAATTTAAGGCGTGATAGAAAAGATCTTAACAAGCAATTTTCACCATACAACGCAAAGGCGGAGAGCAAGCGATGAACCGCTAAACGGTGCTGTGATGGAAAGCATAAATAACAGCTCGATTGAAAAGTCCCCGGCCTGACACATAGATGGCACTACTAGAATTAAATCCATATGTTTTTTAGTTAGTCCTAACCCTCAAAAGATGCGTGTATAAATTCGACAGCTGTCGGATCATTAGTTTGTGAATTATAGCATTTTGAGTGAAGCAACTTTTGTTATTGTGAAAAAAATGGATAAAAAGGAATTTCGTGTGTTGATAAAATATTGCTTTTTGAAGGGAAAAAATACAGTTGAAGCAAAAACTTGGCTTGATGCCCAGTTTTCGGACACTGCCCCAGGAAAATCAACCATCAAGGATTGGTATGCTAAGTTTAGACGTGGTGAAATGAGCACCGAAGACGGTGGACGCCCAAAAGAGGTTGTTACTGACGAAAACATTAAAAAAATCCACAAAATGATTTTGAATGACCGTTAATTGAAATTGAAGGAAATAGCAGACACTCTAAAGATATCAAGTGAACGTGTACATCATTTCATTCACGAATATTTGGGTATGAGAAAACTCTGTGCAAGTGGGTGCCGCGCGAGCTCACTTTTGAC
Organism: Nephila pilipes; assembly: GCA_019974015.1. Classification (NCBI taxonomy): domain Eukaryota; kingdom Metazoa; phylum Arthropoda; class Arachnida; order Araneae; family Nephilidae; genus Nephila; species Nephila pilipes. The sequence continues at coordinate 8,413 of BMAW01016234.1, forward strand.
CAAAAACAACGACGAGTTGATGATTCGGAGCAGTGTTTGAAGATGATCAAGCGTAATAAACCCGAGTTTTTGCGTCGATATGTGACAATGGATGAAACATGGCTCCATCATTTCACTCCGAAGTCCAATCGACAGTCATCCGAGTGGACTGCACACGATGAACGCGCTCCAAAGCGTGGGAAAACGCAACAGTCGGCTGGCAAGGTTATGGCGTCTGTATTTTGGGATGCGCATGGAATAATTTTCATTGACTACCTTGAAAAATGAAAGACCATCAACAGCGACTATTACATAGCGTTATTGGACCGTTTGAAGGACGAAATCCCCGAAAAACGGCCGCATTTGAAGAAAAAAAAAGTGCTGCTTCCCCAAGACAATGCACCGTGTCACAAGTCAGTGAAAACGATGGCACAAATCCATGAATTGGGCTTCGAATTGCTTCCTCATCCACCGTATTCTCCAGATCTGGCCTCCAGCGACTATTTCCTGTTCTCAGATCTCAAAAGAATGCTCGCTGGGAAGAAATTTTCGTCGAATGAAGAGGTGGTCGCCGAAACTGAGGCCTATTTTGAAGCAAAGGACAAATCGTACTACAAAAATGGTATCGAAAGTTGGAGGGTCGCTATAATCAGTGTATCACCCTTGAAGGAATTATGTTGAATGAAAAAAACTAATTTTGCCAAAAAAAGGTGTTTTACTATGGTAGGCCGGGGACTTTTCAATTGACCTGTTAGATTTCAGGAGTCATGGCTACGCACAGTAATCAGGAAAAGGCCATGCCTTCTGAAATGCAATGTTTTCATGTTTCAAACTTTAAAAAAACTATAACTGTTTTTACGAGCTTTTAATGTTTGAAAAAAGTTTTAAAGCTTCATTACAATTATGATTTTAGCAACTGAAATTTTTGATGCAAATGATGAGTCTTGCTCGACTCATTGTTGATAGAAAACAGCTTTTAATTCATTTCAACTTTAAAAAAAGTTCTCATTTTAGAACTAAAACACACTCTCAGTAAATCTGTAGCGTCAAACTTTTAAATATAAGCGCGGTACATTTATATTTAATCATCCTTTTAGAATATGAAGTCTCTTAAATATGTTCCTGTCTTTTGACCAGCAGAAAATGAACGTCTCATAGAATCACCTCTAGAATATACTCAAGACAGGCTCAATTATTTAAAATATTATGTAGACAATCATTTTTTCAATAATTTAAATTTTTGAAGATACCATTTTCTAAGTTAGACATGGTATCTCCATTAATTATACTTTATGGTTACAAGCTGGATTAAATTTTTTACTTCAATTTCAAAGAACAGATAGTTGTTAAATTTTGTATTAAATATATTTTTTGCAAATTTAATACATCATGCTTTTCCTATTGTCTGAATTTTATTCATTACTAGAACTGCCAAATGATCTACTCAACGTCACATTTAATTTCATAAATGGTTACAACTTCATTCAAATACATCAATAATAATAAATAATTCTTTTTAAAAAAATTTAATCTTTTTTTTTTTTTTTTATAATTAATTAACATTTTTAAAAATATCTAATTTTTTCCCCCCATTGATTATCCTTATATATATATAGGCATATCAGTAAAATTTTTTATACTTCTCAATTACGCCACTGCTCTTTGTAAAATCATTTTGTCGATGAAATATAGTTTCCCTTCCGTGGTTTTCACAAAATATAAACATTTTTACTATAAAAAATAATTTAGTACCTTCATCAATTTTGAAAAATTCTTAAAAGAATTGCCTTTTTGTTATCGCTACTTTAGTACCACTATTGAAAATTTAAGAGCCATTATACACCTGAATAATTATCTCCAATTATTTTTCACTAAATTTAATGGTAAAGATTCAGCTCGAGACACTATATTTGATTGTTTCAAATATAAATCCGAAAAAGGTCAATAAAAATTCTGAACACGCTTGTGAAAATCGGAGCTTTTGTAGGAAACAAGATGAACTACATCCAGTTTTTCCAAGATTCAATGCTGGATGGGAAAACCTAATGTACTTAAGGCTCCCTTCGAGCGATTCCGAAAGTAAGAATCGACGAAAGCTCCCTCTACTGGGAGGGGGGAAGGGGCTTTGTGCGGACAAAGTACTCTTACAATACTGATCATTTGGAGCAGAAGTAAATAGTTCTTTTATAAAAGAGAAATTACAAGCTTTATTTTTCTTAATTTTCATTATTTCGCTTGAATTCAAATTAGGAACTTCTTAGATGCTCTAAATTTTTTCAATTTTGTTCTAATATTTTCCATTTTCTTCTATTTATGTGTTGACAGCCATCATGAAGTTTGAAAATGACGTCACAGGGTAATAAATATTTCCTCTAGGCAGACTGATAGAAGCTAGTATTGTAGACCTGTCTCCCCACCTCGATTCTTCCCCTACTATCTCCCCCCCCATTCAAAGCAAGAGAAAAGGAGAGTAATTGAATCTCTGTGGTTCTTTTACAAAGTTTCTTGAGAGCTTTTCCGGTAGGGAGGGGTCCCTCGCCCTCATAAAGGATAGATTTTTCTGTCACCTCGTGAGGCTAAATTGCCCTTCCCTGTTGTTCAAGCTATCCCAAACTAGGAAGAAACTGACTTTTTCATTGCTTCAAAAATAGTCATTCTTCCCTTTCGATAACTTTTTTACTGCTTTTTTCATGCCTTCTAATTTCAAAAAAATACGTTTCTACTATTTCATTTCTTTCAAAATCGTATCACTTGATTTATAAAAGATCGACAATGCTAGTAATATTCCAAATTTTGTGTATACTGCTTAATTTTATAAATATAAATTTTAATATAGTAAAAAGTTCTGTGTACAAAGTTTTGCAAAGAAGAGATTTTGCCACCCAAAGTGCTGTTTTTTTTTTTTTTTTTTTTTTTTATTTTTTTTAAATTTAAAAAATAAACTATTAGAATTAAAGTAAACGATGAAATATCGAGAAACGGGCAATAGTAAACCTTTCCGATATTAAAATTAAAGGAACCAGTAAATTATTAAATTGAATATATTTAAGATAAATGTAATTAAATTTAAAGCAAATTATTAAATTCAATATTATATAAACTACATGTAATTAAAATTATAGGAAACGATAAATTATTAAATTGAATTGTATGTCAGCTACACGTAATTAAAATTAAAGGAAATGACAAATTATTAAATTGAATATATTTAAGCTAAATGTAATTAAAATTGAAACAAACGATTTAAAAGTGATTTCGCACGCGAAAATTCATCTGGTTCGCCAAAATTGACATAACTAAAACAATAGCCCCTTGGGTGTCTAAAAAGACGGAAATTGCTGTATTGTCAGTATGTGGTTGTATTAACTGAAATAATTATTAGAATTCTGTTGATAATATTGCATCCCATTCTAATTGCCCCAATTTGAAAGAAAATTTATATCTAGGCACATGCTTTTATTAAGAGTTTGATTTTTATAACTAAAAGGCAAAGATTATAATATACATTTATTTAATATTTCTATAGCTCTCGTGTTGCTTTTTAGAACGAAATT